>CM028360.1:45949595-46370221 GCA_016618105.1 Dendrobium huoshanense | reverse complement strand
CATACACATAAATCATAAATCCATATCATTTTATATTCAGTTTACATTCATCATATCAATATTCATAACTTTCTTATTTCATATATAGTACAACCGTCATAGGAGCCGCCGTCTAGTACCAATGAAGGTATTCCTTTATCATTTTCTTTTCCATAACATTTGTCATCTTAATGTGTACGAGTACAGCGTTCCCAGCAAGAACCATGAGAGGGTAAGCTTCATCATTTTTAAAATACATATGTAATCACTCAATATATCAATCATATCATATTCATATATCATAATACTAATCTCTATCATATACCTTATACAGTAACATAGTGAATCACATAATATATGAGATATGAAATATGGAATCATTTGAAATGCAGTAAAATTAACAAATTGTAATAATAATTAAATAAAAATTAAAACGATACAATTATCATAATATAGAAACATGTTTACTCACCTTGAAATTAGGAAATTATTTTCTTCGCCCTTGTTCTCCTTCCTTCGAGATCACAACAATTAACATCTATAAGAAATATTTTAATATTCACAGGTTAACGCTAATCATCTCAAACATAATTATTCTATTTTCATAAAATTACCATAGGCTCTCTTTCTCTCTCTCTCTCACCCTCTCCCTAATTTTGTATAATAATACTTATCGCTCAAATTAACATATTGATTAAAGAATAAATTAAATTAAAATAGACATAAATTTTTGGAATTAAATTAAATTAAAAATACAAAAATGGCATTTTGAGTAAAAACCCTAATTTATAATATTAGAAACCTTTCTATGATCATTATAAACATTAGTTCTCAAGAAACTTCTTAAAAATCCAATAATCTGAAAAAGTCTTAATTTTTCCAACTCAACATTTTTGAGGAAAAACCTCATTTTCATGCATAAGATCATCTCCTAAACCTTCCCTATAAATCTCCTAAAGAAAAGAGAAGTTTTTTTTGCCAAACCCTAAATTTTTCTTTTCAAGAAATGTTAAGAAAAATAAGGAATAACTTGATTAGAAACTTACCCTAGTCTTCTTGAATCTCCATTGTCGATTTCTCCCAAGGTTGGCCACCGGAATACTGCCGCCAGCTAAAGCCGCTCACGAACCTCCCGTCGCCTTGCCCGTCAGCCCTCTTGTTTCGGTCGATAGCAACAGTCGCACGAATAAAAGGAGATCGAATCCATTCGATCCTGGATACCCTTAAAGCTCTAAACGACTTAGGGAAGAGCAATTGATCAATTTTCCCTTACTTGCCTCATATTCGCTTTAATATTAATAAGGGGATTTTAATCATGATGGAACTTCAATACATTTTAACTTCCAAAATAATTTAAAATTCACTATAAGTCCTTTATACCATTTTGCTCGAAATTTTATGTACAGTTTTATAAAATAAATTTTGACAAAATTCGACGACTTTGAAAATTTTACTTAAATTTTCTTGTGGCGCATCGAAAAACATGTGATGTCTAAAATTGAGTTTTTTTCACGTTTTACAGAGAGTGTTAAGTACGTCAAAGTCTCTCAAGTGAGAAAACAAAAGTTTCTTAATTGTATCAATTAGAGTTGTCTAGATGAAAAGTGAGGTTTGTGCGAGAATGTTCTAACAAGATGGAACTCCACTTTCATCATACTTGATAGTGTTATCTATTACTGACGGGCTTTTCATCAAGTTCATTGAAGCATGGCATCGTTGATGCACTAGTCTTTGCAAAGAATTGGTTGTATGCAGAACATGGTGCTTTATTGTTCATTATTGCCTTATTTCATTTCTGTTTCTTTTGTTTGTTGCAGTAGTACATGACCCTGAACTTGATGTTGTTATAGATGATATCCTCGATTTACATGTCAATCAGCTTGATGCAAAACCAAGTGAAAGTTCTATTATAAGATGATTTTATTTAAGGATGTTATTTAATTTGTTGGCTATTAGACATCTAATTAGTAGTTGAATAACATACTATTACTGCATGAGGAATTGAAATATGTGGTGGTATTGTCTATGGTGTTTTTATTTTTCTGTAGGTTTTGATGTTTTCCATTTTGATTTGTTGAATCATTTTTTATTTTGATTTGTAGAATCATTAACTATTTAACTTGTTTTTGGAATTGTTCTTTAGTTCTTGTACCTTATATAAGACATTGTTATATACTCTTAGATTGCACTTGGAAGTTGGAATTCTGTAGCATAATTTGGCTGCTGGGTGTTTTTTTGTTGTTACTCACTTATTCTCATTCTTCTATTTTCTGGAAGCCTGTTATGGCTGTTGTGGGTTGCTGACTTTGGACTTTCATGTTTTATTTGCAAATGTTGAGTTCACTCTTTTTTGTGTCTGTTTTGGATGTTTATTTAAGTTTTTTTTGTTGATGTTGGGAACATGAGTCATATTTTTTATTTTTGTGGGATGTTGTTGAATCTGAACTTTTAAGTTTTAATGCTTCATAGTTTATTTGTTTGTTTTTGGTTTTTAATTACATTGATTGCTCAAACCTAGTTTTGTTTTGATATTTGATAACTTGATCAATTGAACCAATTGTTTTGGATCAAATATGTTGTTTGTTATTTGTTGTAACCTGCTAATATTTGTGAAATCTGCTCAGTGGTTAGCTACTAATATGTTATCATTCGGATTTAGGCTAGTTGTTGTTTTGTTGAAATCTGCTGTCATAATTCATATATTATGTTATTTTTTGAAGCGAAGATGATAAACCTTCTAAAATGAAAGTGAGAATTATATCACTGTAAGATTGTAAGTGCAATTACAACCAGGTGATATTTGCATTCTCTTAGAAGGAGCAGATATTACCTAATTGATTGAACAAATACTAAGTTAATACAAATTATCAACTTGGATGGTAATATGCTAGTATTTATTAAACTTACACCTCATTATGTGATTAATGAGTTAGAGGGTTTAATCAAAGAAAATTATTAAATTTTTATACCAATTTATTTGGTTTTATTCTAGTTAAATCTATATCATGATTGAAAACAGATTTTTAAAGCAATTTATTCAAGGAGAATTTAAGCAAATCATCAAAGTGTAATTTATAGCTTTCATATTCAAATATTTTGTAAACTCTTTTGTAGTTTATAAATTAATTTGTAAATGAGCAATTGATTTGTAAATAATTTGTAATTGATTTGTAAATGAACTAAATGTCAATTGATTTGTAAATGATCAATTGATATGTAAGATTGTAAATTATTTCTTAATTTATTCATAATTTTTTACTTCATGCTCACTGTTTTATTTGTTTCTTTTTATATGTGATAAACTTAAACCTGCTATAAATTGTTTATATTTTATTATTTACTGCTATTTAAACATGATTTCAATATATATTCGGGTTTGATGGGTCATGTCGGGTTAACCCGGATCCTAAGCGTGTCAGGTTTGGGTCTAAGAAAGTGAATAGTATCGGGTCAGATTCGGGTTGGACCCGAACCTGACATGAACCCCGCTTTTGATAGCCCTTCCTATTGTCGTCGAACCACCACCCATCCGCACCGTCAAACCTTCATCTAACATCCTATCACCGCCAGACCTTTGCCTGTCTACCAACTACCGCTGACCCTCCGCCTAGCAACAGATCGCCATTGGACCTCTTCCTAGATACCACCGACTACGATCTCTCCGACCTCTCGCCGATTGCAGTCCCTAACACCACCATCACGCACCGACTATGATCCCTTCGACCATCGTTGGCCGTCGACTACGGTCCCTCCAACCTCTATCACTCGCCGACTATAGCCCCTTCGACCACCATCCCACGCTAACTACAGTCCCGCTGACCACCATCACACGCTAACTATAGTCCCTCTGACCACTTTCACATGCCAACTACAGTCCCTCTGACCATAGTGGCCTGTCAAGTATGGTCCCTTCAAACACCATCACTCATTGCATACGGTCCATCTGACCTTTGTCGCCCGCCAACTATGGTCCCTCAAATCACCATCGCCCCCCGACTACGGTCCCACCAACCATCATCATCCAACTACAATTCCTTTGATCTCCTTCGTCTGACTTCGATCATATCAACCAAATAAATAACCCAACATTCTCTTAAAAATAACTCTCATATCATTGGATTCATATAACCCCAATTATGTAATATGCTATATATGATTTATATTGACTGAGGAAAAGACATCATTTGTAATCAACAACAAGCACTAGTGGGTTCATTTTAAATAGGCCAACCCCCGTGATTTTTTCCTCTTTTAAGGATTTTCACATAAAAATGTTGGTTCTCTTATAACTCTCGCACCCCTCTCTCTTATTTGTCTGTGTGTTGAATCTTTGTTCAAAGCTAAGACAGTAAACACTTTATATCTCTACCGCGTGAATGCTCCAGGACCCAACAGGAGCGTAACAAAAATATATGCTTCTTATGATGAATATAGAATACCATGTTGAACCCTTCCCATGATGATGGTTTTATCATAAGAATTTCGTAATCATAGTGATTCATTAGCAAGATCGAACTTCTAATCATAAAAATAAATACTTTAAGACCTTTCTCTCATATTTTGTTTAGTTATTAAATATCATAATCAAAGATTTCATTTTCAAAATCAAGCTTTTAATAATAGAGATAAATACTTTGAAACCATACCTAATACCATAAACTAGAGGAATTTATCATCCAAATAAAGCTCTTAAGCCCAAGAGAATTATAATAATAGAAAATCATAATAAATATGTCTACTAACAATAACAAATAATAAAATATTTCATGTTCCATTTTCAATAATGGACAAAAATCTGTCAAAACCAAAGAGAACTTCAAAAAGTGGTTCCCTTATCTGGAAAGAGAGAAATCAACGGAGATTTAGCAATCTCTTGAACAGTTATAATACCATCGTTTTCCATATCAAGAAAGCTGTTCATGCTAAGGTTTCAAACTGGAAGAACTCCTCTTATCTGCTGGGAAAGTTATATTCTTGGAATGTCTCCAATTATTCATGATTTCTGGGGTAATTTTAGAGTTAGAATGGCTGGTATGGAGACGTGGTTTAAATGCAGAGTCCGATCGGAGCTAGCCTGTGACAATGATGTTGCTCCATTCCACCCCCTTGGACGGCTCTCGAGCAACCAGGGGACTGTACGTGTTGATGATTTCTCTAATTTTCCGAGTCCAGGCTATGTTGACATTGGAGCTGTTCTGGTCGAGTTTTTGGGATTTATTTTGCAGCTTAAATTTCTTTTGTAGGCTATTGTTATAAAACCTTTTTTGATTTTACAGTTTTGGATTATAAGGTGGGTTTTCCATTTTATACATTTTGAGGCTCTCTTGAGCCTTTCTTTTCTTGTAATCTCAAGCCTTTTTTAATATACGGGCTATGTCTAAATTTTTCCCAAAAAAAAAAAAAAAAGTGGTTCCCCTTATAAAATAAAAATATAAAATAATTTTTTAACGATCATAAAACTTTTTCTGTGAATAAAAAAAAATTAAGAAGAATATTTTAATTTTTATAATTAATTCAGTTTGACCACACGATTGACTTATTATTTAAAAAAAATTGAATCGACGAGAAAGGACAAATTAGATGGCCTGAGGCGGCAGTACAATACACCTATCCCTTTCCACAACAAGGATACAACATACAAAACGAAATCTCATCCGTCCATCACCCGCACACGATCCAAAAGGCATAAATTAAAGAGTTCCTGCGGAACAGTGGCACAATCGCAGATCCCAATACCCTTCGCATACCGGAGATTTCCGCCTCCGGCAGCCGGAGTCGGAGCTGGAGTTGAAACCAAAGAAGGTTCAAAAAGGATTCGGAAGATTCAAATCAGATCTAGAAGCAAAGCAGAATGAGAGAAGCGGAGACCATGAAGCCAAATGTGCACATCAGAAACCCAAAATGCAGAGCCCAGCTCCGCTTAAACTTCCCGAAATAGCTCTCCGGCGGCTCCTGGTAATGGATCTCGAACTCCCCAGGCAGAAGTGGCGCCTCCTCGCAGGCACCTACGGCGGCTGTAGCGGCCGCTGCGGCGGCGGAGTAGCGCAACTTGAGGTGCTTGAGGCGATCCGTGGCGAGGGCGAGGGTAAGCTTGTGGCATCGGCGCTGGTACTTGAATCCGTTGATGCATCTCAGGGTTTGGGCGACGGAGACGTAGAAGATGAGATGGGCGAGGGAGAGGAGGCCGATCGGGACCCAGCAATGGCGGCATTGAAGGCGAGTTGGCGGGGCCTGGACCTGGGCGGCGAGGACGAGCGCGAGGAAGAGGAAAAAGAGCTGAAAGAGACGCCACATCTCCTTCTTTTGGGCGTCTACTGCTCTCTTTTTCTCGAGGGTTTTCTCGAAGTGAAGCTGGATGATTGTGTTGAGAGCTTGGGTAGCTGCTTCTCTTCCGACCACCATTGCGCCACCGGCGGCGTGGTCGTCGTCGGCGTAAGCAGTTTCGGCCATTTCTCACTCTTGGGGTGTTTATCTCTCTATCTCTAGCAAGAGGTTTTCTGATTTGGTTGCCTCGGATTCCTCTGGGGATGATTCTCACAGCGTAATATTAGTAAAGACTAAAAGACGGGTAATGTTGTAAATTAGTTATTCAAAATCATTCATTTTAATCATTATTTATTATTCTATTTTTTTTTTGGGAAAATTTAGAGGCGTTAGCCCATTTCATTGCTATAAAATAAGATTACAAGTAAAAAGTTGACTATACCACAACCGTCCAGTATAATCCAACATTCAGATATTATAAAGCAACAATAAAAGGAAAAATACAATCAACCTATCAGCATTTGCTGCAGAAGTAAGATAAAAATACATTCCATAAACAAAATTGCAACAGGACCAGTCAATCACAAAACCAAAACTGATTGACAGATAGGAAGAAGATTGCAAGCAGGCAACAGCCACAGCCAAAAAACACCAATGCTCGCGAGGCCAGAAGTTCCTGGAATCAGAAATAAGAAAATTGGATTGCAGCGAAGAGATTGATCCCTGGTTGCCCCAAAGGCCCTCCAAGGGATCCAGTCGAGAGAGCATCATCATCGTCCAGGAACGGCCAAAGCAGATATGGCGTCTCCAATTGTCCCAATAACCTCTTATCAGCCAGTAACAACAAGTCAGCCAGATTTCACAGCAAAGGAGGAATGCCAACATCAAGTAATTCTGTTTTGCCCATGCCATTTTGAGACTTTAGTAGAAATAACTCTGTTGATTTTAAGCTTCACAGTAGTGGTACTAGAGGCATTAGCATTGAATCTCCTTTCATTCCTCTCTCTCCAAATAAAGTAAATCAAACAACTTATAGAAAAGAAGTAAAGTTTTTTCTTAGTAGAAGATAAGCTGTCGTTCTCATTCACCCAGTCTAACATTTGCATCAGATTTGGTCTCATCAATAAAGCGGCAGACTCAGGAATCAGACAGGAGAGAATTGAGTGGGAGAAATTACACTCAAAATACAGATGAGAGGTGCTTTCAGGGGAGGAGTGACAGAGAGAGCATTGCAAATCAACCACAATATTCCTATGATGCAGAGCAGTAGCAGTTTTGAGACCACCCACAAGAGCAAGCCAGGAGTAGGATGAAAAACGTAAAGAATGCTTCTTATGCCAAATTAAATCCGCCCAGGAACAGTTTGGAAGGTTTTGAAAGTAGTTCTTGCAGTAATCCTTAAAAGTAGGCTTGGTTCCAGTACTCCAGGTGATGTTCTCAGAAATGGAGTCAAAAATGAAAACAGACGAAATAGCTTCAGTTAAGTCATTAGAAAGAGAAATGGGAAAATGCCAAAACCCATCCTCGTCAATAAAGGTATTAACAGGGCAATCCACATAATTCACCAGCTCAGGGTTCAAGTCCACCAATCTGTTATTGTTACACCAATGATCCCAGAGAAAAGAGGAATGAGAAGACTTGTTAATCTTAAAAATCCAATTAGAAGTAGTAACAGCAGCAGTGGCATATATGTTTTTCCAATACTTTGAAGCTCTTGAGTGAGGAGGTTTCCAAGGGGAGGAGTAGTATTTAAGGACCCAGTCAGCAAGAAGAGAATTGGAGTTGTAAATTCTGTAAATAAGAGAGCAGTTGTAACAGTGAATTAAGGCATTGAAATTAAAAATGCCAAGACCTCCTTTATATTTAGGCAAACAGACTTTATCCCAAGAGACAAGGTGAAGCTTCTTCCCCGCATTGTGATCCCCAAAAAAAAGAAACTTAGAAGCAATTTTTCTAAAAAATTTGAAAGCTGCTTTAGGTAAAATTGCCCCCCTAATCCAATATGCAATGGAATTAATCATAGTGTATTTCAAAAATTGGATCCTCCCCGCAAAAGACAGCAATTTGGCATTCCAACCAGAAAATTTTTTTGTAATATCATCCAGTAAAGGTGCAACATCAGCAATATTCAAACTCCTGAAAGAAATAGGAACACCAAGATAGGTGACAGTATCCTTAAAAGATAAACCAAGAGCTCTTTGAATATCATTAGCACTAGCTAGATGCTTGGGCATCAGGATGGAACTTTTATCCAAATTTATGTGCAAACCCGTGGAGTTGGTGAAACAGTTTAAAGTATTTAGAAGGTGTGAGCAGTTGACAGTAGAGGCTTCACCAAAAACAAGCAAGTCATCAGCATAGAGAAGGTGGGTCAGTTTGAAGTTGTTGTGAGTAACCCCTTTGAAATCATTGTTATCCAAAAGAGAAGATAAAGCATCCATAGCAATACAAAAAAGGTAAGGGCTTAAAGGGCAGCCTTGCCTAAGACCAGCAGAGGAATGAAAGTAACCTTCAAGAGCTCCTTTGATCATGATGGAAAAATTAACATCATAAATACAATTCTTTATCCAATTTATAAAAATAGAGGGGAAACCCTTCTGATGAAGCCGAGCCAAGATAAAATCCCTTGAAATTGTGTCAAAAGCTTTACGAATGTCAAATTTAGCACAAAAAACATTCCTCTTCCCTTTGACAGCATAGGTTAAAATGTCCTGAGCCAGAATAATGTTGTCCGTAGAAATTTTGTGCTTAATAAACCCAGACTGGTTGTTTTTAACAATACAAGGCATAATAAGTTTAAGCCTATTAGCAATAACTTTAGAAATTATTTTGTAAATAACATTACACAGAGCAATGGGTCTAAAGTCAGCAAAAGAAGCAGCATTTTTAGTTTTAGGAATCAGAGCAAGAGCAGTAGATTTAATTCCCACCGGCATATTACCATAAGTAAAAAAGAATTTAACAGCCTTACAGACAGAAGGCCCAATGATGTGCCAGCTTCTTTTATAAAAATGGAAATTGAATCCATCAGGTCCAGGAGATGAGGAAGCCTTGCCTTCATAAACCGCATTTCTAATTTCAACATCAGAAATAGAAGAAATAAGAAAGTCAGCATCAGCAGAATTTAAAGTTTCTCCCACCGGAAATAAATCCACATTTGGATCCTGAATGCTAGCAGGATTATAGAGAAGCTGGAAATGATTCAAGATATCGGATATAGCATCAGCATTTAAAGAGTTGGTAGAGGTAGCGTAGTTCACCACAGCATTGCTACTAGCCCTTCTCTTACGAATTTTAGCATATAAAAACTTTAAATCATCCTCTCCTTGGGTGAGCCAAGCAGCTTTGGCTCTTTGAATGATCCACGAAACTTTTAAAGAGGTGTAAGTACTGATTTTATCATTCACATCCTTCAATTTACAGTTCAGACCATTATTGTTAGGATCGTCAGAAATTTGATCCAAGTAGAAGCTTTGAAGGTTGAGTAAAGAATCCAGATGCTCATAGACAGCTTTAGCATTAGTCCAAGGTTCAAGCTTCAACCTTTTCTTCAAGGTACGAAGTTTAAGACAGAAGTCAGCAAGAGGGTTGCCAATTTGAGTAGTAGAGAAGACATCAAGAAGAATGAACCAGTAAGCATCAATATTAGTCCAATAATTTTTAAAAAGGAACCTATGATGAGCAGTAGAAATCTTAGGGGAATGAATTACAAGAGGACAATGGTCAGAGCAAGACGGGGCTTGCACAGAGTAATAAGAAGAAGGAAAAGAAGTAATCCAATCACCATTCACAAAAACTCTATCCAATTTAATATGAATTGGATTACTAATACGCTGATTGAACCAAGTATAATTATTCCCCACAGAATTCATTTCTTCCAGATTGGTATCAAAAATGAGAGAGTTTAATTCCCCCAAGTTATTGTGAGTTAAAGAAGACCCCCCCATTTTATCAGTGAAAAAACCTGCAACAGTTCCAATCACCAAGAAGAATCCAGGGCTGAGTGGGAGGAATAACAAGATTCCTGATAGAATCCCAGAGTAAGATCCTGCTATCTCTCTCATTATCAGCATAAACAGCAGTTAACAAAAAAGACGTGAAATTGGAACCTTCAACTAAACCCGAAATGGATTGGGGAGTGATGCTAGTGGGGGTAAAGTTGATTTTAGAAGCGTTCCATTTGATCCAGATTCGACCAGGAGTAGCAAGGTTAAAGTTGTGGCAAGATCTTTCAGCAGGGAAGAGGACATGAGAATCACAGAAGAAGGGATTGAGAAGAGAAGGCAGAAGAATCCGAGTCTCCAAAATACATAAAAGGTCCAGTTGGAAAGCAGAAATAAGTCGTTTACAAGAGTAAACCTTGTCTGGGCTGTTGAAACCCCGAATGTTCCAGCTAGCAATAGAAGGCACAGACATAGTTACCTGTTGGTTGAAGAGCCCTTTTTGGCTTGCTTCCCTTTCACATTCTTGCTTTGCTTACCCGATTGCAAAATGGCTTTATCCTTTTCTTTTGCCCTGGTCGAGGCGTCAGTATCCAGAGAAGCATCCTCAGTGTAATTCTCATTATCCTCCACCAAAGATTTCAAGGCATCAAATTTGTTGGGGGAATGAATTTTTGTGACGGGGTTTTTGTTGCTCTGTAGTTGGGGTGATGTTGAGGAAGAAGTTTCTTCCTGTGGGGAGTTAAGGTTGGGTATGTGCGGAAGCTGGGGTTCTGCTAGAGGAATATCAGAACCAGGAGGGGGTAGTGTAATGGAGATTGGAGTATCAATAACAGGATTCGGAGAAGTATGAACCACCGAATTAGACTGAGCCTTAGGAGGCTCAACAGCTTCTTTACTAGGCTGAGCAACAGCAGTAAAGTTTTCCGATAGAATGATGGAAGGCGGAATAGTCGAAGATGAGGACACATTCCTACCTTGTGGTCTTCTACTCTTACTTCTCCCACGAAAAGAAGGAGGCGGAAGAGCATTAAAGGGAATATTTTTGGGCTGTTATGTCGGTTTCGTGGGGCAAGCCGAGGAGGGATGCATCAAAGATTTACAATGCTCACAAATGGTGGGTTTCCATTCATATTGTATTTTTAGGCTAAAAACATCTTCCTCAATAGAGATAGGAATTTCCTCAGGAAAAGTAGCAGAAGCATCAACTTGTATACAAACTCTTGCAAAGGTGAGACGAGTTTTTTGAGCAGTAAGAGCATCGACTGTTAACGGAATCCCTATTTTGCTAGCTATACGTGAAATTCCTTCGGAGTTCCAACAGACCAAAGGCAGATCCAGGATCTTGACCCAGATAGGAATAGATGTGAAGTTTTCACGTTTGGGACGAAATTTAGGTGACCATTTTTGAAGGAGAAAGGGACGACCTAAGAAGAACCAAACACCCTTCGACCAAGCCATCTCATAGTCTTCCGAAGTGGAAAAACGAAGAAGAAAGAAACCATCAGACAGAGAAAGGAGTTGCATGGAACCTTTCAAAGACCAAGTTTTTTTGATTGCTCCAAGCAGAGCTTCATAATAGGGACGCCTTCCTATAGAGTAACCAACGAGACAGAGATTCCAGTTCTCTGCACCTTTAACAAGACGCTCACCAGCAAAAGGGATAATCTCTGGTTCTAGATGAAGAAAAGATAGGGGTAAATCTTTAGAGATGGGGACAGAGTCCACCACGATATGCTTCCAAACCCGCGCAGGAGCAGAAGAGGAAGAAGCCCCTGCATGTCCAGCCATGGGAGGGAAATCCGACAAAGAAGGAGGCTCCATGAAGAAAAAGAAGAAGGAAGTCCTCCGGCAACCGCCGGAGGAAGGGGTGAAGAAGAGAGCTCAAAACCGGGAAGGGGCGGCGGGAGGAAACCCTAGCATAGCACACCAGTAAAAAAATTAGTCTAATCTTCTAGCTAGAAGTTTCTTATTTTTTCTTATTATTCTATTTGAGTAAATAAACTTTAAGTTATTCAAAATCTAAATAAACTTAAATTGACTACAGTGATTTTTTTATTTTTATTTTTTTGAATTTTCGGGCTTTGCTATATTATTAATAAAAAAGAAATATTACAAAGAGTGAACAAAAAGACAAGAGAAAAATTGATAAAAATAGAACAAAAATCAAAATCAAAAACAAAAAAAATATTTGAAAAAACTGCTATGAACTCAGGTATAGCAATCATTATTTAGAAAATACTTCACTAAGTATCTTGGTTGCCCGTAGACCTTCCAAGAGGATTCAAAGTCAGGTTATCATTATCATTCAGGCAGAAAGAGCAACCGATTGCATGACATACTCTCATTGACTCAAATTCAACATTTAGAAGTCTTGGAGAGGTCCTTTTATTTGAAGTATGATGTGCAGTAATGACACTTAAAAACTGCAAAAGAATTATTCTGAAAGTCACCCAGAACAATAGAGAAAATCAAAGGTTGAATTTCTCTATCAACATAGTTCGCCCTTTCCATTTAATAATCTTAAATCTCACATCTTTGGAAATTTTTGAGAAGTGTAGAAATACACATAACCGATGAATTATACCTCCGATTAATAATGGCATTAAATAATAAGAGAGTGCCATTTTTTTTTTCCCCGGGCAATCCACCAAAAAATTCTAATGCTTGTGAGACATTAGGTCTTAAGAGAAAATTTTGCATCTTAGGAATCAAATGAATCAAAGTCTTATAAGAATATTCACAATCAAAGAATAAATGAAAAATTATCTCGAAGTTATTGCTGCAGAAAGAACAATGAGAGGTAGTAATAGCAACGTTTCTCCTAATTAACACCTCATCTGTTTTAAGCCTATCCAGGAGAGCCATCCACGTAAAAAACAGAGTAATTTGGTGAATGTTTCTTATGCCATATGAGATGAGACTAGTCAATTGTGCCTTCATTGACAAAAAATTCCTTATGAAAGTCTTTGAAAGGGCTAGGGGTGTGGTATGCCAAGGTAAATAAAAGTCAATTTCTCAGAAGTGATTGATATGCCAAGGTAAATAAACTTAATAGTAATATTAGTAATGTATAGTGCATGTGCAACGCTATAAGGGCTAGGGGTGTGGTGAGAAAGGGTGATAGAGATTTTCTGGTTATTTAGGCAAAGACCATTGTTGACAAAAAAATTTATTCAAAATGCTTTTAAGATAAAGATAGTTATTCACATTTGTGCTCCCAAAGACAATAAGATCATCAGCATATAATATGTGAGTAAGATAAAATCTTTCTACAAAAGTACCTTCAAACCCCTCATAATTTGATTGGTCTTCAAGTAAACAAGAATATCCATCCATAATAATAAAAAACAAATAAGGACTAAGAGGGCATCCCTGACTTAAGCCCGAGGAAGATGAGAAAAAGTCCTCTAAAGTCCCATCAGAGCAAAGAAATTGACGTTGTAAATACATGTCTTGATCCAATTAGCAAATTCAAGAGGGAAACCCTTATGAATCAATCTAGAGATGAGGATATCCCGTGAAACCGTATCAAAGGCCTTTCTAATATCAAACTTGGCACAAAAAAGATTTCTTCTGTTGGATTTGTTGAAAAGATTTAGATTTTCATTAGCCAATAAAGGGTTAACAGTGGCCAAACAATTATGTTGGTTGACTTTTATGAATAATTAATGACATAATAGGTTTCATATGATCAGCTAGGATCTTAGCTATGATTTTATAGAATACATTACAAAGAGGAATAGGCCTAAAGTCAGCAATTTGATTAGCATGAGCTTTTTTGGGAATCAGGACAAGAGCAGTGGCCTTAGCATAATTGGGAAGAAAGATACTAATGAAGAAGGATTGAACACCCTTAAACACCTCTTTGCCAATGATATGCCATATTTTTTTATAGAATTCAAAATTGAACCCATCAGGCCCAGGAGACGAATCCGAGTATCCAAAAAATAGTAACCCTTACCTCGTCATAAGTGATAAGCTTAATTAGTAAGTTAGCCAAATGAGATGGCAAGGTGGTGCCTTTAGGAATTTGGCTAGTGTCATTAGTATTTGACTTTGAAGAATTGAGCAAATCCTTGAAGTGATAGATGATTTCTAGCTTTTTAGAGAGATTGTCTCTAGAAGACCCAAGTAAAGCAGCCGCTAAAGCACTATTATTTCTAGCTTTTCTCCTATGAATCTTGGAATATAAAAACTTTAAATTTGCTTCGATCCCCATGTGAAAGCCATTTGGCTTTAGGCTGTTGTATAGTCCAAGTAGACCAAATAGAACTATATTGAATCAGCTTTGAATTGAGCTTAGTACAAAGCTCATAATTAAGAGGATCATAATTGAATTGTAGCTGACACTTCAATTGTTGTTTTATAAGCAAATCAATCATAAGCATAATAATATTAGAAGATTGCAAATTTCTCTGCTTAATTATTTGTTTGAACCTTCTGAGCTTACTATAGAAGCAAGTTATAAGGTTTCCCACTATGGGAGATGCAAAAATAGTAATAAGCATGTCCCAGAACTCGTAATAATGTATCCAGTAGTTTTTAAACATAAATATATAAGATCTTTTCTATTGATCACCAGCAGAGAGGATGAGGGGAGAATGATTAGAGTAGAAGTACTGAGGATCTTATAAGATGAGTTGGAAAAAGTAGTAATCCATCTCTCATTGATTAGGGCCCGATCTAGCTTAATATTGATTGGATTTTCTATTATCTAATTATACAAGGTAAAAAAGGGGCTAATGGAGGTAAGGTCTGACAAGTCGGTGTCAAAAATTAAAGAATTGACTTGACCCAGCCTTGCTTTTGGGATAATATTGCCACCTACTTTTTCTGAGTTGTACCGACATCAATTAAACTCCCCAATAACTACCCATGATAAGTCATTTTGAGGATTTAGAGATCTGAGATCTTCCCATAAAATAGATCTATCCTCATGAGAGTTAGAAGCATAGATAATAGAAAGGATGAAAGGTTGTTGAGAGACCACTTAGAGCTTACTAGAGATCATCTGGTTAGAGAAGAAACAAGGATCAAAATTAATCTTACTCTGGTTCCACTTGACCCAAATCTGCCCTGGACTGGCAAGATGGAAGTTATTGCAACTGTATTCATTAGCTAAGATCTCACGAAGAGAACATAACCAAGGATCATTAATTTTTTGAAGGAGAATTCTATTCTCCAAGAGACAGACCATATCCAACATATGGCCTCTAACCATTTTCTTAACACAACTAACTTTATCAGGGTTTTTGAATCCCCTGATATTCCAAACAGTGATAGGAGGAAAAAACATCAGGATTTTGAGTGAGTGCTCCTTTTGGAGCTTTTCCCCCATATTTATTTGATTTTGAGCTCCCTTGTCTATGTGTTGCTGAGATTTTGTTTGAGTTGTGGACTTGGAGGATGTCTCATGGATTATAGGGTTAACATAAGTAGGAGAATATTGGTTTATCAATTGGTTCTTTCCCCTTTTAAGTGATAGATTCTCCAGGGTCAAGAACATCTTGAAAAGTTGAGAATTTGTTCGAAGACTGAATTTTGGAATATTTTGTTTTTGAGGGAGGTGATTGTGTTATAGAGGATTTCGTAAATGAGAGAGCCTCTATGGGGGAGTTAAGGTTAGGGATTATAGGGATATTGGGTATAAAAAGGGGACTGAGGGTTGGGTTAATTGGATTATGGTTTTTGCTTTGAGCAGCAATTGAAATGGGTAGAATCCCCTTTTGATCAGACAGTTCCATCCTAGGTCTGCTGTAGCTAGAGATACGCCCGTGAAGGTAAGTTTGGAGAGGTTTGGGTTGAGGTTGAGGATTTTGGTTTTTTAGACTTTTAGAAGCAGAGTGAATTAGAGATAAACAACATTGACAGAGAGTAGGTTTTCATTCATATTGAAATCTGAGATTGAAAATTTTTCCTTCTACGAAAATAGGAACAATTTTCGTATATGTAGCGGTTGATTCAACCTGCAAACATATTCTAGAATAAGTGAGGCAAGATTTGGAAGCCGTTAGATCATCTACAACTAACGAGATTCCAACCTTGGTGGCAATTTTAGAAATTCCAACTGGGGTCCAACAACAATGGGGAAGATCATGAATTTTCATCCAAATAGGAACAAAAGTGAACTCTTCACACTTAGGGCTGAAGAAGGGCGACCATTTTTGAATTACAAAAGGCTTTCCCAGAATAAACCAAGCCCCTTTATTCCAAACATATTCTAAGTCTTCAGTAGAGAAAAGCTTAAATAAGAAGAATCCATCACTTAGAGAGATCATTTTGAGACTACCTTTTAATTTCCATACCTTGTTCACTGTAGAAAGCATGGCTCCATAATACGGTCTCTTACCAAGTGAATACCCTACAAGTGCTTGGTTCCATTTGAGAGATGCATCTACTACGTCCTCGTGTGGGAAGGGAATGATTTCATCGGAAGTAGGCATAGCAGAAATTGAAAAGTTGTTAGGATTAGGGTTTTCGACAAGGATATGGGTCCATGGTAAAAGGTTATGAGGTGGAGCTGAAGGCGAAGCGGGTTGGATGATGGAGGAAGAAAAGCAGCATTAGAGAGGGAGGGATTTATCCCTCTGTCAGCTTCTTTGAGAACAAAGGGAACACAAGGTGACAGAGAGCGAAAACCCTAGCAGCACGACTACACTGAATTATATTTGAGAATTTCTAAGTATCATTCGAGTAATTAAATCATCTTTAACATATTGTTGAAATGAGCACCACGATAAGAAAAATTTGATAAACATATGGTAGCTGAAGTCTGACTTCATTAAGACACAATGATGTTTAAAAATAGTTCAAACTTCAAACTATTAAAATGAGCATATTTTTCAACGAAATTATCAAAAGGAGCAAATTAAATATATAATTTAATTAGGAACGAAATCGGCGAACAATGTCCTGCATTCATTGAATGCAGAGAAATAAATTTCGGCGCTTCGGGGTTTATTTTAAAAACTTAAAACTTTTGAATAGTGAATTAAACTTTTTTTTTTGTCATCTCTCTATTGAATTTGTTAGTGATGAAAAAGTTATCAAGTTATATAAAAAAGTATAGCTATTATGTGTATGTAGATTGTAGAAGAAGTTAAAAAAAAAAAAAACTTAAGTATGGTAGTTCAAATATTTTTATAATTAGAAATTTATATCATGAAATTAATTGTAATGGTAATTTATTTGAATTTTGTAGATAAATTTTAATAGGTTATATGACTCATTTGGATTTCATTTGAATTTATAATGAATTTTCAAACATTATTTGATTTAAATATAATCTGCTACTAGTCGTTTTTGCCCTATTTTGATTGTATATGAGACTTTTTGACCTTCCCATGTGGCTAGCCATTTTATAGCCATTTGAATCTCATATATATTTAATATAATTAAATTATTGATCAAATATAGTATTATTAGTTGATAAAAAATATATTAGATTATTAGTTTTATTCAAATTTAGTTTTACTTGTCATTTTCCCTATAAATACCTATCTTCTTCTTCATGTAAGGGCTGCTTAAAGGAAAATCTCCAGCAATTTTTTCATTTTTTCTTTCCTCTTACATACTAAATCTTGAGAGAAGAAACCTTGATTCTTATTCCAAAAGCTCTTTTCATTTGCGAGATCGAAATCATTATTGGAAAGCTTCAACATACAAAACCGAGTAACATCTCTTAGAGTTCTTGAGTTTGCTTTCCTTCTCTAAATATTTACTTGCTATTCTTTTAGCTTTCACCATATATTTCTTTCTTGAAAATATTTATTTTATGGTGAAATACTTACTGAAAATTTTATGTTAATGTTTTTTATATCACATCTTTTATATCCATAAAATTTAGCAAAACAAGTATTTTTACTTCTTTAAGGTGACATATATTTATATTTATAATCTAATTTATTTTATTTTATTTGAAGAATTAAAGTTTAAATCAGCAAGAATATATTTTTATTTTAAACAAATTCAACATACAAAACCGAGTAACATCTCTTAGAGTTCTTGAGTTTGCTTTCCTTCTCTAAATATTTACTTGCTATTCTTTTAGCTTTCACCATATATTTCTTTCTTGAAAATATTTATTTTATGGTGAAATACTTATTGAAAATTTTATGTTAATGTTCTTTATATCACATCTTTTATATCCATAAAATTTAGCAAAACAAGTATTTTTACTTCTTTAAGGTGACATATATTTATATTTATAATCTAATTTATTTTATTTTATTTGAAGAATTAAAGTTTAAATCAGCAAGAATATATTTTTATTTTAAACAAAATATAAATCTATCTTAATGTGAGCAAATTTAATATTTCATTTACAAGTAGTGAGGTGAAAATTAATTTGTAAGAACACCTCAAATATTATGGATATGTTATTACAAGATAATTTGAGCTTGTATTATTTACATCAAATTATATTTTTCATTTTCTTGTTCTAAGTCATTTGGCTTAGTGAAGTTTTAATTGTTATTAGATTGGGTTGTACTCGCTTGTGTAATAGAGTCCTTAGGTTGTAAAGAATTTCTTTGGTTTAAATAAGCGAGGTTTGCCAAGAAAACTTGGGATTAGTGAATTCTAGCCCAAGAGTTGGCTAGCGTAGACGTAGGTCGGATTGGAATCTGGGTTGAACCACGTAAAAATATTGTGCCTCTTATTTTTATTTCTTGCATTTATTTTTCTTTGTCTTTTTCATAAGAAATATTGTGTGATTACTTACTCTTTTAAAAATTACTTTGAAATCATTTTAATTCTCTTCTTTTAATAAAAATTTTAAAAACCCCAATTCACCCCCCCCCCCCCCCTCTTGGGGTGCCATAGTCATCCAACAATTGGTATCAGAGCCTTGACTCTTTTTATTTTGGCTTAACATCCTAGAGTAGATCCACTTATATGGCACAAGGTTTTCCTAAGGGCTCACTTCTCGAAGGACAAACCACTCATCGTCCTCCATTGTTAGATAATGTTTCTTTTGATTATTGGAAAAATAGATAATGTTCCTTCTGAAGAAATTTCGGATAAATTAATTATAACTTATGAAGGTACTAGTGAGGTTAGAGATGCTCACATAAATAGACTTTTCATGAATATGAATTATTTTGTATGTCTCCTTCTGAATCTATTTCTAATATGTATACAAGATTTATGAAAATAACTAATACATTATATTCTCTTGGAAGAATGTATAAGAATCAATACTTAGTCTATAAGATTCTTAGATGTATTCTCAAAGAATGAGATGCTAAAGTAACTGCAATTAGTGAGGCTAAAGATTTATCTACTTATCCACTTGATCAGCTTTTGGGTTCTTTGATAGCACATAAATAGATTATAGCTCAAAGGGATAAATTGGATGGATCTTTAAACAAAGAGAAAGAGAAAGGTAATTATTGCCTTACAGGTTGATGATAATGATGAACCTAGTTCATCAAGCTCTAATGAAGATAGCGATGAGATGGTCATGCTATCAAGAAGACTTAGAAGCTTACTAAGGAAGAAAAATCAAAAGTATAAGAAATCCAAAAATTATAAATTTCAAACTAAGAAATTTCATGCAGGAGAAGGGATTCTTTGTTATCATTATAAGAAGCTTGGACATATAAGAGGAGATTGTTCAGATCTTATTGATTCAAAGAAGAAAGAGATGGATGCAGAGAGAAAGAGTGACAAGAAAGAAAAGAAGTAATTCAAGAAGAAAAAGAAGGCACTATGGGTCAACCCAGATTTAGATAAATCAAGTTCATCAGATGAAGAGGTGAACATTTGCCTTATGGCGGGAGGAGAAACGAATTGTGATTCTCAAGAGGTATGTAATGATATTTCTTATGAAGAATTAGATGATGCTTTTAATGAATTAGTTATTGAATATAAAAAATTAAAAAGAAAATATAATGCTTTAGAAAAAAGAGCATAAAAGTTTAGATATGCATTTTCATGATTTAAAAAATGAATTTGATGATTTGAAAAATAAAAATAGTTCTTTATTAGATCGTTCTTTACTTGTTTGTAAACTTGAAAGAGAAAATATTTTATTAAAAGCAATACTAGATTTATGCATGAAATCACATGTTTATTATAAATCTCCATCAAATGCAACATCAAATAAAAATTCTTCTTATATGTCACATATAAATCATGCAAAGCAATATGCAAACACTAATATTTGGTGCAATTATGGTGGTAGAAAAGGACATATCTCATTTGATTGCTATGCTTGTAGATCACAAAATACTAAAGAATCATCTTTTATATGGGTTCAAAAAAATACAAGCACTTCAACTACCATACATAATAGATATCATACTACTCATTTGGAATGTGGACCCAAAAATATTTGGGTTCCAAAAGTTAACATTTGATTTTCTTTTGTATGAATGCCTTAAAAGTAAAATCAATGAAGGCATGTGGTACTTGGATAGTAGATGTTCAAGATATATGACGGGAGATAAAGCAAAATTCTCTACATTAGAATCAAGTGATGGAGGTTATGTCACATATGGAGATAATGCAAAAGGAAAGATTATTGGCATTGGATCTATATGTAAGAACTCTATTACTTTAGAAAAAGTATTATTTTTTTCTGGTTTAAAAAATAACTTAATATCAATTAGTCAATTATGCGATAAAGGTTTAAATATTTTCTTTTATGCTTCACATTGTATTATTAAAAATAATGAAACTATTTTTCTTATAGGAAATAGACATAAAAATATTTATTTAATTGAATTAGAGAATGTAAATGATGTTAATTTGAATTTACTTTGCATGAAATCTACAAATGATGATGCTTGGTTATGGCATAGAAGGCTATGTTATGCCAAATCCACACTTTAAATAAAATTTCTAAACTTAATTTAGTAGTTAGTTTACCTAAAATTAATTTTTATTTTGATTCTATATGTGATGCATGCATTTATGATAAACATATGAAAAGTTCATTCAAGAGTAAAAATATAGTTTCCATGAGTATACCTTTAGAATTATTACATATGGACGTATTTGGGCCAATTAGCACAACTAATTTAGGTGGTAAAAATTATGGATTTGATATTATAGACGATTATTTAAGATACACTTGGGTATTATTTTTAGCTAATAAAAATAATGTATTTGATGATATTAGAAAATTTGCTAAGTATATTCAAAGAAAACAAGTTTATTTGATTCATAGAATTCAAACAGATCATGATACCGAATTTGAAAATAAATCATTTGAAAATTATTGTGATGAGAATGGAATTAGATATAATTTTTCAGCTCCTAGGACTCCTCAGCAAAATGGTGTAGTTAAAAGAAAGAATTGTACTTTAGTAGAATTAACAAGATCAATGTTAGATGAATATAAACTTCCAAAGTATTTTTGGGCAGAAGCAATAAACACCACATGTTATGTTATAAATAGAGTTTATTTAAGACTAATTCTTAAAAAGACCCCTTATGAAATATTTTTTTAGAATTCTACATAAGATTAGTGATTTATATATTTTTGGATGTAAGTGTTTTATTTTAAATAATGATAAGGATCCTTTAGGTAAATTTGATAGTAAGTCTGATTATGATATATTCTTAGGATATTCAATTTTTGAAAAATCTTTTGGAGTTTTTAATAAGAGAAAATTAATTATTGAAGAATCTGTTCATGTAATTTTTTATGAATCCTATAGATTTAATAAGAAATGATTTGAATGATAATGATATTGAAAATATAAAGAAAATAAATTTAGAAGAGAAGGAGGATGATTCATTTCCTAAAGAATGGAGATATAATAGAAATCATCCAAAAGAGTTAATAATTGGTGATCCTTCCCAAGGTGTTAAGACTAGGAGCAACCTTAGGGATGAGGTAGAATATTTTGCATTTCTATCAGAAATTGAACCTAAAAATATAGATGAAGCTTTACAAGATAATTTTTTGGATAATTGCTATGGAAGATGAACTTAACTAATTTATAAGAAATGATGTTTGGGAGTTAGTCACAATACCTCACGATCAAAATATAATTAGAATTAAATGGGTTTATAAAAATAAGCTAGATGACTCAGGAAGTATTATTAGAAATAAAGCTAGATTAGTTGCACAAGAGTACACACAAATAGAAGGAATAGACTTTAAAGAATCTTTTGCCACCCGTAGCATGACTAGAAGCCATTAGATTATTCCTTGCCTTTGCTTGTTTGAAGGACTTCAAACTTTTTCAAATGGATATAAAAATTACTTTTTTGAATGGGTATATTGATCAAGATGTTTTTGTAGAACAACCACTAAGTTTTGAAAGCATTAATTTTTCTAATCATGTATATAAATTAAAAAAGCATTATATGGTTTAAAACAGGCTCCATGTGCTTGGTATGATAGGTTAAGAAACTTTTTGAACATAATTTTAGAAAAGATAAGACATATACAACTCTTTTTATCAAAAATATTAGAGAAAATTTGATTATTATACAGATTTATGTTGATGATATATTATTTGAAAGTATAAATGAAAGTTTATGTCATGAATTTTCCTCAATAATGTCAAAAGAATTTTAAATTAGTATGATGAGAGAACTCACCTTTTTCTTAGGACTTCAAGTAAAACAACTAGAGTCTGGCACATTCATATGTCAAACCAAATACATAAATGAATTATTAGAAAAATTTGATATGAAGAGATTCAAATTGAGAAAAACTCTTATAAGCCCATCAACTATACTTGATTTAAATGAATCAAGAAAACCAATAGATCAAAAACTTTATAGGAGTATGATAGATTCACTTTTGTATCTTACTGCTAGTCAGTCTGATATTATGTTTGTTGATGTTTATGTGCAAGATTTCAAGCTAATCCTAAGGAATCGCACTTAATAGTAGTTAAGCAAATATTTTGTTATTTGAATGGAACTCATAAGTTAGGCTTATGATATCATAAAATTGTATTATTATGTAGTTTAGTTGCGTATTATGATGCAGACTATGCTGCTTGTAATGTTGATAGAAAAAGTACATCTAGAACCTGCAATTTTTAGGATCATAGCTTATTTTTTGGTCTTCTAGAAAATAAAATTCAGTCGCTTTATCCACTACTGAAGCAGAATACATAGCCACAGGTAGTTGTGTTGCTCAAGTTTTATGGCTAAAGCAACAAATAGAAGATTTTGGAATTAAGCTTAAAAATATTCCCATTAAATGTGATAATACAAGTGTTATAAGTTTAACAAAAAATTATATACAACATTCATGAATAAAATACATAGAGATTATACACTATTTTATTAGAGATTATGTTAATAAAGATGATTTGAATATAGATTTTGTAAACACAGATTCTCAAATAGCTGATATCTTTACAAAACCTTTAGCTAAAGAGAGATTTTGCATGTTAAGACGTATGCTTGGGATGTTAGATCTAATATTTAAATTTCTTTTAAATGTTTAATTATTCTTTTTGATGTTGTTAAGGGGGAAGAAGAACTATATATGTTATTCATAATTCATTTTACATGCATAAATTTAGGGGGAGAATTATTTTGATTACAAAATTAGCATTCAAACATATTTCTCAATTATCATATATATATATATATATATTTCTAATGCTTGAAAGTTATGATAAAAGGTCAATTTGCACATTTGTTATAATTATAACCAATATAAGTTTGTCATCATAAAAAAAGGGAGAGATTATTGATATTATCTATCTCATAACCTATTTTAGAGATTTTGATGATAACAAACATATGCTTGGATGTTTTATTTTTTGTGCTAAGTATTTCAGGTGTAATGATATGCATAGTAATTACTTATGGGACTTACATTACACAACTCAAGTTCAATCAAATGTTGAGATTAAGATGGACCAAGATGGACAACTTGAAGGATTTTATTTTATCATAGGAGTATGTTAGCGGTCCATTAATATTTACTTGCATGATTTGATTTACTCATAATCTAAATATCTATTAATTATATATTAATTTTGAAATATAAATCTATAATATTTCTTTATTAAATAAATTTTATAACTTTCATTTTATTGCTTAGTTATTATCAAATATAGAGAGTTGTCTAATAAGGAAAATTAAATGTAAAAAGCTTATGTGATAAAATATTTATTATTTAAATTAACTTGTTTCACATCAATTTATTTATGCATGATTGATTTTATTTACATCATATTATTATATTAAAATTCAATATATCCTTAAATATTTAAAAAATGTGTATGAGTTTATATTTTACTGAATATGATATTCTTTTATTAGAAAAGTGGTCTAATTTTTATTGCATTAGATTATTTAAATTCTATAAATAGAATTTAATAGGTTATATGACTCATTTGAATTTTATTTGAATTTATAATGAATTTCCAAATATTATCTGATTTAAATATAATCTGCTACTAGCCGTTTTTTGTCCTATTTTGGATGTATATGAAACTTTTTTACCTTCCCATGTGGATAGCCATTTTATAGCCGTTTGAATCTCATATATATTTAATATAATTAAATTCTTGATCAAATATAAAATTATTAGTTCATAGAAAATATAATAGATTAATAGTTTTATTCAAATTTGGCTTTACTTACCCTTTTCCCTATAAATACCTCTCTTCTTCTTCTTCATGTAAGGGTTGCTTAAAGGAAAATGTCCAGCAATTCTTCCATTCTTCCTTTTCTCTTTACTTGCTAAATCTTGAGAGAAGAAACCTTGATTCTTATTCCAAGAGCTCTTTTCATTTGCGAGGTCGAAATTGTTGTTGGAAAGTTTCAACATACAAAATCGAGTAACATCTCTTAGAGTTCTTGAATTTGTTTTCCTTTTCTAAATCTTTACTTACTATTCTTTTTTGCTTTAACCATATATTTCTTTCTTGAAAATATTTATTTTATGATCAAATACTTGTTGAAGTTTTTATATCACATCTTTTAAATCCATAAAGTTTAGCAAAGTAAGTATTTTTACTTTTTTAAGGTGACATAGATTTACATTTATAATCTAATTCCTTTTATTTTATTTGAAGAGTTAAAGTTTAAATTAACAAGAATATATTTTTATTTAAAATATTATTTTTATTTTAAACAAAATATAAATCTATCTTAATGTGAGCAAATTTAATATTTCATTTGCAAGTAATGAGGTGATTAAAATTAATTTGTAAGATCATCTCAAATATTATGGATAATTTATTGAAAGTTAATTTGAGCTTATATTATTTACATCAAATTATATTTTTCATTTTCTTGATATAATCCATTTGGCTTAGTGAAGTTTTAATTTTAATTAGATTGGGTAGTACTCGCCCGTGTAGGAGAGTACTTAGGTTGTAAAGAACTTATTTGGTTTAAAAAAGTGAGGTTTGCCAAGCAAACTTGAGATTATTGAATTCTAGCCCAAGAGTTGGCTAGCATGGACGTAGATCGGATTAGAATAAGGGCCGAACCACGTAAAAATATTATACCTCTTATTTTCATTTCTTGCATTTATTTTTCTTTGTCTTTTTTATATGAAATATTATGTGACTACTTACTCTTTTAAAAATTGCTTTAAAATCATTTTAATTTTCTTATTTTAATAAAAACTTTAAAAACCCCAATTCACCCCCCCCCCCCCCCCCCCCCCCCCCCCCCCCCCCCCCCCCCCCTCTTTGGGTGTCATAGTCATCCAACACTCAGTTCTCATTATCATGAGTTATCATGACCTAATAGTCTCTTATCAAGTAGACATGTTTGTATGCACCTACTATGTAGTCAATGTGACTCAATTTATGGCTAAATTATTATGTTCGAATTTAAACTTCACCATTACATTTCATTATATATTGCAAGCCCACTGCAGTACCCACTGTTACAGATGAAACTCCCCGCTTCAGTATAAGCGAACGTTCACCACAATATGAACTAATTAATGTAGGCCACTTAAGTCTGAGTGAGCGTCCAACATTATTAGAATCATATGCCAGAGGCCTGCAAGTGTTAGTGACTGGACTACCTCAGGGGCACCAACGTTTCAGCTCCACCAACAAACTCAACAATTCAATCAGGGATATGATGCTGAAGCCACACTAGTTGTTGAAGGATATGAGACGATGATATCATAACTAGTGGTAGCTCAAGTGAAACACCTGTAGGGGATGAAATAAATCCAATTGTAGAATAATGCGATGTATCATTTTCTGGCCATGAGTTGGTCCACGACCATGCATTTCGTAGCCAAGCCGAGTTAGATACTTTGAAGGAAAATAATAATTATGTCAAACTTCTATAATCAACACAAGCCTAGGATTGTACATATGAGATTGATGCCCCAACAATAAATTTTGTTAGGGAATTGGACGGCATTATTCCCAAACAACTGTATGAAGAAAGGACTTTCATCAATAAGGATGCCCTTCAGTGTGCATTTAATGGGTGTTCAATCATCATAATGTAAAATACATCAATACCATATCTAATATTTAGGGGATAAGTTTGACATTATGTATATTATGTAGATGTAATCATACCATATTCTTATTTCTATGATATGAACTCCTCTTTTATTTTTATTAATTGCATAATGTATCATGATAATTATTCGATTGAACTAAACAAAAAATTAAAATATATTTTAATAGTCATATTTAAAATTTAATATAGAGTTAAATAATTATTTATATATTAATACTTAATTGACTAAAATAATTATACATATTAGTTCAAATTTTTTATTAATACAAATATATAAATAACATTACAAATTAATTTACATAAATAAAATAATAATGTATGCAGACAAATATTTAACAAAGTTAAAGTAAAGATTCATAAGTAATCATCCCAAACATATGCTTTTTTTATAAAGAAGCATACCACATACTATAATAAAATACATAGACACACATGATATTAAATATAAAAACTACGGTGAAGAAAACATAATCGAAGTTGATGAAGCTAGCATTCAAATGAAGACATAGATTTACTATTTCTTAAGCATCATATGCAGATGTGCTTGGAGTTGTTTTTGAGTTTGACAATATTTCAAATGAAACTCGAACTCATATTAAAAATCTTGCTAGTCCTCAACATTGAAAAATTATTTAGGTTTACCATTAGGTAATAGCTCATTTATATAATCTTTATATAAATCTAAAATGTACATGTCAAACCCTGAAGACCAACGATGATATAAAATGACATGCTTAATGTCAATATTAAGGTGGCTACAACCAATATTTGGTGGAACATGACAACCATCTCTGTGGCATTTCATATCATGATATCACATCTGTTAGAAATGAGGATTGATAATGTGACTATTCTTTTCTTGAAATCACATTTGAAGATATATCCAATAGATGACATTTAAAAAATCTCGTCTGATAAAGTTTTACTCTCATTACCTTAGTATGCACACTCTAGAGGGCATCATCCTCATCTTCTGACCATTCATGGATGCAATGCCTAAAGATCTCATTCACATTCACCTTTTGATCCAACGGAGTGTTACCGACCCATGTTATACAAGCAAGCTTTCTTCGACTTACATCATCGAACATTTCTTTGTTTGGGATGCCTCAAAGTCTTTCTACACATGAACAAAACATTCTAAATAACTCAAGTAAAATCTCCACAAATATACTTCATATATCTATGCACTCTTTAAATAGTAAAGAGAAAATATACCCCACCATCACTTGCAACAAAAAATTGCATAGGAATTGATTGGACCTTAAAACTTTACAGGCCATATGATAGGATAGGTTATTACAAGTTACATGGCATGTTAATTCACAACAAATAAAATATTATAAGGATCCTATGCTCTTAATGATTTTTGGATAGATGAATCCAATGTCCACATCAAGTACACACTAATTATCTTTTACAGAGTTATCATATTAGAAATGGACCATTAACTATTGCAAATCAAATACTTAATTATATATTTACTATCATCACATATTCATTATTGTTCCATAAATATTTTATTTTGATACAAATGTAATACAATATTATGTCTATAATGCATAATTTAAATCATATTATAATAATTTATTTAAATATATATTAAATTATATAAATACTTAGTACAAATTATTCACAAAGAATTTACAATTGTTTTATTTTTACTAAATTTAAAAATAAAACGAAATTTATAAATAATATACAATTTAAATTTTGTCAAAAAAATTATTACTCATAAAGTAAACTAAAATAATATTATTATTTTAAATATTAATTTAAAATTTTATTAACAACCAATTCACTTAAATTATTCTTATTAATAATGAACTGGTAAATATAAAATTTTATACTCACTAATTAAATTTTTTTAAATATAAGAATATATATATGACAAAATAACATAAAAAAATAAGTGAGATGGTATTTTAATCTAATTTAAATATCATTAAATAACGATTTATAAGCAAACAAATTAAAAAAAAATCACATAATAGAAATTGGGGAATTAAAAGTTTCTACTAAAACCGGATAATTAAGTTTTGGTTTATATTGAACCGCATAATTAAATTCAGGTTTCAATTGAACCGGATAATAAAGTATTATTTTGTTCAATTGAAACCATATAATTAAGCTTTGGTTTCCAAGAGTTTAAAATATGGCCTTCTGTTCTCCGTATTGGTTCCTTCCTAAATTTATTTATTCATCCACTTCTTATACTTATTTTTAGTTCCTTTTTATAGTTTGGCCTTAAAAATATTGAATAATTAAGGCAGACAATATGGCTTGTTTAAATAGATTGGCTTGATTCCTAGTCAAAATGATAAGATGGCCCTTTTCAAAAGTTTCAAATAGATTATATTTATGCTTATTGAGGAGGATTCTAGAGAAAATTCAAAGATTCCAAAACTGTATTCATTACGTCTACTATCAGTAAAGCTCGATGTTGATTGCGACCGACACTCGCTACCAACTATTGTTGATCGATGTTTCAGGGCCTATCCAAATCTAAAGGCATATCTAAAATTATACTTTACACAAGCAAGCCTTAACCTTTAATATGTCCATTAACCATTTGTTGATCTTGAGATTCCATATGGCCAATACTATAATATTCTCATAATGTATCTACAAAACAATGCTTACCATCATGTAAGTATTAATGCATTAGTTCATAATATTATAGATGCATACAAAATGGTTAGAAAAGAAAATGTCAGCTTTAGGCTACCCAATCTAGCTATATCATTCTTCTACTGATCAACATATGCCTATGTACTTAATCAATTCTTCAAAATTCATTATTTTAATACTATATTACACATGTAGCGCCTGCCTGAGTGCGTTCTTAACCCACAGTGGATCACATTAGAGTAACAAAAGAAAAACTCTTAGTTCATATTTAATCAAAGCCACTGGTCACTTTATATATAAGCATCCATATTCACTACTCAAAAATCAGTCTTTCGCAGCATTTTTTAGGATCTATGGCAGCGGTTTAAACACCTACTAATTTATTTGTAGCAGTTTGAGAACCGCTGCAAATCCGTTGTATTTGTTTTCGCTGGAAAGGCTTTAGCAGTGGTTGTATGACTGATGCTGTAGAAAGGCTTTAACATCATTTTTAGCAGGTGTTAAAATTGATGCTAAAAGATAGAATTGATTAAAAAATTATAATGCTAAAAAAAAATCAAATTTTGTGATCAAATTATAAATATCAATAAAATATTATACAAATATAAATTGAGTGAATATTTTCACGAGGATTAAAAATTACACCCCACAAAACCAAAACAAATTGAAAGCGCATTCCTGAACATCAGTTAATGAAAACAGGGCTCATATTTTCTCAAAGACATACCTAAAAGTAGTCTGAAGCTGCAACAAATAAACAATCTATTACAATCAATAACCAGTTTACATATAATTCTAACTGGAAGCACATTCCTCAGTTGAAGCAGGAGAATATCATTGGTCATTGAGGAACATCCAAAAGGTCTATATGATTAAATAAAAGAAGTTTCATTCAGATGTAAAGAAAGAGTTAGTTGTTTATCAAGAAGAAAAAGAAAAATTAAAACAAAATATATGAATGAAACATAATAAGAAAGTAATAGAGACTATTGAGGAATGAGCTATCAAAGAAAGCTTAGAGAGGCACATGCAATAATTTAGTTGCAATATAAACAGCTGGAATAATTATTAATTAATTTTGCAGTAATTTAGTTGCATTTCTAAAGATTTTCTTTTAGATCAAACGGTAATATCAGTTCTCATCATATTCAAAAGAGAAGCTTACTTGTTGCAGATCAATAAGTTTCTTTCCAAGATCGATAACAGCATCTCAGCGCTCTTGAATCTCTGTTATTGCGTCAACAATCTGTACATTTACAGGTAGAAATCAATTATTTATGATGTGTAAAGGTGCTATTTGTTTTTCTGATATGAAATATGAACATAATTCATGAATTCCTATAGTATGGCCAACACAAGTGCTTTCATTTTTTTTGGATTTCAAATGATAAATAAGGATTAAACTGGAGAAAGTCATACCTCTTCTGTAGGCCTTGTTCCAGTCACTGCAAAATTACAAGAGAAGAAATCACTATTGAAATTTTATTTCATTTAACTCATCATATATCGCTATATATCTCCTCTTGAATGATTTGCCTTAAAATCTATAAAGAATGTAGAGAAATTAGATTAAATCACATATAATCAGGAGATAATTAATCTCATATTAGTGCTTAGTTCTTTGTGGCACACACCACTTTGACAAGATGGACAATAAAGCAAGCTGTCGAGATCTAGTCAGCATTTAAGGAAAAATACATGTATAAGAGGGATTATACCACCAAATGCAGATTTTTTATCTCGTGAAGATGGCCATCAGATTTATCAAACATAGATTATAACTTGTCAACATATTTAATCAAATAGGATTCAGCTATCAAAATATTGAACTTAGAGATACATGATATCACCAAATCATGTGGCATTCTAATATACTATCAGGAAGCATTACCTCCCGTTGCAATAATGCAGATAAAGACTGCACTTGAGATCGCAAGCAATACTAATATGTACCGAGTTCTCTCAGTTTCTTCAACCTTGGTTTCAATTGCAATCAGATCCTGAACAAACTTTGGCAATTCTTCTTCTAGTTAGGCAATTCGAGATTTTGAAAATTCGCAAATCTTCCCAGAAATAATAGCTACATTAGCTTCCATGTTCACTTCCTTTTCATGCCAAAGAATGGTACTCATGCATTTTGTCTCCAATCAAAGGAGATCAAACACCATATTTCATTCTCATACTTTAAAGAGACTAATCTTGAGACTTTCACTTTGGAATTCAAAATATGGGAGAAGAAATTATAACCGTTGTCCGTCGCATGCGAGAAAGCGGGTCGGGTCAAGTTGACCCGAACCCTAAGTGGATCGGGTTCGGGTCCGGAAATTCGAACCGTTTGCAAAAACTGGTCGGGTTGACCCAAACCCAAATAGTGTCGTGTCAGTTCTGGGTTCGACTGGAACCCGACCCGTGACTCGAAATTGACACCCCTACTGTTGAAGCATCATATTTTTAGTAGTGTATATTCTATTTGGAAGAAATTTACTAAATATTTGAATTTTATACAACCAAATATGAAGTCACTAATATTTCATTAATAAAGAACAAACAATATAAATGAAAATGATTAATCAAATTAAATTAAAGTGATCATGTATGCTAATCATAGCATATAATAATATATGTCAACAAAATATAAGCTATCATGATTATTAAAGTAAATATCTATAACTTCTAAAAAATATAGCTACTACTTAGCATAACTCTCCAAAATTGGAGCCTTACTTTTTCGTGAAACCAAACCATATACTAATATGTTAGGGTCAGTAATAAGTCAAATAATTTACACGTAACCTACAATTGAATTCAATGTCAGAAAGAAAAAGTAATATGTATATGTGTAAGCTATCATATTAAAATCAATAACTAGATCGTGCGTGAATAGTAAAATAAAAGGAATTTTTTTTTTTTTTGGGAAAATAATATAATATAATATGTAATTTTTATTTGCGTGTGACATGAAATATAATGTTTGTTAGAATATAATTTGAATGTTAAATCATTTCACTTAATAAAGTTTATATCTAATGGTAAATAACTTTTGTATATATATTTGATATTATCGATAAGAGTACATTTATCATTTTTCACCATTGTATATTCATGTAAATTGGGAATCCAAACTAGTAACATTCACTATATATATAATTTAGGAAAAATCTATAGAATAATCAATACACTTAATCTTACGTATGAATAATGATACTATAAGATGGAATCACTTTCCACATATATAAGGACACATATATATTGATATTCAATGCATAAAATTTTGTTTAAGGAAAAAGATCCTTGAATAACATGACATAAATCCTTTGATATCATTAGCAGTGCAAACGGACGGAACTGAGCCGAGTATGTGAGTGTTCATGTTTGAGTTTGTTTATTATTAGCTTGTTCAAGTTCAGTTCGTATTTGATTCGAGCCTTATTGTTTGTGTTGATGTTTTGTTCGTTTAAATTAATGATGTTCATGTTTGGTTCGTTTAGTGTTTGTCAAGCTTTAAGCAAACAAGCCTTACCAGGCTATGTTTGTGAACATATTTAATGAATTTTTTTACATTATCGAACAAGCACGTTATTTGGTTTTAATAAATTGCTTTGACATCTTCTTAAAAAAAAAAAATACGTTTGTGAATAATTCTAAAGAGTATTCTTGATCTATCAAATGAGCAAGATCATGAATAAATACATAACTAGTATTTTCGAGCTACCAAATGATCTCGTTCACAAAGAAACGATCTATAATTCATCTTTTATTTGTTCATGAACATCTTTTAACGAACAATCCGGCAAACATTAACAAATGTGTAATATCTCTTGTTTATGAACAAATTCATTCTATTGAAGGTATAAAATAAAATGAAATTAAATTTATAAAAAAATAGTTGTCTATTTAAAATGAAAATATGATTAATCTTAGCCTAGCTGTGGGAGCTAAATGAGAGTCACTAAAAGTTTAGTGCAATACTCGGAGGGTGCTTCCGAGGAGTAGACGTAGGTTAAGATTTGATCAAACCATTATAAATCTGGTGTGTTCTTTCTTTTATTATTTTGCACTTTATTTCCGTATTTATTTTCGTTGTGATTAATTGCATGGGTGAAATTAATAATTTATCTTTTATCATAAATGTAATTCGCTTTTGCACTAAGTTATAAAAAAGATTTTTCTTTTCGTTAAAGAGGTTTTTAAATATCCAATTCACTCTCTTCTTGGCGCATCTCATACTTTCAGTAGGGTCGGCTATATGAATTCTTTTTCTCCATTTTGTCATGTTAAGAGTCAAATTCTCATTTAAATCTAATAAAGAAAGGTCATTTCTATTATTTTCTAAGTCATTTTAGGTCTACCTCTACCTTTCTTAACATAGGCCAAATCTAATACAACTACTCTCCTAACCGGGTCATCAGAAGGCAGCCGTTTTATGTGACCAAACCATCTAAGATGACTCTCTCTAATCTTATCTGCCAATGTAGCTGTAACGACCCAGGATCCGTGTAGCGAAAGGATTCATCTATTTTTTTTTTTTTTTTCTATCGATTTCCTCAACTGTCGTTCATATCAATCCATACCAACATATATCCAGAGCCAGAGATAATTACATTACAGAAAAGAAACAGCAGCGGATACTGTAATTCACATATAGTACAAACAGAGAAGAGACAAAAGAGTCCAAAAGAATATCTACACTAGCCACACAGGCTACAAAAGAAAGCCTACCAAAGGTTACAAAACAAAAGGGTTGAACTCGACAGAAAGATCTTCAAACTGGAGGTCCTGCACCTGAAATATTAACCACATATAATGAGCTTACAAAGCCCAGCAGGTCACCAAAGCCTACAACTGAAATCAAAGCACGGCGATACTATCAACATGCAGGTCAATAAAATCAAGTCAATCAATGGTCAATGAGTCTATGCAATACGAAAATCCATTATCAATGAAATCAAGTCTACACAGCGGAAATCAAATTAGTAGTCAATGCATTACGAAAATCAATAGTCGATGAAATCAATAGTCAATGAAATCAATAGTCTATGAAATCAATAGTCTATACAGCGATAGACGAATCGATAAATCCATCTCAATCAATACATGTCAATCTCGAAGAAATCCGTACACAGTTGAAAATCAATCAATCGATCAAATCAATCAATCCGTCTGTCAAATCAATCCGTCAAATCAAATCTATACTATCAAGTCGATAAAATCAATAGGAAAAGCAATACGATAAATCAACAGTAGTAAGTCAAATCAATGCTGAATCAATAGTATCAATGAGTCTGTGAATCTATGCCATCCATATCCATATCAATGTCAATGATCAATAGTCAAGTAGTGTCAGTACTCAATGATCAATCGATCAATGAATCTATGAATCTTTGCCGTTCATATCCATATCCATATCAATGTCAATGATCAATAATCAATAGTATCAATGCTCAATGATCAATCAATGAAATCAATGAATCCATACGATAGTAAATCAATTCGATAAATCCAATCAATATCAATAAATCGATGCATATCAGGAAATCCATACCATGGTCTTACTCGACAAGCACAAACACTAGCTATGATCAACCAGATTAACTGGCTATTATCAATAGTGCTGTTGTAGAAATCCATATTGCTGTTGTAGATATCCGCACGTTGGTTCTATCAAGAAGAGTCGTCACTCTTTTGCCCGTCGGCCGCCCGTCGGCATATAAAACTCCTTATAACTCCCAATCGTTATATCGATGATCTATGGTCTATGATTTAAAGGAAAGCCCGTCGGCCCACCATCCTGTACAGGTATCATCTTCAACCAACGTTCAACCAGGTTCCCACTTGTCTTTCAGTAACAATCAATCAATACAATAATCGATGCAATAGCCAAAAATAAAGAAATCTAAGACGATCATATCAATAATTATACGCATATCAATTCAATCAATCAACTTCAACCAAATCAGAAATCGTACGAAAATCGGGCAGAGTAACGGTAGTCTATCGAATTTACACGAAAATCTCCAAAAATCACAATTCACCAAATTAATACAGAACGTGCACAGTAACATTATAAGACTATTCTTCTACTGCTCAAACCAATTCGGACATCATAATAATTTGCAGTCAAAATAAAACCCCGCAAAACCAAAACGGACCGGACGAAATCTATCAAAAAATAATCAAAACGTGTAGAATAATCATATCTAAAGCATACCAAAAGTTATGCGGTGAAATCTTCGCCAGTACCAAACCGGGTACGAAAATCACTTACAAAAACACAAATCTGAGCACCATTTTACAAAACCTCAAAATCTTCGAAAACAGAAGTAGGGTTCGGAGTCCTTACAGCGAGACAAACACAATATCCAACAGCAACGAACGACGAAAATCACTCCGCGGGCCTCGAAATCGAACTTTTCCCTTTGCTTTTTCGCTCTTTCTCTCTCCTCAAAATATCTGTTTTATAAAATGATTTTTCTCTCTCCTCAAAACGAGCTCATTTCCTTATATCATACATGGATCGGCCTGGCCGATCGTCTCGATCGTCCTGGACGATCAGACCAATTCTGGTCGTCCTGGCCGATACTCCAGGGCGATGATTGTTGGTGGAATTTTGGAAAAACAGGTTTTGAAAAATATTAGTTTTCTTTGGGGATTTTAAGATTAAGGTTAAGTTCTAATTCTAAGGTCGAATCGACTCGTTAGAAAGAGTATATCACCCCGGAGGACGAAAATAAACTTTCATGACGGTATTCAGACTTAGAATTATGAAATCCAACTTGAATATTGTGAGCGGATGCTAAAGAGAAATTCATATGACCCCGAAGGGTCAAAATGAGGTTCAACTGAATATCCAACTACAATATTCAAGAAGTGTGATCGTTAGGTTCACATCCAAAGCCTTATCGAAGAAAGATATATCTCCCCGAAGGGAGAAAATATCACTCGATGATAATTCTTTGAATATGATAATAATGATCACTAATATTTTAAATTTTCCCAAATAAATCCAATTGAGTTTTGAAAAATCGATTTTTAAAATCAGATGCGTGTGTGGTTCTAAATCTCCTACGAGCGCAAGCCCTCGTAGTTAATTACATCGTATGGAGATAAAATCTCCTACGAAAACTCTCGATTAAAATAATGGCAAAATTTCGTTTAGATTTTCTAGGAATGATATCAAAAAGAGAAGTGAATTTTGGAAACTCAAAAGGGAATGGATCAAAATTGAGCAATTATTAACAGAGTTAAAGGAGGAGAGGTAGGGGACACTTTAAGATTCCAGAACCATCCGGAAGTATCCCAACTTAATCTAAGTGTTGGGCTTTATGTTTTGGACTTGAAATGATATTTAATTAGAGTTGAGCATTTTATTAGAAATTTGGGATTAGATTCCCGAAATTTGGGGTCTTATAGTCAAAGATCTGCCCCGGATCCTAAATCTATTTTGGACACTGTACCACAGTCGTCCGACCCTAACTAATGCAGTGCAAGGTCTGGACTTACCCCGGCCTGGATTGGGGAGCCAGCTAACCACCTAATCGATTTAAAATACATGAATCCGGTCTTTTATGAAAGAGTGGTAGGGACGTTGTAGTTAAGGTTTTGGAAAGTTAGGGCCGACATCTAGAGATTCTCCTAATTGACCCCATGGACTTATGTTGGGTGCAAAAATGCCAAGGACTATGAAATTAAAATTTTGACTCTTTAATTTGTATCTAATGCAATGCATGCTGGTTAACAACCTCAAATCAAATATGCTTGAAATTTTTTTAAAAACAGGCTTATAAAATAATTTTTTTTAGAAGACTGGACTTCCCCAGGTCCGGCACCTCGTCCTCATAGGTCAGACTATCCGGACTCTACCCGCAGGCGGGGAAGGGTCTAAAGCAAGGAAAGAGTAATGCAAAAATATGCATGCGACCCCGGGGTCGATCCCCGGCAAATTCCCTAGATTCGTTATCTTTCTATGTTATTTAGACTCACTAAAATTTTAGACTTTTAAGATTATGAATATAAAACTTTCACACCCTCACGAGCCTCACGTATCCAGGCGAAAACAAAGAGCGGCATGCAATCGCCAAAAAAAAAAAACTAGTAAAAGCAAGTAATCCTAAAGGCAATCATTTCAACACATCAGATATAAATGAATTAATTAATAAATGTCCATAGGCAAAGTTGCCTTGCTTATTACAAACCAGAATATTACAGAAAGTAAAGTGGCCGGGCACCACTGACAACAACCCGGATTCTAAGCCTAATAATGACGCAAGTTATTTTGAGTGGGATACTCTCAATCTTCAAGTCTTCAAATCTTCAACTTCATTCTTCTTTGGACTCCTTTTCTTTGATCTTCTTGGAATCTTCATAGTGGATTACCCAAATGGATAAGAGGGCACTTCCCTCTAAGGGGAAGGCCACTCTTTCCTCTTTGGGTAAGGAAGAGGTATGATCCAAATTTGGATTTCCAAATGGAAAAGGAATGTTCCCTAAAGGGGTATCCTTTCCTCTTTGGAATCCAAGCTTTGGATCTATGTATCCCAACTCAAACTTAACTTTCACAACACTTAACAATTATACAAATTACATTTATATCAAATCAAAAATCTAGACTCATCTGCAGGGTTATCCTAAGCAATTAATATATAAAAAAAAAGCAGTTATTCCCAAGCAGTTGTATATGAGCAGAAAAGAAAGTAAACACACTGGCCACGCTCTTTTTATGATTTGGGGGCTTTAGCAGCTGAAGCACCTGTGCAAAGAGTTTATAATATTTATGCATTTTTAATTTGCCCCCTTTTTATATTGCCCTGCATGAGCGTGGCCACCTGCAGAAAACTGTGTCAACATCCAGATCGTACCTAACCTAAGGGTAATCTAGTCGCCAAACACATCAATCCATCCACAGAGTACAGAAAAAGTAAGCAGACACAGCAAAGCAATTTCATCCACAACATGCAGTGAAAACTACGAAAAATCCGGCACACAGCAGTAAAGTAAACACCGGCCTAACCTAGATCTAGAGTTGGTTGTCCTAGCACATCATCTAAAGTGTGTGAGAAAGGTCGTGTGGCTGGGGTAGATCCTAAAGTGGGTTATTAATTGAAGTTGTCTAAAAGTTTGGATTTGTTAAGGCTTAAAAGAGGATTTAGATTACAATTTAAGTATTAATGAATTAAGAATTTTAATTAGACATATTTTAAAAATTAATTGATTACTACCTTTGTTTCACACCGAGGCCGTGAAGTTTGTTTCACCTTCCTTGGGGCTAAGCTAATAGCCTCGTAGGCCTGGGTTACCCAGTAGCAATCGGGGTTGGTTAAGTTATTTAAATTGGTTAGAATTAAAAGAGTGGATTAATATTAAAATGAGTTAGTTACTGATTTTAAAAGCTTGATTAATTTAAGTTTGCCATTAATTGATTCGTGGCGTTGTGCCACCAGGCTCGAGGAACCAGCCTCCTTAGGACACTTAGCCCCGCAGCCCGGAGTAGTCCAGCCGATAAACCAAATTAATGTAATTGAATTAGAGATTTTTTTTTTAGAATGTTAAATAATTGAGAATTAATCCATTTTAAGGTTTGACACCCTTTAGAATCCATTCGTGGCGTTGTGCCACCAGGCTCGAGGAACCAGCCTCCTTAGGACACTTAGCCCCGCATCCCGGAGTAGTCCAGCCAATAAACTTCAACTTTAGGGTGGTTGTTGTGTTTTGAAGGGTTTGTTAAGTGTTTTAAGAATTAAACCAACATTTTCTGAATTTTAGAATGATTATGAGTTTTATGAATTTTTGAATATTTCAATCATTTAATTAAGGGGTTGAAAATCGACTTTTGATTAAGCTCAAATTCTGGAATGTTTATATTTTATTAAAATACTAGACCTTACTACGATCAGTTAGAAGGTAAGTACGTTGAAATCGGATTTTTCTACATTTTATTACAAAGGTTTGAAGTTTTGAACTAGTTTTGACTTAAAGTTGACCGATTTGTTGACTTTTTAAAATATTGCAAATTTCTGGAATTTAATATTTTTAATAAATACTAGATATCACTATAAGTTGAATGCAAGTGAGTTTGGGTGATTTGGATTTTATTAGAATTAGTTATGGATTATCGAAGTTTGGACATTTTAATGAATTTTAGGAATTTCTAAATTAGAGGGCCTCTTTTGTGATTTTGCTTCAAACAAATCCCCAATCTCTTGAAAACACCTCCAAAGATCAGGAATAACCTAAGGAGGGATCCCCAAGTGTTTGGGAGATTTTTTGGATTTTTATATTATTGATTAATTAATTATCTTAATTAAATATTGGTTTTCACTTAAAATTAAATTAGGGTTTAAATTGCTGTCAAATCAAAGGGCTTTTAATTATCACAGATTAAGGACTGAATTCTGGTCAGTTTGAGGGTTTATATGTAATTTTTGGATTTAAATTGGATTTATTACAATTTTTAGAAGTTTTAAAGGCTTAATTAAGGGTTTAAGACTTAGAAAATTAATTAGGGGACCTAATGACCTCAAAAATTAATGAAAATTTCTCTAGGGGCTGAGGATGTCACTAAGTTCAAATGTTCAAAGTTTCAACTCAAGGGGAGGTGAATCCTAATTATTGAAATTTTTCTAAGTTTTCTATACATGAGTCCTTAATTATTGTCCTTAATTATGTCACTAGTTTTGAATAGGTTCAAATCAAAGTTTCTCTAACCCTTTGAATAAACATGGCTTACATACACAATAGCAAACAAGCAAGTCCTTAGATCTAGGAGAACCTAGACTAGGTGGTGTGTGCACCTTAAGCATACAATTAACTAATTAACATAATTAAGACAAAATTAGTGAATAATCAAGAAATGATTATTCACTAATCATCCCCTTCATTTCTATTCAAACATGCTCAATCAATATTTAAGATCTCAAGTGACTTCTCAAATATTTAAAGATTTAAATATGTATAGCCTCAAAATAGAATTCAAAATGTATAAATATATAAATGTATATATATATAAGTATATATATTATAAAATAATTGAAAATATTATTAAAGTAAACTTTGAGGGGTTGAAAGACCCACTGATCTCCAAAGAAGTTTAATAATAATAAAAAAAAATTAATTTTCAAAATATTCAATCATTTAGTCAAATATTAATAAATTATTAAAATACTCAAATAATTCCAATTAATATGAAAACCTACTCAAATATTTTTGAAAATTTTCCTGGAGGTCAGTGACACACTCAAAGACATGCATGCCAAGTTTCATATAAAAATAACTTATATATAATTAATTAAAAATAAAATATAGTTCTCTGTATTTCTTAAATTACTAATAAAATAATAACCAAAACAGTTTGATTTTATTTTTAAAATAAACTAGATGAAATTCTGAACAATTTGATATATTATACTTATTTTTTGGATTTATATTTGATTTAATATCATTTTTTGAAGTTCTGCTAATAAAATAGGATTTAAAATGATTTTTTTTTTAATAAAAGGCGGCGCGGCAGGACAGATGGCGCGATCGGATTCGCGGGCTCGAAACCGCGTGACGGCGGGGGGCACGCGTCGGCCGCGGGCCGCTTCACGCGGTTTTCACTTAACCACGTCAGCGGCGCGTGGCAGCCGTTGGATCACGGCGAGTCTGATCCAACGGATGAGATCAAATCCCGCGGTTGATCTCTGCGGGACGAGATCAGACGGTGGGATTTGATTCCGCGGTCTCTGATCAGAGGGCTCAGATGTCGCCGAACGGCTGATCGAACGACAGATCGAACGCGCGGTCGGATCAGACCGCGGGAGGGCTCGATCTGGACCGTTGATCGAACGATCAACGGTCCAGAAAACGTACACTCACCGGAAACCGTGAGTGACGCCCTAGAAATTTTCTTTTGCCTCGTTCTCTCGATCGGATCAATCATTTTACTTGAAATTTTAAACACATGGAGTAGAGATGAACAGAAATGATGGGGAATATATCGTTTTAGCTAAAACCCTAACATCATAAAGCTATTTAAATCTAACTAATGTGACCTAGATCTAGGGTTTTAGGGAGTTATACCGTTAGATCTTCGAAATTTCTGGATGGTTGAGCTTGTAGATTGTCCAAGTGAAGATTCCCAGCGAAAATCCAAGCTCGAACGCGTCTGGAACGGCTGCTATGGGCTTGAGACGGTCTAGGTGGTGGGTTCGCCGGAGAACTCGCCGCCGGTGACGTGCAACCACTTGGGTTTTGTAGTGGGGAGGTAGAGGAAGCTCTGGAGGTTCGAAACGAACTGAGAGCTCGGTCTGGGAGGCTAGGGTTAGTGAGAGAAGCTGCCTTGATCAAAATCACCTCAAAAGGTGCCTTTCTCCCTATTCAAACGGGCTGGGCTAGATTGGACGGCTAGGATTGATGCAGGGGCTCTCCAGATGATGCCACCTCTCCCTGGGAAAGCTGGAAGGCTGCGGAAAGGGCTGGACAAGCCTTGCTCCTATTGGGTGGACTTGGGATGAGTGAGAGGAGGCATTGCCACTTATGGTTAAACCAGGCCCTGAGCTTGGTTAGGAGAGCTCCAAGTGAGCTTTAGGGCATAAAGGGGTCGGCCTAAAGCAGCTTAAATCAAGGAAAAGGGTTTTGCATGTGATAAGGCCTTCTAGAAGAGGTTTAAGCTTGGGTTTGACCAAGTTGACCAGTCAACTGGTCAATGGGTGCTGACATGGCATAGGAGGGGTCAAGGCTACAGGTTGGAGAAGCTCCAAGCCTAAACTCACACTCTTTGAGGTCAAAATGGGAGGTTTGACCAATTCAAAGAGGGATTTAAGGCTTTGTTGACTTGATTTGACCAGTCAACCAGGTCAAAATTGGTGATATGGCACTTGAGGAGGTGGAGGAATAATTGGAATGATTTAATCAAGGGTCAAGAGTTCAAAGTCAAAGCTAGAAGGGATAGGAACAAATGCCATCACAAATTTGACCAAGGATTGAAGGTTGACTCAGTCAAACCAAGTTGGGTTGAGCTCAAAATGGGTTTAGAAATGTTCAAGGCTTTGAATAGAATGATTTTGAGGGTTTGAAGATACTGACGTGGTTAAATAGGTTGAAATGGTTCATTTGAAACCTTAAGGATCCATTGGGTCAAACCATGTTGACTGAGTCAACTAGGTTGACCCAGTGGGTAAGTCTGGGCTGGACAGGTTTGAAAAGACATTTGAAGAACATTGAGGGTGGTTCCTGGGTCTGGGGAGGTCAAATTGATCAAAATCCCTATTTGAGTCCCTAAGGGCCTGTTTGGTCAACCTGGGTTGACTTGGTCAACCAGGTTGACTCAGGGTCTGGGTTTGGGCTCAACAGGTTTGAAATGATATTTTGAGGTCAATGGAAGTGGTTGGGTGACTCAAAGAGGTCATTTGGGTCAAAACACATGTTTGGACCCTTAAAGGGCCTCTTGGGTCAAACCAGTTGACTTGGTCAACCAGGTTGACTCAAGGGTTGGAAATGGGTTCAAAAGATTTGAAATGACATTTGAAATTTGTCAAAGGTGGTTGCATCCCACTTGGAGCTCATTTGGTTTGAAATCCCCATTTGAGCCCCATAGGGGTGTTTTGGTCAATTTTGACCTATTGGTCAACTAAGGTCAAAAAGGGGTTTAAAAAATGCAGTTTACTGCTCAATGAGTTAAAATCAAGGATCTGGGAGTGATTGGAGGCTTGGATAAGGGTTCCAAGGTCAAGATCTCAAAAGGGTTATGCTCAGTGGCATAGGCTGTAAATATTTGAAGGTTTTACAGCCTTTGAATTTTAATTCAGATTCTGGGGTTAGAGACCTCAGAATGAGCTCAAAATTGGAGGGTAGCCTTTAGAGACATGTCTTATCACTTTGCAAGTGATAGACCCTGAATCGGAGGCCATTTGACTGGGTTTTGAAATGTTTGAAAAATCTCTGAAAAGGGTGTTTAGGACAGGGCCTTAAAGGTTTGAATTTGAGTTTAAACTCCTGGATTTAGAATGGATTTTAAGTTTGAATGATTTGGATTTGAATTGGATGGAGTTTGGGATTCAAATTAGTCATAGGTAGGAATCAAATTAAAATTGAAATGGATTAAATATAGAAATTGATTTAAAATTGAGGTTGATCAAAGGTGGAGTTTGATTTGAAGTTGGAGTGATCCTAAGATTTAGGAGAGTTCTAAGATCTAGGATTTAAAGGGATCCTAGGCTCTAGAATAGGCTCTAAAGTCTAGTTCTAGGAAAGATCCTAAAGTCTAGAGTGGATCCTAGGGTCTAGGATTAAATCTGGATTCTGGATGGGTCTTAGTGACCTCATACAAAAATGAGGTCAACAATGATCAGGACGATTTTAGGAACAGTGCAGATCGTCCTGGACGATCTCAATATCGTCCTGGACGATTCTGTCCAGAAATAGCTCCAGAAATCAGCTGTTTTCAATGCACTAATCGGCCTGGACGATCCAAACTTCGTCCTGGCCGATTCTGGGAGGAAAATCACTTTTTCAGAAGCTACAGCAAAGGAACGAGGTCTTACAATCTCCCCACCTTAGAAAAATGTCGTCCCGACATTTCCCTAAGGGTACAGAGCAAAACAAAAGCAAAACGAAACAAAACAGAACTAATCCAATCATTCAATAAATCGCGCAAATCACAACGAAACAGGCGATAAACAAAACTCGTACCAGTCACATCAGCAGGCACGGAAGGAACATCTTCCATCATTGCTTGTACATTTCCAGTCTGAACAGTCGAAACAGATCCTTGTCTAAGTTCAGAACTCGGGCAACCGGTCATTCTATGTCCATGTGCACCACATCGGAAGCATTGCCCTGTTCTTCGATAACACTGTCCCGAGTGTCTCTTTCCACAAAACGTACAAACATTAATTCTTGCTTTGCTACCTTCCCCACTTTTCTTGCTACGCCCAGAGCGTTTCACTAGCTTGTCACTCACCATCTGAACAACCATCTCAGCAAATTTATTCATATTTTCAGATTTGAGAGGGAGGTTAGCAGCAGGCTCAGACTCAATCTTTTTGCCTTTCGGATCCATTTGCCTGATCAATACAAATCATTCCAATCAAAACCGCGGAAATCAAATACGTATAACAAAACAAATCAAATCAAATAATGCAATCATCAACTCTGGATACAATCAAATCCTTTTCACTACACTTGCTCTGATACCAATTGTAACGACCCAGGATCCGTGTAGCGAAAGGATTCATCTATTTTTTTTTCTTTTCTATCGATTTTCTCAACTGTCGTTCATATCAATCCATACCAACATATATCCAGAGCCAGAGATAATTATATTACAGAAAAGAAACAGCAGCGGATACTGTAATTCACATATATTACAAACAGAGAAGAGACAAAAGAGTCCAAAAGAATATCTACACTAGCCACACAGGCTACAAAAGAAAGCCTACCAAAGGTTACAAAACAAAAGGGTTGAACTCGACAGAAAGATCTTCAAACTGGAGGTCCTGCACCTGAAATATTAACCACATATAATGAGCTTACAAAGCCCAGCAGGTCACCAAAGCCTACAACTGAAATCAAAGCACGACGATACTATCAACATGCAGGTCAATAAAATCAAGTCAATCAATGGTCAATGAGTCTATGCAATACGAAAATCCATTATCAATGAAATCAAGTCTACACAGCGGAAATCAAATTAGTAGTCAATGCATTACGAAAATCAATAGTCGATGAAATCAATAGTCGATGAAATCAATAGTCTATGAAATCAATAGTCTATACAGCGATAGACGAATCGATAAATCCATCTCAATCAATACATGTCAATCTCGAAGAAATCCGTACACAGTTGAAAATCAATCAATCGATCAAATCAATCAATCCGTCTGTCAAATCAATCCGTCAAATCAAATCTATACTATCAAGTCGATAAAATCAATAGGAAAAGCAATACGATAAATCAACAGTAGTAAGTCAAATCAATGCTGAATCAATAGTATCAATGAGTCTGTGAATCTATGTCATCCATATCCATATCAATGTCAATGATCAATAGTCAAGTAGTGTCAGTACTCAATGATCAATCGATCAATGAATCTATGAATCTTTGCCGTTCATATCCATATCCATATCAATGTCAATGATCAATAATCAATAGTATCAATGCTCAATGATCAATCAATGAAATCAATGAATCCATACGATAGTAAATCAATTCGATAAATCCAATCAATATCAATAAATCGATGCATATCAGGAAATCCATACCATGGTCTTACTCGACAAGTACAAACACTAGCTATGATCAACCAGATTAACTGGCTATTATCAATAGTGCTGTTGTAGAAATCCATATTGCTGTTGTAGATATCCGTACGTTGGTTCTATCAAGAAGAGTCGTCACTCTTTTGCCCGTCGGCCGCCCGTCGGCATATAAAACTCCTTATAACTCCCAATCGTTATATCGATGATCTATGGTCTATGATTTAAAGGAAAGCCCGTCGGCCCACCATCCTGTACAGGTATCATCTTCAACCAACGTTCAACCAGGTTCCCACTTGTCTTTCAGTAACAATCAATCAATACAATAATCGATGCAATAGCCAAAAATAAAGAAATCTAAGACGATCATATCAATAATTATACGCATATCAATTCAATCAATCAACTTCAACCAAATCAGAAATCGTACGAAAATCGGGCAGAGTAACGGTAGTCTATCGAATTTACACGAAAATCTCCAAAAATCACAATTCACCAAATTAATACAGAACGTGCACAGTAACATTATAAGACTATTCTTCTACTGCTCAAACCAATTCGAACATCATAATAATTTGCAGTCAAAATAAAACCCCGCAAAACCAAAACGGACCGGACGAAATCTATCAGAAAATAATCAAAACGTGTAGAATAATCATATCTAAAGTATACCAAAAGTTATGCGGTGAAATCTTCGCCAGTACCAAACCGGGTACGAAAATCACTTACAAAAACACAAATCTGAGCACCATTTTACAAAACCTCAAAATCTTCGAAAACAGAAGTAGGGTTCGGAGTCCTTACAGCGAGACAAACACAATATCCAACAGCAACGAACGACGAAAATCGCTCCGCGGGCCTCGAAATCGAACTTTTCCCTTTGCTTTTTCGCTCTTTCTCTCTCCTCAAAATATCTGTTTTATAAAATGATTTTTCTCTCTCCTCAAAACGAGCTCATTTCCTTATATCATACATGGATCAGCCTGGCCGATCGTCTCGATCTTCCTGGACGATCAGACCAATTCTGGTCGTCCTGGCCGATACTCCAGGGCGATGATCAGGACGATTTTAGGAACAGTGCAGATCGTCCTGGACGATCTCAATATCGTCCTGGACGATTCTGTCCAGAATTAGCTCCAGAAATCAGCTGTTTTCAATGCACTAATCGGCCTGGACGATCCAAACTTCGTCCTGGCCGATTCTGGGAGGAAAATCACTTTTTCAGAAGCTACAGCAAAGGAACGAGGTCTTACAGTAGCCACTCCAACCTTTTCACATATATGCTCATTTTGTATCCTACCTCTTCGAGTAAAGCCACTCATCCACCTGAGCATCCTCATCTCTACAACACTTAACTTAATATTATGCTTCTCTTTTAATGACTAACATTCTTCACCTTAAAGTATTGCAGGTATAACCACCATTTTATAGAATATTTTCTTAAGTTTGAGTGATACTTTTCTATCACACAACAAGCCCAATGCATTCCTCCACTTCAGCCATCCAACTTGAATTCAACTAATAATATCTCCATATATTTTATCATCACTCTGAACTAAAGACCCAAGATATTTAAAATGTGTACTTTTATTAATGACTTGTTGCTCAAAGTCACAAACTCCCCACTATATCCATTACTACTAAAATTATACTTCATGCATTCGATTTTAGATCTACTCAAACGAAAAACCATTAGGCTCTAAGGTTGACCTCCATAATTCAAGTTTACATTTAACTCTCTCCTTAGTCTTATCAACAAGAAGAATATCGTCTGCAAAAGGCATACATCAGGTAACATTCTCTTGTAAATCTCTATTAAGAACATTCATGACTAAAGCAAAAAGAAATGGGCTTAAGGCTGACCCTTGATGTAATCCAGCTAAGATTAAAATCACGAATAATGAGATTGTGGAGACCAAAGAGTGGAGAACGGAGCAAATTTTTTTGATATTTTTTTTTCTTGGAGCGGAGAGCAAGATTTTTTTTTCATTTTCTTTTAATTTAATAATATTTATTTTAAAATTATTTATTTATTTCAAAACAATTCGAGCTAAATACGAGTCATAATTGAGCTCTAATCGAGTTTCTTACCAAACTTGTTCACCAACTTAAAACGAGCCTAACAACACATTGGTCAAGGTCGTTTATTAAGATATCAAGTTCTTATAAAAAAATGTTTAAGCTTGTTCGTTTAGTTATCAAATAAACATAAATGAGATTTTATTGAGCTAAGCACGAGCAGCTCCTCAAATGCTCGATTCATTCAGATTCATTTGCATGGCTCATCATTTATAAAATAATTTTGCTATAATTATTATAATTTTGGGCAATTTTTAAGACTAAGCATGATTAAAGCCTTAATTACAGGATTAAGCATTATTTTATAAAAATTTAAAACTAGGCATAATCGCTCATCTAATGGGCGACTTTCCTGTTAGACAGGCGACTTTGCCATCTTTAAAATGTAAGGCCGAAGCCCTTTTCCACTTTCCCGATCTGTTTGCCCTCACCAATATCGTCGCAAGGGCACTGCGCACCGCCGGATTTCGCCATTTTAGGTATGTTTTAGTGTATTTTTTTTGTATAAATCTTATATATTTTTATTCCTTTCGGTAATAGAAGGTAAAATAAGGAAAAAAAAAAAAAGAAAAAGAAAATGCACCGTTTAAAAGTGTAGAATGAGCTAGGTGATTTTAGGTGATGAGCTATAATTTTGAAATTTTCACTTAAGAAGTAATTTAGGAAGTAATAGATACATATACTTGTCGCTAATGCACTTAAGATTTACTCGATTTGGCCAGATATGTTGGTTACTCGTGTGTTTGTGATCTTGCTTGTAATTGTAGGATAATTAACAAAATTATACTTGTATTATACATACCTTTAAAAAAAACTTTCAGGAATAATTAATAGTGAATATTTATTTATGTAGATATCAATTTTTTTTTTTAGTAGTAAATATAAAAAAATTGGAAATAAATATAAACTTTGTGTTAACTTATTATTATTAATATGATAATTTATAACATATATATTTAACATTAATCTTTTGAATTGATAACATTTTAGTTTAAATTATATTTTACTTTATATATATATATATATATATATATATAGTTTAAATTATATTTAACGTTATAGTTTAAATTATATTTAACATGTTATGATAATTGTTAGTTTCTATTGGAACATCTTATGAAATGTTACGAAGATGACGTTTATGGTTTGAAATAAATATATTCTTTCAAATTTAAATATAGGTTTTTAAAATGAGTGCAAGACCATCATCCTTTATGTTGTTATATGATGGAGAGTTATCATTAGATGCAAATTTTTCGCCAACATATATTGGTGGTCAGTGTCGGCCCCTACAAGTTCGATTCAACTCGAATTTGGAGCAGTTGAAGGATCGAGTTCTCAGGGCCCTAAAGTTTGATCCCTCAAAGTTCACAGTGACCATTGTCGGTCGTTTTCCAGTGGGCAACCAATTCATGGCCTCGAAACTTGAGGATGATGAAGGTTGTAGATTTGCTTTATCCTTAGCTGTGTCTGAAGTTTTGATACTATATGTGGAGGTTGAGGAAATTCAGAATGATATTAATTTGGATGAAGACCTATCGAGTAAAATTCGTGATTCCGTCGTAGTAGATCATGTACATGAGATGCATGATGCTGCGGGGATGGCCTTGACAATCCCAGTTACATATGTCGGGTATGTTAATTTTAAAGGAGATTTTGGTTTTTCTAAAGTAAAATCCTATTCAATATTATCTAACATTATATAAGTATAAATACAAATCCACACAAACTCCATACCATTAGAATTTGGCCGGTCCTTCAACACATTCTATTTTTGAAGTCAATGATATTGGATTGTCAACTCTTATTATCAATGATGAAGGGTATGAGACAATGAGCAATGGTTCAAGTGATGATGAGGATGAAGAGTTTGATGACATCCTTGAAATTACTAAATGACAAGAGGGGGGGTGAATTGTGAAAATCTTTTCCTTAATAAAAATAGCCCTAAACAAGAGTTCTAATTTTTTTGTTATTTTTGAAATACTACAACAAAATTTTAAGCAATTTTTCTTCCACAAGTTTCACCATGCAATAGTTATGAAAAATTAAATGCAAGTAAAAAGTAAACGACGATAAGGAAAAAATACACCAAGAATTTTTATAGTTGTTCGGTCAAAATATGACCTACGTCTACTCCCCGGAGTCCTCCGCTCCGGGATTTTCACTATCAAAATAGTTCTCCTTTTGCCCCCCTCGGCAAGGCGGACAAGCCTTTACAAACCTCCCTTTCACCAACCCGGCGTGGCGGAGTGCCAAACTCTGTTTTGCCCTCCTGGCGACGGCAGAGAACCTTCTCGTTTTTCTCCCTCCTGGAGAAGGCAGAGAACCTCGAGGCAACGGATGTAGACGAGCCTTTCCCTTGGAGATCCTCCCTTAAATCCTTCTAGGGCCACAGGAGGAGCAAGATGCAGCAAGCTTGGAGCAACCGTGTGATCTCCCTCACACCTCTTCTCCCTCACAACGCTCACCTCCTCCTTCCTCTCTCAACCCTCAAGAATTTCTCTAGATCTCTCTCCCTTGGAATCCCTCTCTAACCACATTCACCCCCTCTGTGATTCTTACTAAAAAAAGACTTGATTGACATCTAAAAACGGGCTCCAAAAACCTCTGATTTCAAAAGTAGCTGTTACTGTTTGTACAGTACGATTCAACATCGTACAGTACGATATGTATAAACAGACGTCGTCCTGGTACGAAGATGTACGAACAGTTCAAAAACAATTCGTACTGTACGATATAATATCGTACGGTACGATCCACAAAACACTATTCGTACAGGACGATAGTCTAGACGATCAGATGCCGTCTCTGTTCATCGTATGGTACGATCCAATTCGTACAGTACGATGTTCAAAAATTAATTAGGTCGGGATTACATGCACTAATTACGGGTTAATTTAAGTAAGTATTAAAAATAGATCGTATAGTACGAACACGTTCGTACAGTACGAGCGGCGCAAAAACACTTACTCAAATTAAACTACGGCTAGGGTTTTGGATCTGAACATATCGTACAGTACGAAACTATTCGTACAGTACAATCTATTCACAGAATCGTCCACATAGCTCTGATCGTACGGTACAAAATAACATTGTACAGTACGATCTACAGAGAAGAATTTCTATGACAATTTTCATTTAAAAACAAACTCTCCCCCTGTGTGTGTGCATGGTTGCTCTTACCCTTATGCATTTTGTGGCCAGACTCAATAAAATAAAATAAAATAAATAGAAAAATACAATGTTTGACTCATACTCCTAATCTACTCTTTCTTGAGTCTTCCTTTCGTCCTGAGTCACTTGTGATCTTCCTGAAATGTTAGTACTCAAGGACAATAGCAAATAAAATAGTATTCAATGAAAGGTTGTTCCAAAACACTCATTATTTGGCATCATCAAAATCTCAAACTCGGGGTCATGGGTTGCAACAATCCTCCATGATTTTACTGCAACTAATGTAGGTGTTCAGCCAAATACGAATGAAATTATTCGTGATTACTGTACAAGGACTGCAAATACAAAAGAGGGCATGAAATGTAATAATGAATATGCTGAGATTCCTAAGACTACACGTCAATGGATTGCGGATGTTGCTAAGGATGGTAATAATGTTTTTAGCATCACAGATGATGAGTTTATCATGCCGAATGAATTGGTAGAAAATATGTGTTTCCGGAGAAAATCAGAACTGCAATTCGCCTTGCACGGTTGGTCAATCATAAATAATGTTCAATTTGTTGTTGTGGCGTCGAACAAACAAAAATTTACAGTTGCTTGTGTACAACATGATACTATGCCGATAAAGTGTCCTTGGCGTTTGCATGCCAGCTTAAGCAAGCGATTGGGTGGGGTATGGAAAATTGCTACCATAAAGGGTCCACATACCTGTACGAACCCTATTCTTCAAGCAGGTCATAGACAATGTAATTCACAGTTCATTAGCTTCTTTATAATTCCAACTATAAGAAAACAAATGGATATAAAACCTAGAGAAATAATTGTAAGAGTTGAGGCAAAGTTTAACATTAAAGTTTCATATATGAAAGCATGGGATGCACTTCGGAGCGACTTCATGATGGACGGCCTGCACTTCATGTCCCACATCATGTCAATTTGGATGGACTTTCTGTTGGCTATAGGTAACCAAAAACAGAATTGCTAATAATTATATATTTTCATTTCTAATTATAACAATATATAAATTTTTTGGGTTTTTTGTAGGTAGAATCAAGAATTCATAAGGCAGCTCCCAACAGGTAGCCTCAGCAGCTACAGAGATGAGTTAGATGGACTTTTAGACAGCCAGGTTTGTATTCTTTTTATTAATATAGAAATTCCCTCTCATTTCGCTGATATACAATTATTTGATTGGCTAGGTGATTTGGGAGCCGTACACCAGTGAAGTTCGCTCTCAGGTCACTGATATATGCTTATCAGGAGAAGCTATCTGGTTGGCTCGTTTGCCTCTGGTCTGTTGGACTCGAGTGGAGTGGCACCTCCCCGATAGAGTTGTTAGACAGTTTGGGCTTATTCCGACCACGGAGGTTCAACCAATAGAGCTCAAATTTGCCCGAGTTGATGGGCGTGGTAAAGCTGATACAGATTGGATGGTGTACCACCTTCCTTACATTGGATTGTGGGAGGATAGACGAGCATATATCATTGAAGGAATTACTGCGGGACCTGATAGTGGACACTTCATTCACGAGTACTTACAGTGGTTCAGGTCCTGGGCAACATTATTATGTTGAAGCCACCAACAACACCACCGACTACATACTACCCCAGAGCACCTTCAGAGCGATATTTGGTACGTAATATCAATGTGTTATATACTTCATTTCTTAATAATTATAACATTATTGAAGTTTTATTTATTTTTCTTTCACTCAGCGTAATTTCTTCGTAGAGACAGAGAGGGCAGTGTTACCTTTGGTTGGTTCAAATGACTACAGCAATGCCGATAGTGTTATTAAGAGAATTGCTGAGATGACAGTGGATTTGCGTAGAGAGGTTCATATCCCTGATTACCTATACTTTGAGCATGGATATACAGGGTCTCCATACGAGTCCTTCAGTCCAGTGATAGGTGAGCCTCAATCTACTGATGCAGGACCATCATCGTATCAAGATTTGGGACCTTCTCAGCCTTTCTTCACTCAGCCGACTCAGCAGACTACACCAGTCTGGTACCCACATGAGCATGTTCCAGACAGTACTCTAGCAGGCACAGTTGAGGCAAAGCAGGAGGGCGTCTTTGGGGTTGAGCAACATGTGTTACGTGACAGGCCTGTACGTCGACCACAGCATTACACACCAGGCAGTGATGCTTTACCCCATAGAGGACGTAGGAGACGTTAGTTTATGATATGTTTTGATTATGTATTATGTAGACTTCTACTGATATTGCATTTGGTGATTAATGACTATGAGTTTGCTTATCTTTCTTTCATCTAACATATTACAAACTTCAATAATTAAATTAAATCAAATTAAATTTATTGGAAATTTGATGAGATTAACTAGTGAGGCAAACTACTCTTTCAACATAATACTACAATTTAATTGAATTTTACAATACAATCACACATAAATAATTTCATAAGATTAAACATTTTGATTGAAAACAAAATACAAGACAAAATTTATACTTCAAATTATAGAATTCATCATAAATAAAATCTTATATATAAGCTAATGTATATATATGCATATATTGTACATTCAATGCAACAATTATTATGCGATCAAAAAATTTATTTTTTTTTAAAAAAATTACATAAGTCGCCCGATCAACGGGCGACTTACAAGTCGTCTATACAATAGGAGACTTTTTCGTCAAGCTTAAATCGCCGAATGTAACGGCGATTATGCCTACTTTTCAATTTTTTTTTAATTATGCTTATCTTCTTAATTAACTTCCTAATGATACTTAGACTGAAAATTTGCCCTATAAATTTTTTATAGAAGTATTTAATATGTTTTGCTTCTCGGTTGGTTGGTAACAACAGCGCCATCTTGAAAAGGAGGTCGCGGATTACGATCCGCGTGCTCCTCTTAATAAGATCTTTACCGTCCATTAGGAATCTTTAAACGATCAAGATCTACCCACGCAACCCGCCTTCAAAAACTTTCTACTCCAGATCCCGCCCTCTTCCTCTTCTTAAACCCCACCACTCATCACCGAATCCACATCCTTCTTCCAGCGTCAAGCCCTAGTCTTCTTCTACCTTACCGTCAATGGCCAGAACCAAGCAAACAGCCCGCAAATCCACCGGCGGCAAAGCCCCACGCAAGCAGTTGGCAACAAAGGCAGCGCGCAAATCCGCTCCGGCAACCGGCGGTGTGAAGAAACCTCACCGCTTCCGGCCAGGAACAGTGGCTCTTAGGGAGATCAGAAAGTACCAGAAGAGTACGGAGCTCCTCATCCGCAAGCTGCCGTTTCAGCGTCTAGTACGTGAGATTGCGCAAGACTTCAAGACGGATCTCCGTTTCCAGAGTTCCGCCGTTGCTGCGCTGCAGGAGGCTGCTGAGTCTTATCTTGTTGCACTTTTCGAGGATACCAATCTTTGTGCCATTCATGCTAAGAGGGTCACCATTATGCCTAAGGATATCCAGCTTGCTCGCCGGATTCGTGGTGAGAGGGCTTAAAGTCTTCCGTATAAGCTTGCAAGATTCTGCTTTGTAATTTCTTTCTCGTTTCTATGTTGCCTTTGTTGTGTAATGCTATCTTGTTGAATGTAAGGAACTGAAGATGCCATCTTTAATGAATATCTTTTTTTTAACAAATTGGAATGTTTGAGGGCCGTCACTTTCAATGAAGAATTTGTTTGGCTCCAGGAAAGTTGTTTGATGTTTTTGGTATTAATTACAAATTTATTATACTATATACCAATTTAATAATTTGATTCTGTTACGTTTTACCTGGAAATTGAGGACATAGCCTGTACACGAAAATCAAAAGAAGCCATCAAACACTTGAGGTTGAATCAAAAGGGGAAAAAAAAATCCCAAAATAATCAAAGACAGAATCACACAAAACAGATTGAAATCTATTTGGCCTGGATTCAGAAAAGATAGTATATCCTTTAAAAACAATTCAAATCTTCTGTGGTTGTTTGAAGACCATCTGAAAGGAGTGAGGCAAGCATTATCATTGTCGAAGCCCAAAATTGAGCCTGCTTGTCAGAAATATGTGGCATGATTAGCAGTATTAGAATGCAATTCTATAGGCGCGTCTTGAAGCTATCAAGAGAGCATCAAAGCATAACCAATAAAGAGCTCCAAAAAAGCAGTAAAGTTTAGATGATCAACCATCAGGAAAAAACAAGTTAAAGGCAATAATACTTCAGGTTTACATTTTCCTGCAAGTACTCCCCGTTTTTCTAACTCATAATTTTAAGATTTATAGCTCTAAATATCTTTCTTGAAAGTGTATTGGCACATACAGCACCAGAGTTAAAATGCTTGATGTTGCGTTCTAACCAAATAAAATAAATTATGGCATTAAGGATGAGAAGCAAGCCCTATTTCGTAATATCAGTCACACTAAGCCCACTAATATGATCAAATATTTGAAAAATAGTGGGCCTTTGAAGAACGTTATGGAAAGATGGAATCAGAATAGTTAGAATCTTAAAACAGAATCACATTCAAACATCAGATGAGAGATTTTCATTACTTTCATGACAAAAAGTGCATGGAAAATCCTGAATTTGAATATTTCTTGTGCATAGAAAATCAACGGTTGTCATGGAAGTTGGCATCATTTTCAGACCGACCCTTAGAGCCATCCAAGAGTATATGGAGATCTCAACGAATGTCTCTTGTGCCAGAGCAAAGGATGCTAGTGGAAGTTGGCATCATTTGCAAAATAAGTCGTATAAAAATCTTTGAATGTGACGTGCTTTAAGTTATCCCAACAAATATGACAAGAATTATTTGAAGAAATAGAAATGCCATGAATAAAATCTCTAGATTGAGGTCTCATGGAATTCGGAATATTCCAAGTGCTATGATGCATTCAATCAGCCAATCTAGCATTAGTTTTGCAACTAGAAGAAATTGTGAAGCTTATATGTCTGACAGATAATAGGTCTCCCATACATCAATGATCCCAATGTATTGCAATGGGACTATTTTGGCAAATGCGATCTAAATTTGGTTTTAGCCAAAATATCAGTAATACAAATGTTTTTCCAAAAGGCAGTGTGAATTTGTTGAAAAGGTTTCCAAGGAGAAATATATTTGGTGATAAACAAATTAGAAAGAGACAAATGAATGATTATAGCATCTCATAGTCCCATAATTAAAAGCAAATCTTAAAGTATGAAAATAAGCAATCCCAAGACATCCTTTAGAATAAGGCTTGCAAGTATTTACCCAAGAGATAAGATGCAGGCGCCTAAAATTAGAGCCCCAATAGAATAAGAAATTCAAGCATATTTTACCAATAGCTTTACAAATGGTTTTAGGAATGATAATACTTCTAATCCAATATGTCATAATGTTGGTGATTGTAAATTTGAGATATTGCAACCTATCAGCAAATGAAAGTAGCCGTGCCTTCTAACTTGAAAGAAGTTTAGTGTATTTCTCAATCAGTGGTGAGAAATTAGAAAGTTTTGTCCTTCCCAGTGATAAAGGAATCCCTAAGTAAGATATTTTCGTGGAAATATTAGGGATTTGAAGAGTATGTGAGATGTCAAAAGGTATAAAAACATTGGGTGAAAGAATAAGAGCTTTTTTTGCAAATTGATATGCAAGCCATATATATTGGAAAAATTGTTGAGAATTCTCTCAATTATGGACATCAGCCTTCCCAAAAAGCAATAGGTCATCAGCATAAGTGAGATGAGACAGGTGAAACCTTTCAAAATTAAAGCCTTGAAACCTTTGAGCATCATTAGGGGCATCAACGAGGCAAGAAAGAGGATCCATAATTATACAAAAAAATAAGGACTGAGAGGGCAGCCTTGCCTATGTTTAGAAGAGGAGAAAAACCCTCAAGTGCCCATTGATACAAATTGAGAAATGAATATCATTTATGCAAGCTTTAACCTAATTAATGAAAATAACAAGGAAACTCTTCTAAGCCATATGCACATGAAGAAACTCCCTTGAGACAGTGTCAAATGCTTTCATGATATCAAATTTTGCACATATTAATTTAATTATGCTATTCCTTTTAAATAAACTATGAATCTCAACCACAATAATTGGATTGTCAGTAGGGAGCCTTTTAGAAATGAAAGCAGCTTGGCTCTGATGAATGATTTCATGCATAATCACTTTCATATGTGAAGTAAGAACCTTTGCAATAATTTTATGAAAAATATTGCAAAGAGCAATGGGTCTAAAATCTTGAATATTATTGTCATGTGATTTTTTGGGAAATGAGTGCTATAATAGCCGCTTTTGCACCTTTTGGGAGATAACATTTAGCAAGAAAGAATTTGACAGCTTTGCAAACCAAAGGGCCATTGATGCTCTATGTTTTTTTATAAAAATAAAATGAGATGCATTGGGTCCGGGGGTAGAATTTAAGCATTAAGAAAAAATAGTCAAATGAATCTCCTCAATTATGACGAGCATGATGAGAGCAGAGATTGCAACAGTAGGAACAATATTGCCCATATGAATTAGGTTGATATGAAAAAGCGCAGGAGGAGGGGAGTTATATAAACCCCTAAAATGATTTATAATGCTTTGAATGTTGTCAGCACAAGATTGGTCAGGACCAAGAGTGGAGGCAAAAAGAGTGCATCTATTGAAAGAATTCCTCTTTTTAATCTTAGCATAGAGAAATTTCAAATCTTCTTCATCATATTAGTTAGCCATTTAACTTTCGCCCATTGGATTGTCCAAGAAGCCCATAAGGAATTGTAAAAAGCAAGATCAGCATTAATTTTCTCAAGTTTATTACAAAGTAGAAGGCTAAGAGGATCACGATCAGATTGCAAATGACATTGCTATTGAAAGATAGATAAATTAGCACAATTAGTAGCAATCACATTGGAAGATTCACAATTCTTAGATTTGATCATCTTTTTCATCTATTTCAACTTATTATATAAGCTAATATGGGATTCCCATGGGAAAGAGATGTAAAAATATTGATAAGGATGTTCCAAAAATTTTGGAGTTTGCACTATTAATTTTTGAACATAAATCTTTGATTAGTTATCCTCTTAAAATCTACTCTTAGAATAAGTGGGGAGTGATCATAGATAAGGTTGTTCAATACTTTGTAATGAGAATTTTGGAAAGAAGTTATCCAAGTATCATTAACAAGCACACGATCTAACTTCAAATGAATCGGGTTGTCAGCTGTTAGACTAAACCAAGTGTAAAAATTACCCGTAGAGGGGTGTATAGTAAATTAGAATCAAAGATAAAAGAATTAAATGGATTCAGTCTAGAAGCTGCAATCTCTTTCCCATCAGACTTTTCAGATTGAAAACAACAACAATTAAAATCTCGTATCATCACTCAAGGCATGAAGCCATAAGGTTTCATTTTCCTCAGATCCTCCCAAAGTAAAAATTATTCCTCAAAAGAGTTTGAAGAATAGACAACAGATAATAATATTGGATGCATATGGCCAAACTTAAGGATCCCAGTAATGATTTGGTTAGAAGAAAAAATAGGAGAAAAAGAGAGTTTTTCTGAATTCCACTTGATTCAAATATGCCCAGAAGAGGCAAGCTTAAAGTTATTAAAACTTAACTCTTGTTCAAAAACATTTTGAGTTAAATAGAACAAATGGTCTTCTAGGCTAGATGAATGAATATGATTTTCAAGGAGACATACCAGATCTAGCCCCTGATCACTGGCCAAGTTCTTACACCAAAAAACCTTGTCAAGATTATTAAAAGCCCTAATATTCCATGAAGCTAAAACAAAAATGGTCATAAAATATTATGTGTTGAATGTGGGCCTTTCCTAGAGCCCTTTCCTCTAGTACTCCTATGAGATTGAGTAGTAGAGGAGACCGCCACTTTCGGAGAAGATGAAGTAGGCTGATAAGTTGTCGTTGAATCATTAATTTGAGGATTATAGGTGTATTTAGGAGGCTCTTCAAAAATCAGAAAAGAAGAAACCTTAGATTATGGAGCGATCTATAAAACACTGAATCTGTTAGAAGAGGTAGTTATTAGGGTCGTTGTTCCCGAGGAGGGAGCAAGTCAATCTGATGAGGAGGTGTCCACAAAAGTGGGGGAGTTAAGATTAGTAATAGAGGTGTTAGTCGTATCCACATGGAAAGTGGGTACTAAACTATCTGGGTGAGTAGTGAGTGTAGCCGAAGGAGCTACAAGTTCATTATGATTGGGTTGGTTATGGTCCAAATTATCAGCAGTTGGTGGATTGTTTGGAAGAAGAAGAATCCCCTTGGGATTCTAAGAGGGGGGTCGAGGCTTGCGACCAATACTCCTATCTCTCATCGAGAGGTAGGAGGTTGTTGTTCTGGATTCAAATTTAAAGAGGAGTTGGTGGTGAGGTGGTTTAAAGATTTACAAAAAGGGCAGAGAGTCTGTCTCCATTCATATTGAATTTTAAGATTGAAGATTTTTCCTTCAATAGAGATAGGAACAATTTTAGGGTAAGTAGAAGAAGCCTCCACTTGAACACAAACCCTAGCATATGTAAGTCTTGATTTAGAGGCAGTGAGAGCATCAACAATAAGTGGATGACCAATTTTTGTAGCTATTTTAGAGATCCCAACTAAAGTCCAACAACATAGCAGTAAGTCATGAATTTTAAACCATATCGGAACAAAGGTAAACTCTTCATGCTTCAAGGAGAAGTGAGGAGACCATTTTTGAAAAATAAAAAGTCTTCCAAGAACATACCAAGCTCCTCTAGAACAGCCAAGTTTGTAGTCCTCAACACATAAGAACTTGGACAAGAAAAATCCATCACTCAGAGAGATAAGTTTTATAGTACCTTTTAGCTTCCAGATTTTCCGAACAACATTGATCAATGACTCATAATACGGTCTTTTACCTAAGGAGTATCCAACAAGAGCCAGATTCCACTCTTCGGCAGCAACATCAATGTCTTCAGAAGGATAATCTATGATTTCATATGAAGTTGGGAGAGGAGAAACATGAAACTCATAGGGATTGGGGGTATTTGCAAAAAATGTAGTCCCAAGGTAAAGGAGCAGCGACTTCAACAAAGGAAGGAGGAAGTGGAGAGTTAGAAATTGGATGAAAAGAGGCATTGTAGAGGGAGGGATCCATGGGATCCCTCCAGCTGCACCAGAGAGAAACCTTCAGGAGGTGGGAAAAATAGGAACAAACCCTAACCCTAGTAGAGCTTCTCACTTTACACCAGAGAGAACCTTTTGGTTTTATTTTTATGGAATTTTAATCCAATGATGCAGTATCATTTGCCCTACCTTTTCAGAGTCTTTTTTGTGATCTTACTTGCTTAATATAATGCTTTAAATGTGTGAATATTACTAGTTTTATAATAAATTGAAAGCATGAAATTTTTCTATACTTGCATTACTTTCAAGGAAGGAATTTTGTGCACTAAATTTTTAGGAAGGGGAACTAAATTTATAACAACTTTTATAAGAAGTGCTTATAGTTCAAAAAAATTCATCACCACAATATTGCAACCCTCACAAAAGCTGGAACCCTTCTTAAACGTTTGCTTCTTAAGCTTTTGCCCATTCACTATCTAGAGAAAGGACTTGGTTGGATCACTTCCACCCATAAGTGGACCAAGAAACTTTATATTATTAACGGTCAATTACTAGTAAAGTTAATAACTAGGGTCATCTACAACTTAATGTGGGTCAAGGTCATTTGTAGATATAGCCTTCCTATGACTATTAGAATTGATAATTGTTCCTAGTTTGATGATACGAAAATCAAAGAAATTTGTCATCATAGAATATTAACCTTAAATTTGCTTTAGCACAAGACCCTAAATGAATGGATGACTTGAGGTAGCAAACCTACAAATTATGAATTTACTAAGAAAGAAGGTTATGAATAAATGGAAAATGGGTAGAGAAACTGCATTCTATCCTATAGACACTCAGGATCTCATTGTCATTGGCAATTGGTCAAATCCCATTTATTCTCTCTAAATGAGCCAATGCTATACTCCTAGTCAACTATGAGTTACATAGCCAATAAGTGGTTGTTACGTCAAATTTTGAGGTAGATGAGTTGAGCAAGTGGGAATAAAGGAGGCCACTATTGATAAAAACTTTGAGGTCAGTTGTTATTGAAGAAGAATCAAAAGGCGGATGCCAAAGTACTATAACTTGCATGTTAGAGAGAAGGCGAATCACTATGAAAACTTGGTGTTGAAATTTGCTAATGCTAGAGCTTGCTAGTTAGTGTTTGGAAGCTCATATTGACTTAGGAAGGACCTTACATCATCAAAGAATAAATTCGTCAAAGAGTATATATGTTGTATATACAAAGGTGCCTTGAATGTGCAATGTAAATGACCTCAAGCTCTTATATCCATAAGAGGTCTTTATTCTTTTTTCTATCACTATATTGTACTTCTTTCAATAATAAAAGCAACTTTCTTTTAAATTTTTGCTACTTTTGAATTGTTGAGTTATTCACATATATGATAAGCAAAAAGAACGATAAGTAGTTAGAATTTAAATAATCTTTTAATAACCATTAAAATAACAAATTAATATATAAAAGGTTACTCACTAGCAAGACTTGGTGAACTTGCCTTATAACTAGTAAGACTTAGGTCATATATATATATATATATATATATATATATATATATATATATATATATATATATATATATATATATATATATATATATATATATATATATATATATATATATATATATATATATATATATATACACTTAAAGTCTAAACAAAAATTTTAAACAAATAATGCCTTCATGTACCCCTGACCCATATCAACTTCCTCTCGATTGTCTCAACCTCTAGCCCACCACATTCATCGTATCCACCACCATTGTAGTTTCCGCCAAAGATCACGTGAAAGCCGCACACCACTACCGCATCTAAAAATTTTAGACTATTAATCTTGTTTTTATTTTTATGAAAAGGAACAAGATTAAAATAAATGAAGAAAAAGCTAATTGAAAGCCTTTGGATTTCATAGGATGAGATAGGTGATAGACTAATTTGTTATGACGACTACACAAATAAAGACCCTTTTAGTGATGACAATGCAAATGATTTCTAAATCATTGCCAACTATTTCAGTTTTTAGAAATTAAATTTGGATAAGTAGGGAACCGAAAGAGAGAATTTGAGTTGATCTTAATATTATATGATACTTTTTTATGTAATTCCTAGATTTGATATTATTTAGCTTTGATAATATTTATATCCTAATTCTATTTAACGTAATTTATTTTTTGTCAATTTACGCCATGTGCAATTTTTTATTTTATATGTATGTCAATTTATTATTTTATTGTTTAATTTAAAATTAATACGACATCCTTTAACTTTTTATTAGAGCATTATAGAAAAAAATATTTTTGACCTTTATTTGTGCTTTGCACAATTTTTGATTATGAGGTTTTTGCCCCAAAATGCCTTGAGGCTTACACCTTGCCTCACAAAAAAAAAAAAAAAAGCCTCAATACCCAATTTTGCAATTTTAAACATTGGTGTTGATGCGGTGTTGAACTCTCTAAATTTTTTAAAATTAATTCAGCGTAGCTGTACTGAGGTGGCACTATGGTATAGTGCTATTTTTAAATGCAGTGTTGCGGCGCTAGGTCATGGGAGTGCCGCGACACTAAGTATTGGAAAATATTTTCATATAAATTATTTCCTACACTCAACCACCCTCCCATTCCAACCATTGTGTAATAAATAAAATATGTAAAATAAATTTATTTAAAAATATGAACATTCTGAAAGAAATTAAAAGATGTGAAGGAGAGAGAGAGGAGAGAGAAATACTTTTGGACCATTTTTTTTGTAGGGGTGTCAATATTTGACATGACCTGACAGCTTGACTAGAATCCGACCCAAAAATTTTAGGTTCGGGTTAGGGATTTTGGCTCGTTTGTAAAATTGGGTCGGGTTCGGGTTGACCCGAAAACGCAAAATCAAACCGATTTGTCCCATTTTTAATTAATTAAGAAGGGTCTTATAAGATTGTTATGAAATAAATAAAAGCTATTTCAAAAAATAATAAACCATGTTGCCTAAACTGTATTCAACTTGATTTATTTTAAATTAATTGAAGTAAATTTTACCTTAATTTTATTTAAGTTTAAATAAATTAAATTAAATTAAATATTTTTAGTAAAATATACTCGAAGCGGGGCGAGTTTGGGTTGACCCGAATCTGAAGTGGGTAAGGTTCAAGTCCGAAAGATTGACTTGTTGTTGTAAACGGGTCAGGTCGAACAGTGTCGGGTTAGTTCCGGGTTGGACTCGAACCCGACCCATGACCCAATTTTGACAGCCCTATTTGTCAGTTATTCCTATTATAGATTTTATTCTATTCATTGTAAGTAACTAATCTCTTCTATTTTCAATGAATTTTAATTTTTATGAACTTTATCTCTTCTAAATGTGCCAAAAATGCATTATTTCTTGATTTCATAAGATTTCACCATGCAAGCTTAGATATATTTTATGTTTGATCATTTTGAATAATTTGATATGATTTTATTGTAATAATAATAAAGTACTGAATGATATCATATATATGATATGATAAGTTTATGTAATACTCTACACACTGATTGAGATTCATAAGAAGCTTGAGATTGATTAAGAGTTATAAGGAGTTGGGGAGACTGATTCATGTGATTGAAAGGGGAGTTATAAGGAGTATATTAATTGAGAGTTATAAGGAACGATTGATTGAGAGTTATAAGTGCAAAAGTAAGATACTCTTAAGGTACTCTCATTGAATATCAGAATGTTGATACAAACACTGCTATGAACATTGTACTGATATTGTGTCGGACATTAATATTGTTTATTGTCATTAACAATATTTAATGTTATTGATCATGAAACTAATATTCTTACTGGCATTAATACTAGTGACTATTACTAATATTGTAATTGATAATATAATGAATGAGATGTAATAAATTATAGAAGGATAAATTGATACATATAAGTAATATATACATTGATGCATATATTTTTTTATATGATTTATGACATAGTGTTCTATTTTATCTTGTATTAATTGTAGTTGTAAGATTTTAATTACCCCTAACTAATGATTAAAATGAAAGGCAGATGAAATTCTTCTAATATAAATCTAGAAGTGTGACACATTGGGCTTGCCGGGGAAGGAAAGGAGGAGAGGGGAAGAGGGGAGAAGGGGAGAGAGAGAGAGAGAAGATAAGAGAGAAAAAGCTGCTTCAGGTCATTTTTGTCTATCGCTCCAGTTAAGAAAAGTCTTTTGATCATGGTAGAGTTTTGTTTGATTAGATCTATAACTAAATATACGGAGTATAATTTTAGTAATAATAGAGAGGAGGAATGCATCGATTGTATTGTATGATAGAAAAGTATCCCTCAAACTTAAGGAAAAAATTTTATAATATAATGGTGAGACCTACAATGCTTTATGGCATTGAATGTTGGCCATTAAAGAGAAGCATGAATTTAAGTTATAAGTATTATAAAGATGATGATGCATAGGCGGATGAGTGACTTTATACTTAGAGGCATAATGTAGAATGGGTATATATGTGAAAAGTTTCAAATAGATTTAGTCGTAGATAAGATTAGAGTGAGTCGCCTCAGATGGTTTGGTCACATAAAATATTGACCTTTTGATAACTCTATTAGGGTGGTAGATGTATTAGATCTGATGTATATTAAGAAAGATAGAGATAGACCTAAAAAAATATGGTTAAAAGGTATTACAAATGACCTTTTTAAGGTTTAAATGAGAATTTGGCTCTTAATAGGACATAATGAAGAAAAAATATTCATGTAGCCGACCCCACAGTGGAATAAATGTATGTTATTGTTGTTCTGGTTGCTGTTGCTATTGTTGCTAAGTACCTGGTCCCATTTTTTGTTTTATTCATCATTTAAAGTGGGTTTTAGCAATATCGTAAAAGGTCCATTTTTGTCCTCACATTTTGTGAAATTTTTGATTCATTTTTTACTCTTAACAAATTTTCATCCTTTTATTTTCCTTTGAAATAAAATTTAAGCTCTTAATCTCTTTGTAACCTGCGGTTTGCTAACAAACTTTTGATGGGTTATAAAACTCTTACTTTTCTGCAAATTTTCTTTTTGTTTTTTGGTGATGAAAACTGTATTATTTTTATTTTTAACTAAACAAAGTGATGATTATCAAAGTTGTAGGGAATTGTGTCAAGAATCTAGCTTCAAATTTATCAGTCTGATAAAAACGAGGAAGCCCAAAATTTGAAAAAAATGATTAAGTTTAATTTAGAAATTCAGAAAACATGTTCTTAAAGTTTATAAGCATTTCATAGTGGGGAGTTCACATTAGCTAAAGTAATGAACATCAAAGTTATAGGGAATTGTAATAGGGTTCTAGGCTCCAAACTTCATCTATTCCTGATAAAAAAAAAATGATGGAAATTTTCCCTAAATATCAAGAAAGGCGATTAGGATGATTTAAAAATTCAGATTTTGGGTTCAAGTATGTTAGCTTTTATATTGTATAGAGTTCAAATTAGCCAAAGCGATGAAGAATAAAGTTGTAGGGAATTGTGCCAGGGATCTAGCGTCCAAATTTCATCCTATTTTGATAAAAAATAAGAAATTTCTGGTCAATATAGGGAGTGAAGAGACTCTAAACTTAATGGGGCTATTTTATGTTAATTTTAAGCTCGATTCTTGCACTTATAAGGTGTTATCAATATCCTATGATGACATGAACATGTCGAGGATTAATATAGGATCCGTTATGAGCACATGGATCGAAATTATCATAGAGGGGTCTATATATTGATCGAGTCAACATAATATTTGACTAACACGTGCTTAAGGCCAATTGAAATGAAGTTGACTGACCAACCCAATGTTGATAGGATAAATAGAGGTTTATAAGAGTTGACCAAATTTAACCAGACCCAATCATGATCTAATGGTGTTGATTCGAGTTTCCTAAACTAAATAACTGTTGATTTGTCTTTAATTGAGCAAGGATAAAATTGATTGGTAACTAACCACATTTAATTCAAGTTAATTAGTCAATGATTGGATTTTAATGGGGTTAAGTGGCATAAACCCCCAAGTGTTTGATTAGGTTGATTTCGAGTTGAACGATATTTGACTAGGTAGATTGTTGAACATTTGGGCTTAAGAGTTATAGGGAAATGACTAGTGGAACATTCTAAGCCCTCCTCTAGACACTCACTTAAGGGTGCCAATTATAATGCATTTACACTCCGTTATAAGCCAATTTGCAGTGTGGCTCAAATATGTATTAGACATGTCATATTTATGCAAAAAAAAAAAAAAAAAAATCAATCATGTCGCCGACATATTTGTTACGCATGTTTTTGAAGAACTAAGTTTAAATACTTAAAATTTTGATTGGTCATAGCCTTTCTATTTCGTTTAAATGCTTTCATTTCATGCGAGAGCCCGCATATGACTCGCAACTCTTAAATATAGATGCCACAAAACTACAACTCTCTTATTGCCTCATTTTTTTTTTAATTTTTTATTTTGAGTCAATCATCGTTTTTGTTTAATTTGTTATGACACATTATGTTTATGGCAAGAGTTATTTATTCAATTTGTTTTTTTACATCCTTAAATATCATATTTTTTACATTCTTATAGTGTTAGAATTTTATGACTCATTTTATATTTTATTTCATTTGTGTATTCATTGCACAGTGTTTTTATGTTTTTTATAAAAAACACTTTATAATAAATAAAGTTATAATATCGTGTCAAAAGTATATCCATATCCACATTTTAATATATCCATATTGGTGCATTATGGGGTATCGATTTCAGTACACAATCTTAGTTAGACATGAAGCTATGTAGACCATTCCTTATCTTAGAGACTTTTTGTTGTACAATCTAAGTTAGACTTGTGGGTATTTTTTTCATTGCAAAAATAGAAATAGCTGAATGCAGCTGAATACGGGACAACTAAGGAGGTTGCCATAATTTGATCATTGCGGATGAAATTTTTGAGGTGCGGGAAGAAAGTTATGTGCCTAACAAATTTGTTGCACATTTCATTAAGCAAAGCAGTGCAGAAGTTGTCTCAAACATACTCTTAGGTTTTGTTTGGGACGGCTTACTCTCTGCTTCTTAAAGCAATTTTTTAGTAGAAAAACATTAATTTTGATACTAAAAAGCTGCTTTAAGAAGCAGTAAGAAAGCCGTCCGTAATTTTTGTATTAAAACTCCGTTTTAGAAAATAATAAAAAAGTCGTCCCAAACGAAACCTTAATCTCCGAAAAATTAATACTTTCTTACTAAAAGGATATTTGTTAGTGCATGGGAATCTTCTTGATCAGTATTGATATTGTGCTCACTGAAAATCTAAACTAAGCTGTTGTTATTACTGTGTTTTTTTTTGGTTAACTGTGAAGAGGTGTTAAAAATCCTCTTCTTGATTTATTTGGCTCATTCATTCTGACTAATCTACTGAAAGGTAAAATGACATTTGATTCCATCATAAAAACCAATTGCTTCAATTTCTCTTGAATGCCAGTTATACGTTGAATTAAAATCTAATAATCAATTGTTCCTTCTAGGTCGAAATAGGTGTTCTTCTAATCCTATATTTTGGTAACCTCTCTCTGCAGTTTTGTAATTACATTCAGACAAATCATACACAGATTTTCCTGCATATTTTTCAGCTTATTTGATTTGTCTGAAATACTTGGCGCTAATTGCTGGGCGAGGCCTGATGGCAAGACTCAAGTGACTTTTGAATATCAAAATGATGGTGGTGCCATGGTTTCTATCCAAGTCCACAGTGTTAGTTTTGATGCAGCATGAGAAGTCACTAAGGGCATCTCCAACCAAAAATCTCATTTTCACTCCAAAACGCAGTGAAACTAAACAATGGCACGATTCATCTCCAATTGAACTCCATTTTGTGTCATTCGCAGAAGGTAACCGTCTTTCTCCTCTTTCAATAGAGACAAAAAATAACGCAGGTGAACAGTGCAACGCCAATATTGGCGTCACACTGTTCACTTGCAATAAAATACCGGAAGTTTTGCCGTTCGGCTGGAGCTTGAGAGCGATGTCATTCATGCGTTTGGAGTTTGGTTAGAGAAGGTCTAACAAATGAACAAATTGTGAAAGATATGAAGAATCATGTTATTAAAACTGTGATCCCATCCCAGTACCTTGATAACAAGGCGATTTTTCGCCTCAATTCATCTAATACTTCTGTCCACCTACAAAGGTGGACAGAAGTGGTGCTTACATTGCAAGACAGAGGCAGCTTAGTGAATTACATAGCGAATTTTCTTGCAAGTTCTCCTAATAGGTTTGTTCTAAGGAAGCAAGTAGCTTAAGATGAATTGATGACTTTGGCTGCCAAATTTTATGGGCGATTATGCATTTTCTCCTAGGAACAATTTTAGAGATTGGTAAAGGGGACTTAATGAGGTTACTTTGTTTGGCGAGTTAAAGCTTTTGGCAAATTGGTCGAAGAATTAGTGTGTTATTTAACTCAATTCATGTTTGCAAATTGACTTAACTAACTTGACCCATATGATTATGGGTGTCCATTTATTTTCTGATTCTTTTATCTCTTTAAAGATATACAAGAAAGAGCTAAAGAATAAGAACTTTGCATAAATTTTGGCCTACTTGGTGATTAGGCAAATTAATTGCAATTGATTACTGTGCTGTTTGGTTTGCTAAAAAAAGAATGCAATATAAAAGGATTATAATATAAAAGAAATACTTTGGAGTTATTTGTATGAGTGTAGAGTAAATATAGGTGAATGTTTTTTTTTTTTTTTTTCGTTTGAAGTAAAATAAATTTAGTATAAAATCCAATAATGGTGGTGGTCGGTGACGGCCGTGGCCAGCAGGTGGTGGTTGGTGATGACGACTGGAGGCCTGCGGTGGTGATCGACGATGGGTTTTAGTCGTTGATGGTGGGTGGTGATCAACGGGTGATGGCAGCCATCAAGTAAACTTGCTTGCAGTGTAAATGATTCTCTCTTAAAACTGGGCGAGTATAGTTTAATTCAAAAATGAACTAAAATGATTTACACTATATTTAATTTATTTTACATTTTTTTTTATTTAACCAAACACTAATATTTTCAAAACATTTACATTTAAAATATTTTACATCCATTTTTCTTCTAACCAAACAACCTCTACATAAAAAGTGGTTAGTGGTGGGATAAAAAACAACTAGACTAAAGATGAGAAAACATATAAGTGATTTGGCTAGAATGGCATATGTCCACTCTAACGAGTGAAAGTATTACTATGAAGAATTAGTAGTAAAAGTAGCAAGCTCTTTATCTCGCACTCTTAACTCTTCTTGTCATATAGTTCAATATCTAAAAAGTTACTAAGAGTTCAACATTCACTGAACAAATCCATTCAATTGGTGAGGCAAGAGTTTAAATAGTGTTTTGGATTAGCCATGTGAAGGATGAGATGTAGTCAATCAACAATCTTAGAGTCGAATTCTATTGGCGATTAGAGTGATCCACATAAGGGTTTTGGGGTGTGGTTAAGGATAAGTGGCTAGTCTTGAACAACTTGATCAATGAATGATGTGGAACCAAACTATTGGGCCACAAGCATGTATAATATATATCTATTGTTTTAGGACCCAACTAGTTGACCTAATTTGGTATATGAATCCTCACTTATTATGATTTAGTAATTAGCGGTTTTAAAGCTGATGCAAAGAAAAAAAAACTATGATTTAATTATAAGTTCAATAGTTTCTAATTAATTTTAAATAAATTTAATATGTTGGGTCAGTCAAAAATTTTGTTGAGTCTGAGGTAGACTTTTAACACTATAGGAAAAATGTTAATTTTCGGTAGAATATTTCAGTCTGATTATCGATAGATTTTTTGATGAGATTTCTGATAGATTTATTTCTGCAGAAGCAAATTTTTGGCTGAATTTAAAATTTTCTGATAAATTAAGTAATTTAATAACTTATTGTCATATTATATTAAATTAATTAAATAAAATGTTATTAAACTAAACTAAATAAATAGTTTGATTAAAATAAATAAATTAATTTGATTAAATTAAATATTGTTAAACTAAATTATATAAATATCTTTCATAAATTAGGAAATATAATAAATATTGTTAATTAATTTTCACAGTAATATAACATTAATGATTTTGATATTTTAAAAATATAAATATAAATTTTAATATTCTATTAGATTTAATTTAAATAAAAAATAGTAATATTAACAATAGAATTTGCTTCATGACCTGTTGTTGATTGGGCATAGGACTCATGAGCATTGGGAGTAGGGTTTGAATTCCCTTACAGGCGCTGGGTGGGTAGGCTACGGACTAGCAGGCGGGTTGCGGGATGGCTAACTGGTGCAGGTGGGTGTAGTGCATATTGACAACGGCCAAGCTAGACCAGGCTAGCCTGCTTGGGAAAAATTCAATTATTTTTTTCAATGTTTCTTACATCAAATTCCACAAAAAATTTGTCATCAATGTTTTCGTCGGAAAGCCTTCAAAAATTTGAATTTTTGACGGATTTTTTCCATCTGAATTTGTTTCCAACACCCATTTTATAGGAGAAAAATTTTCCGTCAGGAATTTACTGGAAAATGTGTTGTTCCGACAAAAAATTAATGATTTTCGACGAAATAGTCTGCTTAAAATCAATCATTTTCATGTAGTGTACACTTGCATGTGATTTCAATTCCAATAAGTATATAACAAGACAAACAAAAATATATTTTCCTCGAGTTTTATGATGTTTTCATCATATAAATTTTTGTATATTATAAAATATTTTATTCTAAATACTTTAACTATAAGAAGTTGAAATTTTACATGTTAGTTTTTTGTGTTGATTTCTATGCATACCAAATAAATAAGGTATTTATGATATTCATGATGGTTCTTTAAAGTCCTAAAATGATTTTCTTGTTGTTTCTCTGGAGTTGTAATTAGAAAAGAAAATGTCAAGTGAGCAAGTCTTTACACATGCAATTTTACCTAATTTTGATAATTATGGTAGTTCATATATCATCATTTTCATGTTAAAAGTCATAATTAGCTATTAAAATTTTTAGATTGCATGATTCATGATATATGAAATATTACAAGTGCACTTTCTAAATATTACAATGGCTCTATATGATATGTTATGGCCCCATTTGCTTCATGTGGATATGGGAGGTTTTTGACCACACCTATTTTGTGTGGGTGTGGAAGATTTTCTGTTCCAACCCCAACTTGTCCTATACAGGTGTCAGAGGTTTAAAGAGAGTTATAAATAAAAGTGGAGTTATAAACATACATCATGATATGTGCATAATACATTAATGCATTGCATATTATGATAATTCAATGAGATTAAATTTAAGAGATATTATGAAGACACTATGATATTTTTTAAAAGTCTATGAATAAGTGAGTGCAAGTAAATATGTAAGTTCAAGTAATAAGTTCTAATTTGGCAACATCAATACATGTTCATAATTTCTATGCATTTACATTAAGTTTTATATTTTAGTTATTATTCGAATATGTTTAATATTTCTAGTGAAATGGATATCAATATATGTGATCGGAATGTGGAAGAAGTCTACTGAGCTTGTTGTGCTCACATTGTGGAACTTCTCTAATATTTTTTAAAAAGGGAAAGGATCAAGCATAATAGAGTTGATAAGGGAAGGATCGTCATGACCATAACATTTGAGGTATTTTATAATCCAATTATTTATTTTGATGAATAGACTTTGTAAGAACTAGATTACTATATATAATTTTTGAAATTGAAATTTGGATGATATTTTAGACTATTAATATTAATTTGGATTATTTAGCTAGCTTTCATTTATTCTACATTATGGTAGAGTAAGGTAGAGTTGAGGAATTAATTCTTCCATTAGATTCTGGACCATGATACTATGACACCATACAACAAATAGTAGTAGGATGGAAAGGTTGTTATGATGGTGTGACTTGAGATCTTCACATCTTGGTTCGATGATTGAGTAGGCATTGTCAAAAAGCATGAAGTTTTGTTAAGTAAGATTTACAATGGGCCTTCACGGAGTGGGATATTTGTGAAAATTTATGCTAGCTTTACAGGTTTATTTGGGCGGATAAGTTTTAGTTCTAGTGAAAAGCTAATGCACATATAGTATATACATGTTAGGACATAAATAATTAACTCAAGAGGACCCAATAGAGATTCAAATGGATGCACATAGCATTGAGGAGGTGCTTTTAAGATTGATTATTGACCATATACTATATATACTACTCTGATGTGGGTCTGCAAATTATAAATTTTATTGGTGAATTCTTTCGATGGTGTCAAAGAGGGAGAAATTTGTGTTAGTGATATGTTTTTTGGACTAATTTCATTTTCATTCTATATAGCTTCATATTGTTTTGGTGCATCAACTCTCATCTCATATTTTGGAATACATGCTATAAGATTTTGGCCTGACTAGTCTTAGCTGCCTCCTTACTGAACTTTTATTTGGTCCGGTGTAAGGATGCAGAAGAATATCCGGTTGTAGGCAAAATCCTGCTTATACCGAGGTGTACCGAGTTTTTCCAAAAAAACTCGGTACACCTCTGTATAGGCTGGATTTTGCCTACGACCGGATGTTCCTCTGCATCCGGTCAGAAGACGTAATAATTGTTTCTCCTTACCTATCATCTATATATCTTATCATGTCTTTTCTATACTATTTTTCTATTAGACCTTGAGGTTTATTGCATCTCCCTATTTTATACTTGTCTCTCTTTTAGGGCCTATTTGTTTCTAAGGATTTTTGGTTTAAAGTATTCTAAATATAAGAGTTTTAAATTTTTAATGTGTATCACAAGATATGTACTTAATTTAAGAATGATCTTTGTATTGTTAAGTTCTCTAGGTGATGAAAGATACAAGTATTATGGTGATGCTAAGCTTCTTAAGTTTTGTAAAAGGTGCCTGAATTGAGCGAAAGAGTTATGACATTTTAAGCATGTATTATTACATGTATTTTTAAGGCTTGCTTTAGTATGTTTTTATCTATGTTTAAGTATCTTATTTAGGAGAAACAAAAAATTTAACTTCTATGCTACGTGGAAGATCCATAAATAAAGTCAAGAGAGAATATGATAAAACTTTTCTGAATGATTAAATATATCATGTTTGTATTACATAGTTTATGATAGTGTTGTGTTGTATTAATCTATAATTAGGGTTAGTAGAAGATTAGTTTAGAGATATAAAAAGATTATGATAAGTATACTTAAAAGTACACTGGACATACTTTTGTGTGCAGCATTTGTATCTAAGGTTCTCTTAAAACTATTTGCAGTGACATATTTGTCATAAGAGATTGTGTGGTGTTGAGCTATTCAAGTTTTTAGGAGCTTATAATGCTATATTTTGAGAGAATTTGTTGTGAATATTTAGTCTTTCAATAGTATTAACTTAAAGGGAAATAATTTATAATTTAATTCAATTATTTGATGACTTGTCCAACTTTCTATTACATTAGATGCAAGTGATATATATTGTGCAAGATACATTACTCTTAATTTGTTATCCTGCATAGATTGATTGAGATTAGAAGGACATTGCATAAAGGAATTACACCAACCTTGAATTGCTAAATTTAAACAAGCAATTGATCTCATAAACATTTCCCTATAAAGGGTCCTTATATTATCTTCATATTTTTATTAAGAAAAACTAAGTACTTTTGCTCAAAATTTCATCCAAGTCTTTCAATTTGTGCTTAAATTATGAAAATTAGCCAAAATAAAAAGTATTAATTGATTTGAAATAATTTCAATCTAAAAGAAACCACAAAAATCCAATAAAAATCAGTGAGATTGAAAATATGTTTTTCATCGTTAAGGCTTATTTAAGTCTATTAAAATGTATAAATCATGAATTTAGATGTTTTTAAATATTTTATTTTTATGCATAGACTGATATGAAAAAAACTACAAAAAATAATAATGCATAGGTCTTTAGTATAAGATTTTGTCTAAGCATGCATTTATTTTAGAGGATTTTTTAAAACTAAACCTCACTTAAGATATAATTAAGTGATTAACCAACAGGAAAAAAATTAAAACTCGCCAAAGTTGACCGTTTAACGGGCGACTTGTCTATTTAAGATAAGTCGCCCATTAAACGGACGACTTATCCTATTTACTTTAACTCCCGTGAAGCCTTCATTTTCCTGTCCTAATCTCGCAAAACCTTTGGCGACAACGGGCAATTATCTGAGATTTCGGCCATCTTCCGCGAGGTAAGGTAATTTGAAAAATTTTATTTGATTTTTTGTGTTAAATTTATTTCCTTTTGTATTATTCTTCATTTGAGTGAATTATTTTGAAAGTTTATGGTTGTTTTAGTGATTATTTATGATTTGTGTGAGCTATGTGATTTTTTATTTTGAAAGCATGAAGAATAGATTGATCTGTGCAAAGTACTTAGTTCTTGCTAGGATTTGTTTGGGTAAATATAGAATGATATTATTTTGATAGATATAATGTGTTGAACATATATTTTTAACTTCTAAAATGAGGAAAAGTCATATGGTAAATACAATTTTTTTTATAATATTATTAATTTGGTAAATATAATTTCTGCATCTACCTTCTAAAATGAGGAAAAGTCTTTCGTTAAAATGTTTAGTATTCTCTCTCAACAAATGTGTATGCTATCAATCGTTATTTTGTAAATCAAATTAAAATAAAATGTAAAAATTAAAATATAATGAAGCATCTAATATAAGCCATTATGGTGGCCTCAATTGAATTAGTAGATTTTTGGTCCTTATCTTTAAAATTATTTAGCTTATTAATATTAATAAAAAAAATTGTATTTTAATATAAAATAATATTATTTTGTTATATATAATGTGTTGAACATAATTTTTTGGTATTAAAAAAAGAAATTTTTAACGGTGGAAAGCACATAGTTATTGGTAGGAAGTTTTTTGGTAAATATAAAATGATATTAATTTGGTATTTGTAATGTGTGGTGAATAAATTTTTTTGGTATTGTGTGAATGAGATTATTTGGTAAATATATAATGTGTTGAACTGATTTTTTTGTTTTTGGTGAATGAGATTTTAATATAAATTTATTTAGTTTTCCTTTTGTGAAAAAATGGTATATATTTAAATATATTTAATTCAATGCTTATGTTTTGTTTCATTTATTTAATTGAGGTAAGATTGTGTTGTATAATCGTAGGTATATATACAGTAAACGTATTTTGTTGTTTGTCCTTAAGGAATGAGTACATAGCTTCAGCTGTGGAGGATGATGAGGTATGCCAAATGGTGTTATCGCATGCAATTGGGCAAATATTTCTATTTTATGTAGAGGTCAAAGATATTAGTGCATAAAATTTAGTTGTTGAGCAATTAACATCTCAAGTGCATGAGACATTTACTTTCGACGGGATGACAGAAGGCGGTTCGACGAATCCAAGTTTCATGCCGCAATATGCTGAGTAAGTTTTTCATTTAAATGTATATTAAATAAAGCCGCTCATACAAACCCACTCCATCCCTATAAGATGGATACCTCATAATTAAGATCCCTATGTGTCTACCATAGCTTGTAGTGCTCATTATCTGATTAGGAATGTACACAACACTGGTATATATGATTCGATCTAGCATTCTCTTCTAACGCATCATCAGTTGGAAATGCTAAGCATCTATGAACTCGACTACTACCCTCCATAATCAACTGTTTCAAAAAAACATTTTAAGTTTGATACTTTTTTGTTCGATACATTTAGATATGAATGCAGGATACTAGTTAGTTTGATTTAATAAGGAAATAATAGTCAATTTATAGGAGAACTCCTAGATATAGGTGTAATAATTATTGGTCAGAAATTAAAAAAAAAAGTATGATTTGACATGACTAAATGAGTTGATAACACAATAATTAATTGATCAGAAATCCATCTAGGTATAGCACTGCATTGCAAGTTTATACCCTCATGCAAAATTGGGAAAACTAAGGTTACAAGATATCATTACAAAATGATATAACACCACACTCGGAGCTGTCATTATAAAGTGTTTTGATAACACATAATGATATGTCAATATAAAGTGATTTGATAATACAACTTTGTAGGATTTGATTTGACTACACAACTTAGAAAAAATGCATTAAATAGTAATCATACAAAATAATTTAATTTTAAAAAAAATTAATAAGGGCAAGTGTTAAATGAGTTGGTAACACAATAATTAAAAAATTTATTTTCAACACAACGGGCGACTTATTGACAATCCCCTTTTCTCGTTATTTGTCTGCTTGCTCAGCATAACGGCTACATGACTCAGCATAGCCTAATGAACGGGCGACTTATCTTAGTATAGAAAAGTCACCCGTTAAACGGGTGGCTTTGATGAGTTTTAATTTTTTTATTGGTTAATTACTTAATTAAAATTTAAACAGTACTTAGTTTTAAAAATTACTTATTTATTTTTAGAATTTTGATATAAAATTTTCAAGATTTTTTTCTAAGCTCGTCAACAGCTAGAACTTATAGAATTAAGTTTGAATTAATGCTCAAAATCAATTAATAATGAAAATCAAGCTCTAGTTAGGATGCCATTTGAAAGACAAAATGCTCGTGGGACTACTGTTTCTGTGCTTAGTGATATTTCTGATTATCAGATAGTGATCTCTGTTGAAACAAAGGAAATATTTCTAGAAACAAATTATGCAAGTTAATAACATATTGGTAACTTAACTAATTCATTAAATAAAAACACAATATCATCAAACAAATAAGCAGAAGAGGTTTCAAACATTTTATTTGCTATAATCAGGAAATGAATGACGTTTCTTTAATTGGAGAGAGAGAGGGAAATGTGAATCAGACATAAGAGTTTAATCTTCATGCTCTTACTGTTGGATTTTTTTTTCAAACCAAGAGATGTGCCGCTTCACTTATTTAGTTTATTTTAATTTAATTTCATAAAACGGTTTTAAATTAACTGTTTTTTTTTTCTCATGTATTAGAACCCGTGAAAGTGTGTGAAGAGAAAAAGCTCTCTCTGTTTCGTTTTTGCTTCCCGTGAAAGACAGTTTTTTTTTTCACTTTTTGTTTTGTTTCGTCTTGTTCCCTTGAATGCAGTGAAGAAAAAAAAATTTTGTTTTGAGATTTATCCCTTCCAAAACTTTTGTTACGTTTTTCTTCCATCATTGGTATCAGAGCCCGGTTGGAGAATGGCAGCGAGTTCAAGCAGTAACAATTTGCAACCTCAGTTGCCCAAGTTCACGGGGAAGAACTACAATCAATGGAGTATTCAAATGCGGGTGTTGTATCAATCTCAAGAGTTGTGGGAGATTGTTGAGAGCGGTTTTCAGGAGCCCGAAGTTGAGAGAGAGTTGAATCAGAGACTTCTTCAAGAGTTGAAAGAAAATCGGAAGAAGGATCGGAAGGCCCTTTTCTTCATCTATCAAGCGGTAGATGAAATTATTTTTGAGCGGATCTCTACGGCGAAGACCGCGAAGGAGGCTTGGGATACACTGCATGCTTCTTACAAAGGAGATGACAAAGTAAAATTGGTACGTTTACAAACCCTACGAAGCCAATTTGATATGTTGAAGATGAAGGAGTCGGAAAGTGTGGAAGAATATTTCAATCGGGTAATTGTCATTGTTAACCAATTGAAATTGAATGGAGAACTTGTAGAAGATAAAAGAGTTATTGAGAAGATTTTGCAAAGTTTGACAAGAAAATTTGAAGCCACGGTGGTAGCCATAGAAGAAGCGAAGAACATAGAGCAAATGTCTATTGAAGGTTTGTTTGGATCTCTACAATCCCATGAATTAAGAATGAAGCAATATGATTCGACACCACTTGAGGAAGCATTCCAAACTCTAGTGGCATTGCGTGGGAATTTCAAAGGTGGCCGTGGAAGAGGTTTTGGCAGAGGAAGAGGCTCTTTTGGTAGAGGAAGAGACTCTTATGGTACTCGTGGAAGAGGTCGTGCTGGTAGAGGAGAATCTACACAAAGTGATGGAGGTGAAGTTCAAGGTGGAACTCATGGTGATGGAGAAGGTGCACGTGGTCGTGGACATGGTTTCAGAGGAAGAGGAAGAAGCAACCTTGCCAATATCAAATGTCACTTTTGCAAAAGGTATGAGCACACTTATCGTTATTGTTGGAAGAGGCAGGAGAGTGAAGAGGCAAATGCAGATTTGGTGCAAGAAAAGGAAGTGGAGAAAAGTGAAGACACAATGTTTCTTACACATAGTAAGGAATATGGTGATTCAGGAGATGTATGGTTTATTGACAGTGGTTGTAGTAATCACATGACTGGCAATAGAAGATTGTTTGTTACTTTGGATAACTCAATCCAAAGTGAAGTACGTACGGAAGATGACAACAAACTATTTGTGGAAGGAAAAGGTGACATTTTGGTGCAAACAAGGAAGGGAGAAAAGAAGATATATATCAGATGTCTTCTATGTTCCAAATCTTAAGCATAATTTGCTTAGTGTTGGACAACTAAATCAAAAGGGATATGTGTTGACATTTTCTTTTGACACTTGTACCATTAAAGATAAGCATGGATTCTTGATTGCCAAGGTGAAGGTGACTCCAAATAAAATGTATCCCATGAAGATGATTTGCAGTTTAAATGGTTGTTTGAAAACTTCCATAGAAAATCATTCAAGATTATGGCATTGTAGATTTGGTCACTTGAGTTCCAAGACACTTTCTTATATGAGCCAGAAGAATATAGTTGATGGGCTTCCACATATTGAAGTTCAAGACAAGATCTGTGAAGCATGTGTTGCAGGAAAGCAAAGCAGAGCACTGTGGGTCTCCGAAAGGATTCCGCTCGTGTGGTTCGAATGCAAAGGGTACGATCACACTATCCCGTAGGACAAAATGGTCGTAGACCTTTACACACGGCACAAGCAGGCCGATGGAAGAGCAGATGGAGTTATAGATACGATTAGCCATGGAGGATAGCGGCTTTCACCTACCAACCTCGATGGATAATAATATCTATAACCCAAAAGTTCACGAGATTTCCCCTATTCGATACATCAGCATCAAATAGGGTTTATTTGATTGTGGGGATCGGTTTCCTACGGGCGCAAGCCCCCGTAGTTAATTACATCCTAAGCCTTGACTTAGGAAAACTCTCGATTAAGGATGTTAGATTATCTTCTCAAAATGGGTTTAGTGCAAGGGCAAATTCTAGGCTTTCCTAATCAAAGGGAAAGGTAGGCTCAATTTGGTTCAATCAGTCACACGGGGTTCAGTCAACATCCGGACGGTCTGAAGAAGAGAAAACTGGGGAAAAAGAAAGAGGCCACGCATTCAAACATGCACGAGAGAAAGAGGGAGGTGGCGTCATCTGTGTGACGCGGATGGGTAGGATTTATAGCTTCCGAAAGGATGGATAGCTTACCCACCAATAAGGTGTATAGGGGTACACTCGTACCACTCACCTTCAGATCCTAAATCTATAAGAGGTGTAATATCGTACATACGACATTAACGCCTACGACCTAACTAATGCAATCTGGACTTATTCCTTACCTGAAAAAGGAAGCCAGCTAAAATCCTAAGCACAACCAACCGTCCTATATGTATGCAAGATGGGAAGGGTCTATCTTAAGGAAGCAAGGATTAATAGTTCAGAAGACTTAAATCAACGACTCTACAATATGCAGACGAACATATCTAACGTTGTATGATGCATGAAAAGATGCATAAGTAAGAAATATCCTTAGGTCCACTAATGCAATGCATGCATGTAAGGTGCATTGTGGAGAAAAGTGTGTAAGAACAGATGTGTGCATGACATCCAGAGTACAGAAAAAAAATAAATAAACACACCCTAAGGGTATCCTTCAGGCAAGATACCCGCACAGAAAATCATCATAGCAATGCCCACTTCGTGTGGGAAAACAGCGATGCCCAATGGCACGAGTAGGTGGCCTACTCTACAGGCCTAAATGACCCTAATGGTCTCTAGGGCTCACAGAAAGAAAGAAAAAAAAAGGGGGGGGGTATCGTACCCAAAAGCCAGAAAAGGCCAAAGTCCTAGCAGAAAAACAACGATGCCCACTTCGTGTGGGAAAACAACGATGCCAACCGGCATAATAGGTGGCCTACTCTACAGGCCTAAATGACCCTAATGGTCTCTAAGGCTCACAGAAGGGGGGCAAGCTTTGACCTATAGGGCCAAAGCTTCGTTAGTGAACTACCCTATGGCTGGCTACCTACACATGCTAGAATACCTATTAACAATTTGTGTGTGATGTGAAGCAGTTCGATATATAATTACAAGAAATTTGCTTTACAAGTTGCAGAGGTTATACCTGACTGTGGCGCTGCCACTTACAAGCTTATAAGCAAATACTCCCCGATTGTGGCGCGGCCACTCAAAAGCTCCTAAGCAAATGCTCTTCTTTAGTTCTCAACCCTCAGGATCCAATGTACCTCGCAAGATAAGATAAAAGAAAAATATACAAATGAGCGTAGATGCCATTCAGAAAATAAATGCAGGTAAATAACAAAAAGTAACTAACATGAAGTATATAAAAAAAAGCATTTATAGAATATGTGCATGTAGTAAATACTGAACAGCAAAAGAAAATGTCAGCCTATCCTAGGGCTAGAAGTCGTGCCCTAACCAAACCAGTCTAAGGTGTATGCAGGCTGTGTAGTTTTGGTAGATCCTATATAGGATAGTTTTAGTTAGAGTTGTATGTATATTTGATTTGTTTGTTGAAAGGGACAAAGAAGAGATTTTAATTGAAGTTTAAATCTTAATACTTTAAGATTGATTTTAGAGATTTCATTTTAGGATTTGATTGATTATCACCTTTGTTTCACACCGAGGCCGTGAGGTTTATTTCACCCTCCTTGGGGCTAACTTAATAGCCTCGTAGGCCTGGGTTACCCAGTGGTAATCAACTTTGTTTGATTATTGTAGTTTGTTATTAAAAGAAAAGAAAAGGGTGAATTAAATCATTTATTAATCAAGTTTGAATTATGCCAATTAGAAAAATTAATTTTAGGTTTTGACGCTCTATTAGATCCATTCGTGGCGTTGTGCCACCAGGCTCGAGGAACCAGCCTCCTTAGGACACTTAGCCCCGCAGCCCGGAGTAGTCCATCCAATAAACTTCACTTTTAGAGCGGTTGTTGTGTATTAAGGGATTTGTTGATTACTTTTAAAAGATTATTCTAAGTTTGATCTTTAAAAGTATTTTAATCCTAGTGAATTTAGTTTATAACTTAATCTCCTAGGAAAATCTATATCTTTTAGATTTTAGATTTGTTAATAATTAATTATTAGATTAGTTAGAATTGATTTAGGTTTACATTTTAGATTTAGAATTCAATAATTATAAGTGTTAATTATAAGTTGATTAAGGATTAAGTATTTTTTAATAAATTTTAAGAATTAGATTAAGATTGGTTGGTTGATTATTAATGGATTAAAGAAAGAAAAGGCTAAACCTAGGAAGACGTGTCGCTAAGTTTAATTTTGATGTCTCTATCCTATAAGGAGCATGCATCCTAAGTCTATGTTTTCTAAGACCCTCCTTAATTTTTGTCCTTAAGTGTCACTAAAGTTGTAGGAAACGAAATGAAATTTTATTTTCTAACCACTAGGACTTTCGTACGTGTATCACTAAGTTTAAGGATTTATAGCAAAGCAGTAAAAAGAAAAGAATGAAAAATTACAAATAAAAGGGATGTAGGCATTGTTGTTATTGGATACACTTCGTAGAAGTCAAGTGCATCCTATTATATCAACAATGCCCTTTGCTGTTCCCACTCCAAATGAGGCACTTGATACGATTAAGACATCTATCTATAACACTCTAAACCAAACCCTACAATGACTAAGGGGAAAAAAAAAAAAACCTCTAAAAAAAAAACTAGACTTCCAACTAAATTCATCTTGCTTTGAACTCATCCAATACTCTCTTTATCCTTATAAGCTAACACAAATGGGAGGTAATCATATCTTGCTTCCAAAAAGACACTAAGCACCTACAAACATAAAGCTCCCTCAAAGCTTCAACTCTCCCAAACTCGCTCTTTTAGAAATAATCACTAAGAGAACTCAATTCAAATAGGAAAACACTAATCACCCCTAAATGACCTTATAGGGATTCTCTACACAGGCCCAACCAAACCCAATATGACTTGCAAGGATTTCTAAAACTAGTATACGAAACCTCCCAAAAGAAGCCATCTACTAAAAATCATTGATTTTTTTTTTGTTTTGTTTTGACACCAAAACTCTACCAAATCTCTACAAAATCTCCCACCAAAACTTCATTCTTTGACACAAAACTCTACCCACCAACTCATAATCAAGTGCCCCCTTTCATTTGGAGTGGGGTATGAAAATATAAAACTTTCCAACAAGGAGGCTTTATAAAACCCCTCATTGTAAAGCACTCACGAAATCCATCGTATAAAACCCTTTAAAACAAATCAAAAGTCGTTAAGAAATTCTTTTCCAAACAAAAACAAGGCTTCTTTCAATCAAAAGCCATCTCCCAAAACTCTCAAAACATTCCCAAGAGATACTTCTATTCATGCTAAAAGACTTTTCAACAAAAACAAAAGAAGAAATACTTCATAAAACTTCTCTAAATATAAAACCACTTATAAGACCTCCAAAAAGAAACTCAAACGTCATTATTTAACGATGGCAAATAAACAATCACAATATCTCACACAACTATAGATGAAAAACATACTTCAATTTCGTAATAAGGTAAATAAAGAGGAATTTTGCTTTATTCTATTTTCTTCCTTTGCAAGTATAAATGAAACGGTGCATGGTTTTATGTAAAAGACATGATCTCCCAAGATTTACTCTCATTTTCATTTAAACTATATATAGCATGGCACGAATCAAACATAAACTTCTCATACTAATTGCTCATTCTCAAAATGACATAACCTCAACACACTACACTACTTATGCCACATGAAATCATTTGAAATAGAACAAATTTCAACCATAAAAAGAAACTTTCAAATTTTCTCCCAACAAAACGTACATGCACATAAATTTGCATAAAAATTAGCTCTTAAAGCTTTTCTACCATGGAGCAAAGCTTATATGCCATATACCAACAAATATCCAAAGAACTTGCAAACGTGTGATTTGGAGAGCAACAGATTTTATAACGATTCATGCTTTGGACTACCCTTCTCATATGATGAAGTTTATGCTCTATCGACACTGAAGAAAACATATAAATGTACTTTAAACAATTCTTTTACTAAATGGCTCATCAGAATACGGAGAAGTGGTTTGAGTTCTATGAATATTCACATGCCAAGAAATAATTTCACATTCTTTGGTTAACTATGCCAACCATGGAAACAAGATATGCCTTAACAATTTATCAAAAATATAAACTAGAACGATGCCGAATATGATGAAGACCTTCCCATTTCATGAAATATGTGATTGGTACATAGAGCTAAAACCTCATTACCTTGCTTCTAAATGATTCATGCTTCCATCACGAATACAAAAAAAAAGAAATGAATCACAAATAAATGTCATTTTAAAATAGCTATGCACTGGTGTTTTCACCTTCTTCAACCATTCATGAAACCTTTATGAGTAGAACTATAAAATTACTCCATGCATTACCACCATCTCTTATAAACAATCTTCTTTACCTCTTCCCAATGGGCAACAAAGCATATAATTAACATTCATATTTAAGTAAAAAGAACATGGGTCAAACAATCACTATATGAAGTAAACTTTGACCCTAATAACATCTCACATGTGTATTAACAAAACAATCTCAGAAATACTTTCTTTTTTAAAGTTCCATATGAGTCTAAGTTTCATACATCACCACTAATCAAACAACACAACTTTTTGTCAAACACTTGAGGTATACTGCTTGCAAAACTATATGAAACAAAATATCACATCAAAGGCACCTATTAGATCACAATCTCATCAATGATCTACACGGAGGAACGCTTCATGATTCATGTAATCAACTCAATAAGAAAGCACCCATGTATATGTATAGAAAAGAGAAGCAAGAGAATGTTAAATTTCAAATATATATATATATATATATATATTTTTTTATATAAGCAAAACATCTATAATAATTTTTTTTATCATAAACAATATGATTACATATTTTGAGGAGAAATCAACATGGTTTCTCACTAACTTCCATGATCTACACAAAGCTTGCTAAGATTTTGGAATAAAAAAAGAACGATTATAATCATCTCGAAACTTGAAGATCAAAATGATAGTGAAGGAAATAGATTGAGTATAACTCAATATCAATACAAATACGCATGCTTCTTTTCATACTTCGCAAGAAAGAACAAAAAGAAAATGTCTTACTTTATATAATTGATCCGATGCATGGCAACCAAACTAACTTCATGTGTTTCTTTATATGAAACAAAGAAGGGATGAATACATCCCCACTTATCCAACGATTCTGTAAATCTTTGATGTCAAATATGCATGCTATCAAATCATAGCCTTATACCCAAGGCTTCCGTAAACCAACCCTTCATTGTAGTTATTAACATTTCTACGAAATATGTGAATGCATCACTCAAAGCTAAATAACAAATAATTATGGCAAATGCACCCTCAATCACAATGGAGACAAAACCAACCATTTAAACTTTCTTAAAATAAGGCTTCAGCACAGAGCAAGCCTCTTTGAAACATTTCCTCAAGTAGTTAGTCTAAACTATTTAAGCAAAGAGTATAGAACTATAAATCTAAGATCCATGCCACCTTATTTCACATCTCATAACGAAATAATTTGTGATAACAAAATATGAATCATAATAGAAGGATGGAGCAAATGTCATTTGGTGCCAATATAAATACCAAATCTATATTAAACATGCTAAAAGCAAGGCCATGAGAGGTGTATACAGGTCATTGCATCCCAATGAATGATCAAACTTATTCCCAGATTTTTTTATTCAAAATCTAAGGTTATAAATAACATAAATCACCTAAAAGGCTTAGTTCATTAACTGCATACTCATCCATTTTAGATTTTCATTTTTTTTTTTTATAGAACAATTAGGGATTTAGAGGAGGATGCATATTTAAATAGACATGGATCTCATATACAAGGAAACCAAACAAGTTCTATTATAATTTAAAACACTTCCGAATCTCGAACAACAAAATGAGTCATAAAAAAGGAAACTTTCATAAACATTAAGTAGTTAATACCTTCAGACAACATTTAAGTACAAACTAAAGTGATTTTATCAACTCCATGGAATTCTGCATGAAGAATGTTACATGGGAAGGATAGAGATTTATGCCATGAAATTACAATATCAGTTGGAAAATCAGCACCATCTCACACCATAGAGAAAGTAAAGAGCAAGTTTCAAGTCTAATTTTAAGCAAATAAGATCTATCACAAGGAGCCCCATGGTTTCCAAAGACTTTAGATGAGACTAGGTGTGGAAATGCTCTCAGATTTTGGTAGAGAATAAGCAGTTCATTCTCAGATTTTTGCCAAGAAACCTAAAATGCCACTACTCTTTTCATTCACTAATTCGAAGGAGATGACATTAAGTAGATGCAACAAAAGAAACGAAGATGAAGAAGAAAGAAGAAGAAGAAAGAAGAAGGGGAAGAAGAAGAGCTCACCTTGCAAAAAGAAAGGGGCTTGGGTCACACAAGGAAGGCCGACGTCAAGATGGCTGGAGACGTCGGGATCGGGTCGTGCAAGGGATGCCGGCGTCGGGAGCAGGGAAGTCGGGGATGCTGGCTGCTGTCGGGTTTGGAGACTAGAGACGACGTCGAGTCGTCGGACAGAGTCACGGATTCGGACTAGGTTGCTGCAGGTAAAACGGGAGCAAAGCCCTAGCTCCGGCTGGAGTCACGTGAACAGGAGGATCGGGGAGGCTGGGCTTCGGTTGGCCTCCTGTGAACGAGAGAGATACGAGAGGGAGAGAGCTCGGGGTCCTGGAGTTCGGTCCGAACTGGGTGATTCGTTCGGACCTAGAGCCGTCAAGCAGCAGGAACCGAAGAGGAAGGGAGTCGTCGGCTCTGGTTTGGGCTCGGTCTCCCTTGACTCACGCGAGAGAGGGAGAGGGAACGAGAGGCCGGGCTCCTTCTTCCATTCGCGAACTAGAGAGAACCAAGAGGTTTTTGTTCTCCTGAGATCTGCCAACTAGAAGGAGACGGGAGACCAGGGGAGTGCGAAACTGAGAGATTTCGAGAGAGAGCCCGGGAGCGGGATCCCTCGGCCTCTTGCTTCTGTGAACCAGCCAGAACGGAGAGGGAGAGGGAGGAGTCAAATCCAGAGAGAAAAAGAGCCGCCCGTTAGCACCCCCTTTTTTTTTTTCGTATTCACTCTCTATACCCAAACATCGAAGCTTCGCCTCTGCCCGAGGCCTGCTCCCGTCTCAGCGAATCGTCTGAGACGAGAGATTCGGGCTGAAATGAAGATCCCGTTAAATCATAGACGTCGATGGAATTACTAGATTTAGGAAACAAATTCAAATTAAACCAAAAGTGGATTGGAATTTATTTGAATTAAATCGAGTTGATTTGAATCAGATTTGGGCTCAAACCAAGCTCAATTCCAGGCCAAATTGGATCAGTTCGGGCTCGAGGCGGTTCGACTTAATCATGTCGATGAAATTACACCCAAATCGATATTAATTTAAATCAAATCGAGCTCGACGCAATTAATTAACTAATTGAACGCAGTCGAGACTAATTGAAATCAATTCAAATAGATTCGAGTTCGAATTGAGCTCGACGAGGTCTAATTAAGCCGATCGAAGGTGCTCGAGAGAAAAACGAGGTCAACAAACGGACCCCCAACAGGTGCGGTGAACAACAAGTGAACCGTACGTGTTGGCGTTGACCTCCCTAACTCAAGGAGGATACAACTCTAGGGTCAAGTAAAAAAAACTAGATCAACAATGAGAGAGAATCAAAGAAAGTAGCTCAACATATCTGCCTAACCAATGTGGCAGAATAGGAGAAAGAGATCTCATGCTCACATGAGTAGAACTGAAACAAGCTCATAAAGAGTCCAAAGGAAATTCAACCATCATCTAGAATATACATCTAAGATGACGTGAAGAGAATAGAATTCCACAATCATCTGAAAATCATATCAAATGGCAAAGTGATAATCATAGGAAAACAATAGTAATTAAAAGTAAGGAAATCATCTATCTGCCTGACCACATCGCAACAGCAGAATAGAGAAAAGAAAGGAGGTCCCACATCCACCTGACCATATTCGCAACAGCGAACGGGGACAACTCCGGGTTTGCTTGACCATATTCGAAACAGCAAAACAAGAAGTAAAGAAGGAGAGGGAGTTCTACATTCGCCTGACCATATTCGCAACAGCGAATGAGAACAGCTCAATATCCACCTGACCATATTCGCAACAGCGAATAAAGAGCTTCCCAAAAGGTCTAATGCCCACCTGACCAAAATCGCAACAGTGGAACAAAAGAAAGAAGTCCAACATTCACCTGACCAGATCGCAACAGTGAATGAGGACGACCCGATGTCTGCCTGACCAGATCGCAACAGCGAGACAAAGGGGGAAAGAAAAAGGGAGTTCAGCATTCGCCTGACCAGATCGCAACAGCGAATGAGAACAGCTCAATATTCATCTGACCATATTCGCAACAACAAATAAAGAGCTTCCCAAAAGGTCTAATGTCTGCCTGACCAGATCGCAACAGCAGAACAAAAGACAAAATCCAACATTCACCTGACCAGATCGCAACAGTGAATGAGGATGACTCAATGTTTGCCTGACCTTATTCGAAACGGCGAAACAAAGAGTTAGAAGAAAACTCAACAACCCCCAAACAGGAAATAAAACAGGGGGAATGAAGAGGTGGTGAAGTATGCCTCCCAGGGACTCTGTCGGGCACCCAACCAGAAAGGGGAGTCAACATTCGCCTGACCAGATCGCAACAGCGAATGAGAATGGCTCAAAATCCACCTGACCATATTCGCAACAGCGAATAATGAGCCCTCCCAAAATTCTAATGTCCACCTGACCAAAATCGCAACGGTGGGACAAAAGAAGTAAGCCCAACATTCACCTGACCATATTCGCAACAGTGAATGAGGACAACCCAATGTTCGCCTGACCAGATCGCAACAGCGAGACAAAGGGTGAAAAGAGCAAGGGAGTTCAGCATTCGCCTGACCATATTCGCAACGGCGAATGAGAACAGCTCAATATTCATCTGACCATATTCGCAACAATGAATAAAGAGCTTCCCAAAAGGTCTAATGTCTGCCTGACCAGATCGCAACAGCAGAACAAAAGACAAAATCCAACATTCACCTGACCAGATCGCAACAGTGAATGAGGATGACTCAATGTTTGCCTGACCATATTCGAAACGGCAAAACAAAGAGTAGAAATCACCTCTACAACCACCCAACGCACAAGTACGTGGTGCTGTGAGGGAAAGAAAAGTAAGTAATCCATCGTATAAGAAAATCTCAAACTTATATTTCAATTACCACATGGTAGAGGACAAATCGTCGTGGCCATGAGTAATCAAAATATAAGTAGGACTTCTTAGGTAAAATTGAAATCATATAACATGAAACAATCGACTGATGCATATCTCTCTAAAAAGAGGAACATACAAACAGTTGAGTGAAAAGGATAATCTCATATTAAGGAAAGATCAATGGGAGTGGCGAGGGGACACACTTGCCACTAAAAATAACAACCATATCAAGGATCAACGATTACTAAAAGAATACTCAACTATCACCTGGCGCAGTTGCCGAGGTGATAAGGAGAGGATAAGAAACACTCTACTATCACCCAGCGCATCTGCCGAGGTGATAAGGAGAGGACAAGAAACACTCTACTACCGCCCAGGGCGTCGGCCGGGGCAATAAGAAGAGGACAGGAGCTCAACAGCCACCCAACGCTCATGTGCGTGGTGCTGCGAGAAAGACAAAGCAACAAGTAATTCATTATCCAAGAAATCTCAAGCTCATATTTTAGTTACTACATGGTAGAGGACAAATCGTCGTGGCCATGAGTAATTAAAATACAAGTAGAATTCCTTAGATAAAATGGAATCATATACAACATGAAATAGCCGACTAACGTATATCTCTCTAAACAAGGAGGAATACACAAACAGCCGAATGGAAATAATAGTCTAATGCTAAAGAAGGTATAAGAGAAGTGGCGAAGGGACACACTTGCCACTAAGAATTATAATCATGTCAAAGCCAATGATTACAAAAGGAATCACAGTGGTAGAGCACCCATACTAATTGATGGGACCCTGTGAGAAGTGCAAGCAACATCTACACATCCAAAAAGACCACCCTTGTAGCTAAGAGTAAGCTCTCAATGGGAAATTATGTTGCTAAAGGAGGTAGGGGATTGACTTTTTACTAGAAGATCAAAATCCACTGAGAAAGGATGTTAACATCTTAAAGCAAGATGTACCACATCATGAGTGGGGAAAAATCACCCCCTCTAAAGGAAAAGTTATAGTAAGAGAATTGAATATCATGTCATCTCCTAAGCAATCATAAAGAAGCCTTGAGGGAGATAATTTTGGAGGGACTTTGGGCTCTTGGAGTGTAGAACCGGGTTCCTCTTGTGACAAGGGCAACCGATTCTACTCAATTAAGAGTTTTCCTCTCTTTTAAAATCATTTTTTTTTTTCACATTATGTTCACAGATATAGATCAAGTATACTGGAACATAAAGAGAGGAAAATTATTGGCTTTGATAACCCAGGCCATACTCGCCACATGAGTGAAACTGGGGAGAGAAAAATGATTATGTGTAGGATCTATAAAGGAGTGAGACATTGGCTTTGGTAACCCAGGCCACATTCAACTCGTATGAATGAACTGGGGAGCACAATTGTTACAACAGAATTTGTAGAAAAATTTGCATAGTGACAATGGATCAACATCACTATATTTGACTAGTGTAGATCAAGGATGGACCCAGTATCACGTTCCATAGAGATCCGAATTAGTAGTTTTGGTATCCCAGACCACACTTGAAGGTGACAAGTGAAACTGGGGAAAGTTAACCCTTGAAGGGGACTGAAAAAGAAATTTCATGCCACAACACCAGAGCGATTGGTGGGCATGAGTGCAAGTATAAACACCCCTACGATGTATTTACATACAACTACTAAGGATAATCTCATACTTTATGTGACGAACATCACGTAGTAGAGGACAAATCATCGTGGCCACGGACTGTCGAAAAGTAGAAGAGATCCTTTGGAGTTATGTCTATACATAGGGATACATACAAGTGACAGGAAACGAACAACTATCGTATCATGACCGATAAGAGAAGGAAACTCACATAGGGACATTGGATCAACATCGCCACACCTGACTAACACAAGTGGGCATGGACCCAGTATCACCTATAGAAAGTGGGTTGGAATTAGATATATTAGATCTACCACACCACACCTGATTAACCTAGGTGGGTAGGGACCCAATATTACATCTGAAAAAATTGGTTTGAATTAGGGACATTGGATCAACATCACCACACCTGACTAATACAGGCGGGCATGGACCCAGTATCACCTATAACAAGTAGATTTGAATTAGGGACATTGAATCAACATAACCACACCTGACTAGCACAGGTTGGCATGGACCCAGTATCACCTATAGAAAGTATATTTGAATTAGGGACATTGGATCAACATAACCACACCTGACTAACACAAGTTGGCATGGACCCAGTATCACCTCTGAGAAATAGATTCAAATTAGGGACATTGGATCAACATCACCACACCTGACTAACACAGGTGGGTATGGACCCAATATCACCTATAGAAAGTAGATTTGAAATTATTGGTTTTGGTATCCCAGACCACGCTTAGGGTGACAAGCGAAACTGGGTAAAAGAACAACTCTCGAATCATGACTGATAGAAGAAAGAAATTTAAATAGGGATAGTGGATCAACATCTCCACACCTGACTAGCGTAGGTGGGCATGGACCCAGTATCACCCCATAAAAGAAAGTTTGAATCATTGGTTTTGGTATCCCAGACCACGCTTGGAGTGATAAGCGAAACCGGGTAGAATAACTCCTCACAAAAAGAGGAAAAAATCAAGGGTTTTGTGTTAGCACCAATATGATTGGTGTACACAAATACAAGGACAAGAATCTCTACAACATCTTAGTGTATCCCTTTTAAAGATAACCTTATACTCTTCAAAGCGAACATCGTGTGGTAGAGGACAAATCGTCGTGGCCACACAGACTGCCGAAAAGTAAAAAGAATCCTTTCAAGGAATACAAATATAAAGGGATACTTATAGGAGGTAGGAAGGTTCGCTAGTCTGTAGCGAACAACCTACACTAGTGGAAGGAGTGTCATAAGATTTTTGACGGGAAATCCTCGACTCTAATTCCACATATCTTATGGGGAATAGGTTGCTTGCTAGTAGTCTGACGTCAGAAGTCTCCTTCCTCGTCTGAACTACTATCAACAACGAATCCACCCTTAGGTATCAAGTATCTACGAAAGGTAGGAAGGTGTCGGGGTCTACTCGACGGTCTCAGAGTGAGAGAGTCGAGTGAACACAAAACCCGACGGAAAGGAGAGAATTTGATAGGGTATGAAATAGCCTAAAAAGGCCGGAAGGAAAGGAACCAGAGCTAGGGGAAAGCCTAGCCAAGAAGGGAACCTAACTAAGAAAAGGACCCTATATAAGAGTAGGAAGAACCTAATCTAAAGAGCACCAAACCCAGAGTGCACACGAAAGAAGATGATATAACATCCAAAGATGGAGAGAGAAACCTGTCCCACCGTGGTCGCCAGAAATCTGTGGGTCTCCGAAAGGATTCCGCTCGTGTGGTTCGAATGCAAAGGGTACGATCACACTATCCCGTAGGACAAAATGGTCGTAGACCTTTACACACGGCACAAGCAGGCCGATGGAAGAGCAGATGGAGTTATAGATACGATTAGCCATGGAGGATAGCGGCTTTCACCTACCAACCTCGATGGATAATAATATCTATAACCCAAAAGTTCACGAGATTTCCCCTATTCGATACATCAGCATCAAATAGGGTTTATTTGATTGTGGGGATCGGTTTCCTACGGGCGCAAGCCCCCGTAGTTAATTACATCCTAAGCCTTGACTTAGGAAAACTCTCGATTAAGGATGTTAGATTATCTTCTCAAAATGGGTTTAGTGCAAGGGCAAATTCTAGGCTTTCCTAATCAAAGGGAAAGGTAGGCTCAATTTGGTTCAATCAGTCACACGGGGTTCAGTCAACATCCGGACGGTCTGAAGAAGAGAAAACTGGGGAAAAAGAAAGAGGCCACGCATTCAAACATGCACGAGAGAAAGAGGGAGGTGGCGTCATCTGTGTGACGCGGATGGGTAGGATTTATAGCTTCCGAAAGGATGGATAGCTTACCCACCAATAAGGTGTATAGGGGTACACTCGTACCACTCACCTTCAGATCCTAAATCTATAAGAGGTGTAATATCGTACATACGACATTAACGCCTACGACCTAACTAATGCAATCTGGACTTATTCCTTACCTGAAAAAGGAAGCCAGCTAAAATCCTAAGCACAACCAACCGTCCTATATGTATGCAAGATGGGAAGGGTCTATCTTAAGGAAGCAAGGATTAATAGTTCAGAAGACTTAAATCAACGACTCTACAATATGCAGACGAACATATCTAACGTTGTATGATGCATGAAAAGATGCATAAGTAAGAAATATCCTTAGGTCCACTAATGCAATGCATGCATGTAAGGTGCATTGTGGAGAAAAGTGTGTAAGAACAGATGTGTGCATGACATCCAGAGTACAGAAAAAAAATAAATAAACACACCCTAAGGGTATCCTTCAGGCAAGATACCCGCACAGAAAATCATCATAGCAATGCCCACTTCGTGTGGGAAAACAGCGATGCCCAATGGCACGAGTAGGTGGCCTACTCTACAGGCCTAAATGACCCTAATGGTCTCTAGGGCTCACAGAAAGAAAGAAAAAAAAAGGGGGGGGGGTATCGTACCCAAAAGCCAGAAAAGGCCAAAGTCCTAGCAGAAAAACAACGATGCCCACTTCGTGTGGGAAAACAACGATGCCAACCGGCATAATAGGTGGCCTACTCTACAGGCCTAAATGACCCTAATGGTCTCTAAGGCTCACAGAAGGGGGGCAAGCTTTGACCTATAGGGCCAAAGCTTCGTTAGTGAACTACCCTATGGCTGGCTACCTACACATGCTAGAATACCTATTAACAATTTGTGTGTGATGTGAAGCAGTTCGATATATAATTACAAGAAATTTGCTTTACAAGTTGCAGAGGTTATACCTGACTGTGGCGCTGCCACTTACAAGCTTATAAGCAAATACTCCCCGATTGTGGCGCGGCCACTCAAAAGCTCCTAAGCAAATGCTCTTCTTTAGTTCTCAACCCTCAGGATCCAATGTACCTCGCAAGATAAGATAAAAGAAAAATATACAAATGAGCGTAGATGCCATTCAGAAAATAAATGCAGGTAAATAACAAAAAGTAACTAACATGAAGTATATAAAAAAAAGCATTTATAGAATATGTGCATGTAGTAAATACTGAACAGCAAAAGAAAATGTCAGCCTATCCTAGGGCTAGAAGTCGTGCCCTAACCAAACCAGTCTAAGGTGTATGCAGGCTGTGTAGTTTTGGTAGATCCTATATAGGATAGTTTTAGTTAGAGTTGTATGTATATTTGATTTGTTTGTTGAAAGGGACAAAGAAGAGATTTTAATTGAAGTTTAAATCTTAATACTTTAAGATTGATTTTAGAGATTTCATTTTAGGATTTGATTGATTATCACCTTTGTTTCACACCGAGGCCGTGAGGTTTATTTCACCCTCCTTGGGGCTAACTTAATAGCCTCGTAGGCCTGGGTTACCCAGTGGTAATCAACTTTGTTTGATTATTGTAGTTTGTTATTAAAAGAAAAGAAAAGGGTGAATTAAATCATTTATTAATCAAGTTTGAATTATGCCAATTAGAAAAATTAATTTTAGGTTTTGACGCTCTATTAGATCCATTCGTGGCGTTGTGCCACCAGGCTCGAGGAACCAGCCTCCTTAGGACACTTAGCCCCGCAGCCCGGAGTAGTCCATCCAATAAACTTCACTTTTAGAGCGGTTGTTGTGTATTAAGGGATTTGTTGATTACTTTTAAAAGATTATTCTAAGTTTGATCTTTAAAAGTATTTTAATCCTAGTGAATTTAGTTTATAACTTAATCTCCTAGGAAAATCTATATCTTTTAGATTTTAGATTTGTTAATAATTAATTATTAGATTAGTTAGAATTGATTTAGGTTTACATTTTAGATTTAGAATTCAATAATTATAAGTGTTAATTATAAGTTGATTAAGGATTAAGTATTTTTTAATAAATTTTAAGAATTAGATTAAGATTGGTTGGTTGATTATTAATGGATTAAAGAAAGAAAAGGCTAAACCTAGGAAGACGTGTCGCTAAGTTTAATTTTGATGTCTCTATCCTATAAGGAGCATGCATCCTAAGTCTATGTTTTCTAAGACCCTCCTTAATTTTTGTCCTTAAGTGTCACTAAAGTTGTAGGAAACGAAATGAAATTTTATTTTCTAACCGCTAGGACTTTCGTACGTGTGTCACTAAGTTTAAGGATTTATAGCAAAGCAGTAAAAAGAAAAGAATGAAAAATTACAAATAAAAGGGATGTAGGCATTGTTGTTATTGGATACACTTCGTAGAAGTCAAGTGCATCCTATTATATCAACAATGCCCTTTGCTGTTCCCACTCCAAATGAGGCACTTGATACGATTAAGACATCTATCTATAACACTCTAAACCAAACCCTACAATGACTAAGGGGAAAAAAAAACCTCTAAAAAAAAAACTAGACTTCCAACTAAATTCATCTTGCTTTGAACTCATCCAATACTCTATTTATCCTTATAAGCTAACACAAATGGGAGGTAATCATATCTTGCTTCCAAAAAGACACTAAGCACCTACAAACATAAAGCTCCCTCAAAGCTTCAACTCTCCCAAACTCGCTCTTTTAGAAATAATCACTAAGAGAACTCAATTCAAATAGGAAAACACTAATCACCCCTAAATGACCTTATAGGGATTCTCTACACAGGCCCAACCAAACCCAATATGACTTGCAAGGATTTCTAAAACTAGTATACGAAACCTCCCAAAAGAAGCCATCTACTAAAAATCATTGATTTTTTTTTTGTTTTGTTTTGACACCAAAACTCTACCAAATCTCTACAAAATCTCCCACCAAAACTTCATTCTTTGACACAAAACTCTACCCACCAACTCATAATCAAGTGCCCCCTTTCATTTGGAGTGGGGTATGAAAATATAAAACTTTCCAACAAGGAGGCTTTATAAAACCCCTCATTGTAAAGCACTCACGAAATCCATCGTATAAAACCCTTTAAAACAAATCAAAAGTCGTTAAGAAATTCTTTTCCAAACAAAAACAAGGCTTCTTTCAATCAAAAGCCATCTCCCAAAACTCTCAAAACATTCCCAAGAGATACTTCTATTCATGCTAAAAGACTTTTCAACAAAAACAAAAGAAGAAATACTTCATAAAACTTCTCTAAATATAAAACCACTTATAAGACCTCCAAAAAGAAACTCAAACGTCATTATTTAACGATGGCAAATAAACAATCACAATATCTCACACAACTATAGATGAAAAACATACTTCAATTTCGTAATAAGGTAAATAAAGAGGAATTTTGCTTTATTCTATTTTCTTCCTTTGCAAGTATAAATGAAACGGTGCATGGTTTTATGTAAAAGACATGATCTCCCAAGATTTACTCTCATTTTCATTTAAACTATATATAGCATGGCACGAATCAAACATAAACTTCTCATACTAATTGCTCATTCTCAAAATGACATAACCTCAACACACTACACTACTTATGCCACATGAAATCATTTGAAATAGAACAAATTTCAACCATAAAAAGAAACTTTCAAATTTTCTCCCAACAAAACGTACATGCACATAAATTTGCATAAAAATTAGCTCTTAAAGCTTTTCTACCATGGAGCAAAGCTTATATGCCATATACCAACAAATATCCAAAGAACTTGCAAACGTGTGATTTGGAGAGCAACAGATTTTATAACGATTCATGCTTTGGACTACCCTTCTCATATGATGAAGTTTATGCTCTATCGACACTGAAGAAAACATATAAATGTACTTTAAACAATTCTTTTACTAAATGGCTCATCAGAATACGGAGAAGTGGTTTGAGTTCTATGAATATTCACATGCCAAGAAATAATTTCACATTCTTTGGTTAACTATGCCAACCATGGAAACAAGATATGCCTTAACAATTTATCAAAAATATAAACTAGAACGATGCCGAATATGATGAAGACCTTCCCATTTCATGAAATATGTGATTGGTACATAGAGCTAAAACCTCATTACCTTGCTTCTAAATGATTCATGCTTCCATCACGAATACAAAAAAAAAGAAATGAATCACAAATAAATGTCATTTTAAAATAGCTATGCACTGGTGTTTTCACCTTCTTCAACCATTCATGAAACCTTTATGAGTAGAACTATAAAATTACTCCATGCATTACCACCATCTCTTATAAACAATCTTCTTTACCTCTTCCCAATGGGCAACAAAGCATATAATTAACATTCATATTTAAGTAAAAAGAACATGGGTCAAACAATCACTATATGAAGTAAACTTTGACCCTAATAACATCTCACATGTGTATTAACAAAACAATCTCAGAAATACTTTCTTTTTTAAAGTTCCATATGAGTCTAAGTTTCATACATCACCACTAATCAAACAACACAACTTTTTGTCAAACACTTGAGGTATACTGCTTGCAAAACTATATGAAACAAAATATCACATCAAAGGCACCTATTAGATCACAATCTCATCAATGATCTACACGGAGGAACGCTTCATGATTCATGTAATCAACTCAATAAGAAAGCACCCATGTATATGTATAGAAAAGAGAAGCAAGAGAATGTTAAATTTCAAATATATATATATATATATATTTTTTTTTATATAAGCAAAACATCTATAATAATTTTTTTTATCATAAACAATATGATTACATATTTTGAGGAGAAATCAACATGGTTTCTCACTAACTTCCATGATCTACACAAAGCTTGCTAAGATTTTGGAATAAAAAAAGAACGATTATAATCATCTCGAAACTTGAAGATCAAAATGATAGTGAAGGAAATAGATTGAGTATAACTCAATATCAATACAAATACGCATGCTTCTTTTCATACTTCGCAAGAAAGAACAAAAAGAAAATGTCTTACTTTATATAATTGATCCGATGCATGGCAACCAAACTAACTTCATGTGTTTCTTTATATGAAACAAAGAAGGGATGAATACATCCCCACTTATCCAACGATTCTGTAAATCTTTGATGTCAAATATGCATGCTATCAAATCATAGCCTTATACCCAAGGCTTCCGTAAACCAACCCTTCATTGTAGTTATTAACATTTCTACGAAATATGTGAATGCATCACTCAAAGCTAAATAACAAATAATTATGGCAAATGCACCCTCAATCACAATGGAGACAAAACCAACCATTTAAACTTTCTTAAAATAAGGCTTCAGCACAGAGCAAGCCTCTTTGAAACATTTCCTCAAGTAGTTAGTCTAAACTATTTAAGCAAAGAGTATAGAACTATAAATCTAAGATCCATGCCACCTTATTTCACATCTCATAACGAAATAATTTGTGATAACAAAATATGAATCATAATAGAAGGATGGAGCAAATGTCATTTGGTGCCAATATAAATACCAAATCTATATTAAACATGCTAAAAGCAAGGCCATGAGAGGTGTATACAGGTCATTGCATCCCAATGAATGATCAAACTTATTCCCAGATTTTTTTATTCAAAATCTAAGGTTATAAATAACATAAATCACCTAAAAGGCTTAGTTCATTAACTGCATACTCATCCATTTTAGATTTTCATTTTTTTTTTTTATAGAACAATTAGGGATTTAGAGGAGGATGCATATTTAAATAGACATGGATCTCATATACAAGGAAACCAAACAAGTTCTATTATAATTTAAAACACTTCCGAATCTCGAACAACAAAATGAGTCATAAAAAAGGAAACTTTCATAAACATTAAGTAGTTAATACCTTCAGACAACATTTAAGTACAAACTAAAGTGATTTTATCAACTCCATGGAATTCTGCATGAAGAATGTTACATGGGAAGGATAGAGATTTATGCCATGAAATTACAATATCAGTTGGAAAATCAGCACCATCTCACACCATAGAGAAAGTAAAGAGCAAGTTTCAAGTCTAATTTTAAGCAAATAAGATCTATCACAAGGAGCCCCATGGTTTCCAAAGACTTTAGATGAGACTAGGTGTGGAAATGCTCTCAGATTTTGGTAGAGAATAAGCAGTTCATTCTCAGATTTTTGCCAAGAAACCTAAAATGCCACTACTCTTTTCATTCACTAATTCGAAGGAGATGACATTAAGTAGATGCAACAAAAGAAACGAAGATGAAGAAGAAAGAAGAAGAAGAAAGAAGAAGGGGAAGAAGAAGAGCTCACCTTGCAAAAAGAAAGGGGCTTGGGTCACACAAGGAAGGCCGACGTCAAGATGGCTGGAGACGTCGGGATCGGGTCGTGCAAGGGATGCCGGCGTCGGGAGCAGGGAAGTCGGGGATGCTGGCTGCTGTCGGGTTTGGAGACTAGAGACGACGTCGAGTCGTCGGACAGAGTCACGGATTCGGACTAGGTTGCTGCAGGTAAAACGGGAGCAAAGCCCTAGCTCTGGCTGGAGTCACGTGAACAGGAGGATCGGGGAGGCTGGGCTTCGGTTGGCCTCCTGTGAACGAGAGAGATACGAGAGGGAGAGAGCTCGGGGTCCTGGAGTTCGGTCCGAACTGGGTGATTCGTTCGGACCTAGAGCCGTCAAGCAGCAGGAACCGAAGAGGAAGGGAGTCGTCGGCTCTGGTTTGGGCTCGGTCTCCCTTGACTCACGCGAGAGAGGGAGAGGGAACGAGAGGCCGGGCTCCTTCTTCCATTCGCGAACTAGAGAGAACCAAGAGGTTTTTGTTCTCCTGAGATCTGCCAACTAGAAGGAGACGGGAGACCAGGGGAGTGCGAAACTGAGAGATTTCGAGAGAGAGCCCGGGAGCGGGATCCCTCGGCCTCTTGCTTCTGTGAACCAGCCAGAACGGAGAGGGAGAGGGAGGAGTCAAATCCAGAGAGAAAAAGAGCCGCCCGTTAGCACCCCCTTTTTTTTTTTCGTATTCACTCTCTATACCCAAACATCGAAGCTTCGCCTCTGCCCGAGGCCTGCTCCCGTCTCAGCGAATCGTCTGAGACGAGAGATTCGGGCTGAAATGAAGATCCCGTTAAATCATAGACGTCGATGGAATTACTAGATTTAGGAAACAAATTCAAATTAAACCAAAAGTGGATTGGAATTTATTTGAATTAAATCGAGTTGATTTGAATCAGATTTGGGCTCAAACCAAGCTCAATTCCAGGCCAAATTGGATCAGTTCGGGCTCGAGGCGGTTCGACTTAATCATGTCGATGAAATTACACCCAAATCGATATTAATTTAAATCAAATCGAGCTCGACGCAATTAATTAACTAATTGAACGCAGTCGAGACTAATTGAAATCAATTCAAATAGATTCGAGTTCGAATTGAGCTCGACGAGGTCTAATTAAGCCGATCGAAGGTGCTCGAGAGAAAAACGAGGTCAACAAGCACCATTTTCAGTTGGAAAATCATGGAGAGCCTTGAAGCCATTGGAGCTTATTCATTCAGATTTATGTGGACCGATGCACACTACTTCTATTGGAGGTAATTATTATTTTCTCACATTTATTGATGATTATAGCAGAAAAGTCTGGGTATATTTTCTGAAAGAGAAGTCACAAGTATTTGAATACTTAAAAATATTCAAAGCACTTGTGGAGAAGGAGAGTGGCCACTTTATTAAGATGTTGAGGAGTGATAGAGGTGGAGAGTATGTTAGTCATGAGATGCAAAATTATTTGAAGGAGAATGGGATACGCCATCAATTGACAACTAGATACACACCACAACAAAATGGGGTAGCAGAGAGGTTGAATAGAACCATTATGGGATTGGCTAGGAGTATGTTGAAGGAGAGGCAAGTGCCAATTTGTTTTGGGCTGAAGCTGTGTCTTGTGCTGTGTACTTATTGAATAGGGTGACATCAAAAAGTACTCCATCTCAAACCCCTTTTGAAATTTGGAGTGGTCATAAGCCTGTTGTTGATCACTTGAGAGTTTTTGGGAGCATTTCTTATGTTCATGTACCTGATCAAAAGAGAAGGAAGTTGGATGAAAAATCTGAGAAGTGTGTGTTTGTAGGATACAGTGAAAGGTCCAAAGCCTATAAACTGTATAATCCTACAACGAAGAAAGTGGTAGTGAGCAGGGATGTGAGATTTGAGGAGAGCTTATCTTGGGATTGGCTTGAAAATGGCAACAAAGAAGATGTCACAGTTGGGGGAAATTCAGAAAAAATTATTGATGATGTAGAGCAACAAAGACCACCACACATTACAGTGAGATTGGGAGAATCATCTAGTAGTGGTATTGAAAAGGTGAAGACAAGAAGCTTGCAGGAGATATATGACACCACAAATTATAATGAGGAGTTATCTCAATTTGCTTTCTATGTAGATGAAGAGCCCTTAACTTTTAATGAAGCAGTTGCAGATAAGAGATGGATTGATGCCATGAAAGAGGAGATTGATGCTATTGAGAGAAATGACACATGGAGTTTGACCTCAATTCCTAAAGGTCAAAAATCCATTGGTGTCAAGTGGGTGTACAAATTGAAGAAAAATGTTGAAGGAGGTGTAAACAAATTCAAGGCTAGACTTGTAGTCAAAGGGTACAAGCAGAAGCAAGGAGTAGATTATGAAGAAGTTTTTGCACCGGTTGCCAGATTTGATACAATCAGATTAATTTTCTCTATTGCTGCTATGAATAGATGGAAGATTCATCAATTAGATGTGAAGTCGGCTTTCTTAAATGGTGTTTTGGAGGAAGAAATTTATGTAGATCAACCTGAAGGTTTTATTGTGAAGGGAAAAGAGCATATGGTATATAGTTTGAAAAAGGCTTTGTATGGCTTGAAGCAAGCCCCGAGGGCTTGGAATTTATGCATTGATAAGCATTTTGGAGAAGAAGGGTTCACTAAATGCCCTTATGAACATGGTGTGTATATGAAGACAGACTCAAATGGCAACAAATTAATCATATGCTTATATGTGGATGATTTGCTTATAACAGGTGATGATGAGCAGATGATTGCAGATTTTAAATCAACTATGTTAAGAAGATTTGATATGACAGATGTTGGTCTCATGTCATTATTTTTGGGTATAGAAGTGCATCAGAAAGAGGATGGCATTTGGATTTGCCAAAAGAGGTATGCAAAAGAGTTGCTTGAGAAGTTCAGGATGAATCATTGCAATAGTGTCTCAACACCAATGCAAACTGGAGTTCATTTCACAAAAGAAGGAGAAGGAAAATTGGTTGATCCAACATTGTACAAAAGTTTGATTGGGAGCCTTAGATACTTGACAGTGACGAGACCAGATATTGTGTATAGTGTGGGCATCTTGAGCAGATTCATGGAGAATCCAAGGGAGTCTCATTGGCTTGCGGCGAAGAGGATTCTTAGATATATCAGTGGCACAGTTGAGTTTGGCCTTTATTATCAGTGCAGTAGAGACATGAAGTTACTTGGATATTGTGACAGTGATTGGGCAAATGATCATGAGGAAAGAAAGAGCACAAGTGGATATGTGTTTTATGTTGGTGATACAGCCTTCACTTGGAGCACACAGAAGCAGAAAGTCGTGGCATTATCTACATGTGAGGCAGAGTACATAGCAGCGGCGGCAGCGGCTTGTGAAGCAATGTGGTTGAAGAATTTGCTGAAGGAATTTTTTGGAGAGATTGATGAAGCTACAACAATTTATGTGGACAACATGTCGGCGATCGCATTGGCCAAAAATCCAGTACATCATGGCAGGAGCAAGCACATTGATGTCCGTTATCATTTTATCAGAGATGCAGTAAAGATGGGTCACATTAGCTTGGAGTACTGCAGTACAGAGGATCAGGTAGCTGATTTGTTCACCAAAGCATTGCCGACATCTAGGTTTGTGAAGCTACTGAAGATGCTTGGAATGAAGAAAGTCTTGGTTTGAGGGGGAGATTGTTGGATTTTTTTTTCAAACCAAGAGATGTGCCGCTTCACTTATTTAGTTTATTTTAATTTAATTTCATAAAACGGTTTTAAATTAACTGTTTTTTTTTCTCATGTATTAGAACCCGTGAAAGTGTGTGAAGAGAAAAAGCTCTCTCTGTTTCGTTTTTGCTTCCCGTGAAAGACAGTTTTTTTTTTCACTTTTTGCTCTGTTTCGTCTTGTTCCCTTGAATGCAGTGAAGAAAAAAAAATTTTGTTTTGAGATTTATCCCTTCCAAAACTTTTGTTCGTTTTTCTTCCATCACTTACGCTATGCAAAAGAATTACTCAATAAATACGGTAGAGATTTGGTCAATGTGTGGCAATGAACTGTGTTGAATGGGTGGTGGTGGAGATTTGTAATAGTAAATGCGTGGTGGTGGAATGTATTGAATAGATGAAGATGAGGAATTGTAATGATTTTTTTTTTCAAAAAGATAAAGATCTTATTCCTTGAAAACAAAAGGAGTACAATAAGGGCCAAACTAGAAGAATGACCGGAATAAGAAACCAGATACAATAGAAGATAACAAAAGGGAGATCAATCAAGAAGATAAGTAGGCACAAAAGGCCACTAAGCTCAGTATTGGCAAAGACTACCAACCACTCCGAATCCAGGCACGGACCATCCAGAGGAGTGAATGAGCATTAATTCACCTAAAAGCCAACTAATCGCCAGCCCCGCTTAGAAGAACCACCACCAAAGGTTGCGAACTAGCCACAAATCCAGAGTGATGTGCCCGAGCCACATAATAGCCAAAAAAAAAAAATATCAATATTCGCAGGGCCAACAAAAGAACTCATTCAGAAAAAGCTACAAGTTGCCAACAGAGGAGAAGAAACAAAACACCAACATGTTGCAGTCCATGACCTTTAGTATGAGATTTTGATAATGACAAATAATATCGATTGACTTATTATTCATTAAATATTTTTTATTTCTGCTCTTATATGTGAGTATTAATATTTCTGGGAGATCACAAATTACTCAAGACAACAACAAGACTCAAGACTGGGTAGAGTAGGATTTGGAGTCTATAACCCTGTAATTTTTTTATTATTATTTTTTTTTCTTGAGTCTGACCACAAAGTATATGCAAAACTGAGCAACCATGCACACACACAAGGGGATAGGCTTTTTAAAATTAAGAAATTTTTTTATGTCGACATATTGTACGAGTTTTAATCGTACTATAGGATCTGCTCTGGCTCAACGACTATCTGTGAATAAATCATACTGTAAGATAATTATCGTACTGTACGATGTGTTTCTAATTATAAATCCTAGCTGCTAGATTAATTTAAGTAAGTTTTTAAACCATAAATTTTGAACTAATCGTACTGTACGATCAAATCATAATGTACAATAATTTGAATACATACTTAAATTAACCCTCGTGATTAGTCAATAAATCAAGGATTATACTACATGAAATTCATCAATTATCGACGGTCTAGACCAGCGGTTCTCCAGCCGCCAGTATTAACGGCTGTTTATCCGGCGGTGTGGCAGTCGGTTTTTACCGGCGGTCTAACCGGCTGTTATGCTAAATATTGCCGACGGAAACAGCGGCGGTCCAAACACCGCCGGTTAAACCGCCTGCGTTAAATCTTACCGGCGTGAAACCGACAGCTCAAGTAGTAAACCTACTCTAATTGACACCATCGAAAACCTACTCCAACCGCCGGAATTTACCGACGGTAAACTGGCGGTACGTCGTCGGTCTAAACGCCAAAAATTCCTTCAGTTTAAACCGTCGGTAAGCCACCGATTTGCTTACCGGTGGCTTATGGGCGGTCTACATTATAATAGCGACAATTTTTATACCGACAGTTCGACGGCCGGTACGCCGCCGGTAAGAAAACTGGCGGTCACCGGCTCTAAGACCGACGGAACATAACTGGCGGTATAAACCGTCGGTAAATCGATGGTATAAACTGCCGGTAAATCGTCGGTGAAGGAAACCACCGGTAAAGGTTTTCGACGCCATTTTTTTTTGGCGATTTGTAAACCGCCGGTGTTTTTCAAAACTGCCGGAAACAAGTAGTAACCGCCGATAATGAGTGATTTTCATGTAGTGTTAATTTCTTATTGGTTATCGTACTATACGACATGGTTCATACTGTACGATCAACCGAGGCTATTTTCGATCGTCCCGAATATCATATTGGATGATCCTTTGATTTTTAAACTAATCGTACGGGATGATGTGCAAATCGTACCGGACGATATGAACCTTTTAACCTATTGTACCATACGAAGTAGATCATACTAGATGATGAACAGAGATGAGTTTTCGTTGTCCCAACATTCGTCCTATACGAACAGAAGAGAAATAACACATCGTACTGGATGATGTTGAATCATATTGTACGATGTTATTCAGAAAAATTGCCTGTTTGTACTCCTTTGTACTAGGACAAAGGCTATTTTGAACTGATTGTACTATATGATCTTAGATCGTACTGTATGAAAAGAAATAACTACATTGAAAATTTAGGGTTTCTTGGACCTTGATTTAAATATCTAAACTTCTGTCTTTTTGAAGAGAATGTGTGAGAGAGGAACATGACTAGCAAGGGATTCCTTGAGTGAGAGCTCTTGAGAAGTTTTGGGTTTGTGAGAGGAGGAAGAGGATGAGTTTATTAGGGAGAAGGAGTGTGAGGGAGATCACACGGTTGCTCCTAGCTTGCTACACATTGCTCCTCCTATGGCCCGAGAAGATCTTGTGTGAAGCTTTCTAAGGGGAGATCCTTTAAGGTTAGTGTCCTCTAAGATACTCTGCCTTCTCCACAAGGGAGAAAAATGAGACGGTTCACTGCCATCTCTGGGAGGATGACATAGCGTTTGGTACTCTGCCATGTCAGGAAGGTGAAAGTGAGGTTTGTAAAGGCTTCTCCGCCTTGCTGTGTGGAAAAAGAATAATTATTGTTTAGTAGTGAAATTCCTGGAGTGGAAGACTTCACGGAGTGGACGTAGGTCAAGTGATCGAACCATTATAAATCTTTTGGTGTGATTTTTCTCTTACTTCACTTTATTTACATTTTGCATTGTTACATTCGTTAGAATTTCTTGGTGAAAATCATATTCTAATTCTTTGTTGATCAAGTTAAAATTTTACCACCTATTATTGCAATCGTGTTTTAAAAATTCGCTTCCACAATAATTTAATTTTTTGTTTGAAATTAAAAAATATAAAAAAAATTAGAACTCTTATTTAGGATTGTTATTTTATTATGACAAATTTCTAATTCACCCCTCCTCTTGGAGCTGTGAACATCTGAAAGAGCACCGCTCGTGGGGCTCGAACGCAAAGGGCAAGCAAACACACCAATTTCATCACAACATGTAGTGAAAATCTTGAAAATCCTGGCATACAGCAGAAAAGAAAACACCGGCCTAGCCTAGATCTAGAAGTGGTACCCTAGCAAATAATTCTATGTGTGTGTAAGTTTGGTGTGGCTGGGATAGGTCCTAAGTTGGGTAGTTATTTAAAGTTGTATAGAGTTCAGGTTTGTTGAAGGCAAGAAAAACAAACTTTAATTAAAGTTCAAATATTAGTGGATTAGGGTCCATTTTAGTTAATTTGATTTGTTGGTTTAGTTTTAAATGCTTAGGGTAGTGATATTTTAAGTTTAAATTGTATTAGCCAATTTTGGAAAGTCCTGAGTTCTCATAGGTACTAGGCTGAGGGGGTCTGAAAGGTCACTAAGGAAAATATGCTAGGTTTGGGGTTCCTAATATTTTAGGCAAATACTAGATCTTAAGATGAGTAGTTAGACAGGTAGTTTTCTGGATTTGGAGTTTCCTATGCAAAGATATGAATTTTACAAGTTTAGTACCTTAGACTATAGGCTGAGGTTGACCAGAAAGTTGACTTTTAGATTTAGGTTAGTTTATGGAGTCCTAATATTTTTCATAAATACTAAACCTTAATTGAAGTTAAATTCAATTGAGTTTACCTAATTTATAATTTTCTACAATTAGTTATGAATTTCTAAAGTTTGGGTGTTTATGAGAATTATCTAAAATATCTAATTAAGAGGTGATTTTATGGTTTTGATCCAAATCAGCTCCAAGCTGATCGGAATCACCCCCAAAGGTTAGAAATGACCTAAGAAGGTGTTCTCAAGTGCTTGGAAAAAATTTGGAATTTTTAATAATTTTTAATAATTTATTAGGGGCAAAAAGGTAATTTTTAATTGAGGTTAAGTTAAGGGTCAGACTATGGTCAAATTAAGGATCCCTATTTGTCTCAGGTTAAGGACCTAATTCTAAACAACTCAAACTATTATGGGTATTTTTCTGAGTTGAAATGGATTTGTTGTAATTTTTAGAAGGCTACAGTGTCCTAATTAATCAAGTAAATTAGGGTTGGTTGATTAAGGTGTATAACAGCTCCTAAAAATTCCTAGAAAATTCTAGGATATTTAAGGTATCACTAAGTTTAAATGTTGAAGTTTTCATATTAATTAGTGATGTACCCTAGCTCATAGAATTTTTCTAAGTTCGTTAGACGGGTATTTAATTATTATCCTTAGGGTGTCACTACGTTATAAAGGTTCAAACTTGAGTTCTGAACTAACCCTTGGGAAACAATATAATAGAAATACACAAACAAAGTAAACACACCATGTCCTTAGATCTAGGAGATCCTAAACTAAGTGGTGGTGCATCCTACACATGTAAACTATGATAAAAGAAAATTAAGTATGCTAAACGAGGTGATTAGTAAATGATTGGGACTCAATCATCGACTAATCCATTCCCACATGGTTTTCTCCTCACACATACAATATATGCTTAAAATTTAATGAAAAGTGGATCTCCCAAAATTAGGAGATTTAATATATAAGTAATTTTAAAGTAATTATAAAATACTCATAAATATATAGTTTTGAAAATTAATGTAATTAAAAATAATTCAATTCATACAACATAAATCTAGAGAGACCCACTGACCACCCTAACGAATCTTTCAAAATAATTTAAAAATAATATTTTAATTTTAAAATAATTATCATAATAATTATTTAAATAATATCAAAATACTCAAAATAGCTAAGTAAGATAGAAGTCTATCAAAACAATAAATATTAATCTCTGAAAATAATTTTAAAATACAATGCACATTTTTCTAAAAATTTCAAGGGGTTATACGCGTTAATTTGATTTAAAATGAAATAGTTATGATTTTTCGAAGTTTAAAGAAATTACAAGGATTTTTTAAAATAATTTAAAATGATAATGTTTAAAATGATTATTAGATGATATTAGCTTAAAAATAATGAATCTTTTGGAATTTAATACTTTTTAGTGAAATGATAATGATAGCATATTACAAAATAATAATAATAATAAAATCATGATGACAATTAAAATAGCTTGAAAATAATAATAATAATAATAATTTTAAAAATAGTAACATAAGGAAATAATGATAGTAATTATAATTAAACTAATTTAATTTAAAATTAAAGCATAATACAAGTAATAAATAATTAGAATAATAATTTTAAAGTAAAGATAATAATAATAATAAAATCATAAAAAAATAGTATTAATATTGAGAAATAATAATCATGAAACAGTAATAACAATATTAAAATAATAAAAATTATTAATATTATAATTAAAATAGTAATAATAATAATATAATAATAATTATAAAATAATACAATTTTTTTTTACTATTTTTTTAAGTAATTACAAATATACAAACAATTTTAAAATAATTTTTATTTCAATTTGGAGAGGGTCAAAGTCCGAGCGATTCGGTATATTATGCATGAAAAATGGATCAAAATTGAATTTTCTAGGATTTTTAGAAGAAATCAAGATTTAAGATGGTTTTAAAACTATTTATTTAATATTAAAAATGGCGGCGACATGTGGCAGACATTCATTGGCTCCCAGAACCATGCACAATCATTGCCCGGCAGCACGATGATTGCGCCGCCGGTAATTATTGCCGCAATCATCGCAGCAATAAACGGACCGCGTACGCAGTTCCATAATCCACATCAGCGGTTCACGCTGTCCGTCGGATCGCCCGCCTTTTCGAATGGACGACGAGGATTCGATCGGACGACAGATCTAACCGCCGAATCAGCCCGTGCGATCGAAGAGAACAGCGGGATGGCTAGATCCGATCCATTGATCATAAGATCAACGGTCCGGATCGCCCATATCGTAAACCTTACGGACACCGAGCCCTAAAATGATAATTCATTTCGTTCTCTCAATCCACTGAACCAAAATGCACGAAATTTTAACCATATAGTCTACGAATGAAGAGCATTCATGGGGAATAGAAATTGTGGTATAAAACACGCTTTATAGAAAGCTATTTAAATCTAAGTGCTTCTACCTAGGGTTAGCGATATACCTCGATCCACATGGTGAATCTAGTCGATCTTGGGCTTGTTGCACTTGTAGATTGTCCTCGTACAACTCCTTAGTTGATCTCGAGCTCCAAAATGCCCTCAATCAACGGGAAATTCCCTTGAACGTCTTTTGGCCTCGGTTCGCCGGAGATCACATCGTCGGTGGCTTGGGATCATCGAAAATCGCTTGGGGAAGGAAGGTGGGAGTCTCTAGAGCTCTCACCAGGAGTTTCTTGAGCTAAGATGCTTTAGCCAGAGAGTATCGATCAAAAGTCCTTAAAAAAAACCCTAAAAAGACTATTTAAAGTCATGGGCTCATCACCAACGGCCTAGATTGCATCAAGGGTTCATTAGGAGAGAAAATACACTCAAGAGCACGAGAATTTGAATTTTTGATCAATGGGCATTCATTAGAGCATTAAATGGGCCCTTAATTGGGTTTAGATAGGTTAATTTAACCTATTAAGGCTTGGTTTGACCAAGTCAAAGTTTGACTTGATCAAACCAGTCAATTAGGCCAGAGGAGCAGTGGGTTTGAGCCAAGCATGGGTTTGGATGGACTTGAAATGAAATTAGACCCATTAAGGCCAATTGGGTCAACCGAGTTGACCCAAGGCACAAGTTTGGGTCTAATAGACTGAGCTCGACCTACTAAGTCAATGGGTGAAGAGAAATGGGCTCGAGGATGTCTGAATTGGATTTGAAATTGAATGGAAGGGTCTAGATCCATTTGGGTCAACCCTGGTTGACCTGGGACCTGGGTCTAGGCTCAGCAGACTTGGCTTGACTCCTTGAACCCTTGGGATGGGTCCTGGGGTTTAGCCTGGTCAAATTTGACCAGGTCAACTCCTTGACCTAGTTTGGTGGAAAATGTAGGTCAACAAGAGCATCTCGTATTTCACAACACAGCAGCACACCTAAAAACAACTATCTTTTGGATTTCCGCTTTCTACGTTTACCAGCCCAAAATATCTTTCTGAACTAAAACTTCCACTTGTTCAACCTCAGAAGAAGAGGGAGAGGAGCATTTAAGCCAATCAGTTTGCAATCTAACACTATCCCCCGATCTGTCTCCCACATGGGAAACCAAAGCATTAGTAGAAATTAAATTAATTGGGACCTCAACAAGTTGGCCATACAACTGAATAGTAGGAAAAGAAATATTAGGTACCACTTCACAAGCAACCACAACCAAATCCATGAGAGTTTGAGGAGATACAACATGAACTAGACCACTAGACAGCTCATGCCCAACTTCCCTATTAATCTCACATAAATCATTATTCTTCTCCTTCGAACAATCCACATACAGCTATATATAGGAGTAAAAACATCCCTAGGAGAAGGACCACATTGTAAAACACAATTACTCAAAGCATTAGGCCTACCCAAACTTTGTGAATTCAGAGGGTCAACCACAGTAGGTGGCAAAGACACAAGCCCATAAGGCAAAACCTCTATAGTAACGGGGGGAGGACAAACATGAAAAGAAGCAGTGGGAATAGGCAAATCCGAAATAACATGATTAATATCCGCAGAATAGGGCAACTCAGCTAAATTATCCACATTGGTAACAACATTCGTAGCACCGCTCCCAACAGCAACATCAACCGAACTAAAAGCATTAGTAGCATCAGCATTATCCCTACTACATGAATCATGGTCATTAGAAGCCTTAGAACAAGCAAAAGGTAAAGGCAACACACCCTCCCCAACCAAATCATCATTAACCCGCCTAACATCAGCATCAGTAGAGTTCGATAAGAACTCTAAATCCTATACAATAGGAACATTAACCAAGGAAACTTCTCCATACCCAAGCTCAGTAACCCCAGCAACCTCCCCCTTATCAGAAACCTTAACAAAACAAGAAGGCCTAATAGGGACATTTAACGGGACAACAACTTTATTCCCTCATTCCCCCCAAGCATGTCCTATAGATTGACAGTGAGCACAAAAAGGCGAAAACTTTTCCATTTCAACAAGTTGGATATAACCAAGCTTCTCATGACCAATCCACACTTTGTATGGATAATTTTTTGTGATATTAAGCTCAACCAAGACTCTTGCAATAGAAGGTCTAGAGCCCAAGGAAGTAGCAGTGTTGACCTTTAGCGGATGATAAAAAATTGACCCTAACGCATGAAGAATCTTGTGATTGAAGAGATGATGGCGAAGAACGGGGAAGGAGATCCAGATAGGAATAACAAAGCATTCAACACTAATGTCCAAAGAAGGAGACCATTTAGTTAATTTCATATAACAATTATAAACTATGAATGATCTATGGCTGAAAACCTGGCTATAATCTACGTCATTCAAATGTTTAATAAAGATATGCATAGAATTGAGCGGAGTAACCAAAAAATTGGCGTTAAGCTTCAGATTGAAAAAAAAAATATACGGATGGAGTCCAGACGACTAGGCTGTTGGGACGGAAAAAATCCAACAAGTGAAAACTGGAAAGGAGCAGCGAGCGACCAAATTTCTTCCTCAGAGATCCACAGAGAGGGCAGACTGCGAAAGGAAGAAGACTTAAGTTCCGAAAAGCACACATTAGATGGAGAACCAGATAAGGCTTCGGCAAAAGAACGTGAATAGTTGAAACCATATAAAAAACCATGATCCAACAAGCGGTTCGGCACCATTTTAGTCACTAATGGCCAGAAAATAAAAACGAAACAACACAAAAGGATCCAAGAACATAAAAGAAAGGGAAAGAAAGACTTTCTTGAGCGCAATGGCAGCGAATGCCATCGCGGGGGGGGGGGGGGGGGGGGGGGGGGGGGGGGGGGGGATGCCCCAAAAGCTAGCCCTATACTAGAACGAGCACGAGAGACGTCTCAGAGAGAAGCGAGCCGATTGATACCAAAGTGGATGATCTTTCACTCTGAGGAATTGTAATGATAAATAAGAGGAAGATTTATAATGATAGACAGACAATAATGGAGATTTGTAATTGTAAAAATGTGTTGGAGGAGAATGATGAATAAGCGACATTGGAGATTAGTAGTTGTAAACATGCAACAATAGACATTTATATTTATAAATAGATGGGCTGAAAAATGATGAACATGCAGTGAAGGAGATTTGTGCTCGTAAATAGACGGCAGGGTGGTAGAGAGTTGGCATAGTAAATAGAAGCCATAGGAGATTTGTAGTGATACATAGGATTTAGAGAAGATTTATAATGGTACATAGAACGTAGTGGAGAGTAATAAACTAGCAATGGTAAAGATTTGTACTTGTAACACCACGAGAAAACATCTAATTTCAGGCAGAAGAAATTCGTGACAAATTCCAATGGATTTTGCGACAAATTTTTGTCTGGATTTCTGACAGATTTATTTTCGACGGAATTTCCGGCAGATTTTCGACTCTTATAAGTAGGCGTAGGGGCTGGTGGAGATATGTAATGATTCACAAGTTTTGGTTGAGAAGAATAGGATAGTGAGCTTGAACCTTCAGAGGAATAACAAGTGAAATAAGAAGTAAGTGAGTTAAAAAAAGAGAGGCAATTGCGACCATCGTAAATTTTTTGCTTCCATATTATTCTTACGTTCTTGTCGTGGCCTACATCCCTCTTCTTTTATAGCAACAATGTTATCAATCCATGATGCAATATTAATTTAGAAATATACATTTATTTATTTATTTTATTAGAGTCATTAAAATTATTATGTTATCTTATCAATATTATCATATATACATAATGTTTATTACAAATCTGTAGTATTTACAATTGTAACATATCTTGATTGTGGAGGATATTCTTCTTTATTATATTTTCTTTATTGCTCTATTCTCTTGCATTTAAATAGGTATGTTAATGCACATACATACCATTGTTGAATCATAAATTTTTTACATCTTTTCTTGATTCTTATTTGTGTTAAGTACAAGTTTCTTATTCACTTAAGGTTTCGATTGTGGTAGCTTTCTTACTGTTTTCTATAAAGCAATTTTCTAGTACAAATTTTTTTTGTACTAAAAAATTATTTTAGAAAATAGTGCGAACACTGTTCCAAATGAAGCCTAAGTTGTAAAGAAAGTACAATAAAAAAAAATATTATTCTCCCTGAAAATATATTACACAATAAATGCTATAAATTTAAATGAATATTAAACTTACATGATGATAATATTATTATGATATCATAATAATCTTATTAACTATTACCATCCAAGCAAGAGCACCCTATAAATAAAATATTTGTCATGAGCCTCTCCGTAGATTCCTTTGTAGGGTCTTAAATAAAGTTATCAGTTGATTTTAGGTAATATGCCAAGTTAGTGATCAAGCTTTGGTGGTCCTTCTTTACTTAGTCTTCTTCATTGATTGCGTTGAAAAACATAGGAGTGAGATATACGTCCAAGTAAACTAAATTTGACTAATCATATAAGAAATTATAGTGAGTTTATTAATGTATGTCAGATACTGTTCATTGATTAATTAAGGAGTATAGAAATAGAAGAACTTGCCAGCCTTGCACTATATCTTTAATGTTTTCCTGTATGTAATGTATTCTATATAACTGTAAGTGCGAAGTTCTCATCAAAAGATAACAGTACAAGTGAACAGGAGATCAACAAGGTTCTTTTTCACTGAAAACCCCCATTAATTTCATAGCTTGAACAAATACATATTAATAACTTAAATATTTCATTAAACAAAAGAACAGTACTCATCAGACTAACAAGCGAAGGAGGTTTCACACATTTTATTTGCTACAATCAGGAAAGGGACTGATATTTCTTCCTTTGGAGAGAGATAGAGACATCGATCAGCCATAACAGGCTTAAATCTTCAAGCTTTTACTCTCTGCAGAAGAATTTTTATGGAAAAAAGACAACAATGCTTCAAATTAGATCAAGAAAGGGAGAACATAAAATTTAGAGTTTTAGAAGATTATCTCCTTACCTTTTTCCTCATGAAAGCTCTTCTCACTGGTGGTAAGGAGGTGGTGGAGACTTGTAGAGATAAACAGGTGGTGGAGGTGAATTGTAGACGGGTGGCGGTGGAGATTTGTGATGATACACAGGTGGTGGTGGAGATTTGTAATAATAAATGTGAGGCGGCGAAGAGTGGTGAATAGGTGGTGGTGGAGACTTATAATGGTAAATATGTGGTGGTAGAGTGTGATGCACAGGTGGTGGTGGAGATTTGTAGTGGTAAATATGTGGCGGTGAAGTGTGGTGGACAGGAGGTGGAGGAGATTTGTAATGATAAATGGGCGGTGGTGGAGATTTGTAATGGTAAATGTGGGGCGGTAGAGTATGGTGAATAGGTGGTGGTGGAGATTTATAATGGTAAATGTGCGGGGGCAGGGCATGGTGAAAAGGTGGTGGGGGAGATTTGTAATGATAAATTGGTTGTGGAGGAGGTTTGTGATGGTGGATAGGCGGGGGAGGAGACTTATAATGGTACACAGGTGGTGGTGGTGATTTATAATGGTAAATAGGTGGTGGTGGAGAGTGATCAACAGGCGGTGGTGGTGATTTGTAATGATAAACAGGCGATGGTGGAGAGTAATGAACAGGGGGAGGAGGAGATTTGTATTTGTAAATCGGTGTCGGTGGAGAGGAATAAACTGGAGGTGGTGGAGATTTGTAATGATAAATAGGTGATGGTGAAGAGTGGTGAATAGGTGGTGGTGGAGATTTGTAATGATAAGTAGGTGGCGGTGAAGAGTGGTGAACAGGCGGTGGTGGAGATTTGTAATGATAAGTAGGTGGCGGTGAAGAGTGGTGAACAGGCGGTGGTGGAGATTTATAATGATAAACTGGCGGTGGCGAAGAGTGATGAATAGGAGGTGGAGGAGAATTGTAATGATAAACAGGTGGTGGCGAAGAGTGATGAATTGGCGGTGATGTAGAGAGATGAACAGGTGGTGGAGGAGATTTATAATGATAAACAGGAGGTGGTGAGGAGTGATAAACAGGTGGTGGTGTAGAGTGATGTATTGGTGGTGGAGGAGATTTATAATGGTAAACAGGAGGTGGCGAAGAGAGATGAACAGGTGGTGGAGGAGATTTATACTTGTAAACAGGCGGCGGTAGCGGCGGAGATTTGTAATGATATAAAGGTGGTGGTGGAGAAGAATAATAATAGTGAGTTTGAGCCTCAAGAGGCAAAGCAAGAGAAATCAGAATTAAGAGAGTTGAAACAAGGGAGGCCATTGTGGCCTCCTTAGATGTTTGCCTCCCCATTCTTCTTCCCCTGTCGCCGTGATCCTGAAGCCCAAATCCCCCTTCTTTATATACCAACAAAGTTACCGATAAACATAATTATTACTATGGAAGCAACAGTACTCCAGAAATAAAATAATAGTCAGGCTCTCTGTAGATTCCATTGTTGTCTTTTAAATAAAGTTATCTGTCTTGATTTTAGGTAATGTGAGAAGTTCCAGATCAAGAGCTTTGGTGGTCCTCATTTGTTTGACTCTACCTCATTAATTGGCTTTGAAAAATACAAGAGTGAGATACAGGTTCCAGTAACTTAATCTCAACTAATCATATATTAGTTGCAGTGAGCTTATTAATGAATTAATTAGGTTTTATCAGCAAATAATGATTACTCTTGTGTGATGCTTATTTACAAAGAAAAACATTGTTGTTTTAGCAAATTGCTATTAATAGAAAATATTAACATATAAAAAAAATAGAACTGATTTTTTAATTTTTTCTGAAGGATCAAAATAATTTTAGATCATATAAAAATACCAATTTGATTCATTGATTCTTTAAATATTGACTAAATTAATCATTTTATGAGATCATTTTAAAAATTCAAAAAATTAAAATGAAATTTATAAATAATAAGTGGCCATTTTAACCCTTCATTAAAAGTTAGAGAACAATTTTGATTCTTATCTCTTTTATTCTTTATTATAATTGAGCTTGTGCTCTTACTTAGGCTTCGTTTATGACAGCTTTCTTACTGCTTCTTAAAGCTGTATTTTAATAAAAAAATAAAAACTGATTTAGAGAACGATAAGAAAGACATCCCAAACAAAACTTTAACATCGTAAAAAGAAAAGTGAGCTTTACTCTTTTCTCTTTTTTCTCTTTCTGTTAGAAAGCTCTACTTTGAAGCTTTGTTTTTGTTATTCCATTGCTTTATTTCTTTTGGCTTTGAAGCATTGTATGGTACTATTTTTCTTAGTCTCATATATTTTAGGAAGTGCATCATGAGGTTGAGGCAGGGACAGGGAAGGTGAATCTGTGTAGCCAATTGTCCTTTGCCTTATTTTTTTTTAAGTAAATGAAGAGATGCTCTGTCCAAAGCTTCAATGTGCTTCCATTTATGAAGCTTTATTGCTCTCTTCTTAACTTGTTAGGCGCAAGCTTCCCAAAAAAAAGCCTTGCTATGTGTCCTTAATTATGTTTTAATTATGTTTTAATATGAATTAATCATATGTTTAATATCTTGTTGCAATTTGAGTTAGGACGGGCTTAATAACTCGTAAATTTATGTTGAGATTAGTGCAACTCTTGGGTATCATATATAGCATTTAATAGAAATTTATGGATTATTAAAAACATCCAGACATAAAATATTTTAGGATATTCTGATGCAATTTTTATTTTATAAAAAATAAGTGTTTTATTATTTTATTAAATATTGCATGAGGTCTCTACGGTGGATCTTCATTTTATGCAAAGGATGAAAATAATTAAAATAAAGCTTGATTTATTTTAATATAAAAAATATTTAACAATGCAAACCAAACATTTAAAAATAAAAAAAATAGAAACAAAAAGAGATCCGAAACAACAAGCTGCAGCTATAATTTCTATTTGGTTACTATTTTTTTATTACTTAAAAAAAAAATTTGTACTAGAAAATTACTTTATCTACAATAGCTTTACAAAGTAGGAAGTCGTCCCAAACAAAGCCTAAATATTTCTTTATCGTTTGGGGCGGCTTTCTTATTGCTTTGTAAAACTATTTTTTAGTACAAAAATATCTTGACAGTAGGAAAAAAAATCCAAATGAAGTCTTAGGCTTGATTTGGGGTGGCTTTTTTATTGCTTATTAAAGCAAATTTTTAATACAAAATTAAAATTATTGTATTAAAAAACTGCTTTAAGAAGCAGTAAGAAAGTCCTCCCAAACGAAACCTTAGTTAGCTTAAGTCAATCCACCACAAATATGTTTCAATTTCATTTGTAATTAGATTAAGGCTTTGATTGTGACAATTTTCTTACTAATTTGTTTTCCAAATTGCAATCAAAATTTTTATTTGATTTTTGCTTTTTTGTTGCTTTCAATAAATTATTTATTAGCTAGAAAACTGCTTTATACAATAGCTTTAAATATTACTTTCTTTACAATAACTTTACAAAACAGTAAGACAGCCGTCACTATCGAAGCCTAAGTGGATTTTTTTATCTATAAATTGTTTAATTTCCTGATATCTCAATTTATTTATTTTTTAGACTGATTTTTTAAACGTTGTCTATTATTTATTTTAAAAAGGCCCTATTTTTTATTCTTTGAATTATTTTCCTGCATTCTGATTAATTTCTGTTAGCATATGAATGCCGAAGATGTAAATCCTGCTTTTCCTTTACGTCTGAATTTCTTAAATAAGTAAATTCAGACTTAAAGTAATATACAACAATAATTATATGTAAGGAAATTACAATTAGATATTTGAGAAAATAAGGAATTAAAATATATTTGATATTGAAAGAGAAATTTATCTTTATAAGTTTCCTCATAGATGCAATTAAACAAATATATATATATATATATATATATATATATATATATATATATATATATATATATATATATATATATATATATTGAGAAAATATACTTGAAAATTTATTTCAGATGAAAATATCTCCACTTAGAGAGAATCTTTTGAATAATGAAGTATATAGTGAATGAATTTGGTTGGTTTAAACTATTATTTGAATTAACTTAACATTTTTTTAAACCCACATAGGGGCATTCGATTACTAAAAGTAATTACAAGCATTAAGGAACAGGCAACTCTCTAAAAGAATAAACTTTGAATAAAACCTACGAGTTGACGTTCAACCTATTACAAGAAAGCAAACGAAAATAAGCCAATAAAATAAAGCTACCACAGCAAAAAAGAAAATCCAAATCTCTGAGCCAGCCAAAGCACCGGCAAAAGAAACCCAAAGGTCAAGTGCAACCAGCCAAAAAGACTCAGTATGACAATCCTGCATCCACCGAGTAACAAGTAAATGACCATCCATTGGTAGTAGAAAGCCACACCAACCAACTGAAAATTTGAGCATAGACAAAACCACACTAACCACCAAGGTTGCCAACTCCAAGCCAACCTAGATATAATCATAATTGCTTCATCATAGTCCCAACATCATCAGGAAAGCCATGACAAAAAAAATCATATTTTTTTCTTAGAATTACTTTTAGATCTCTTTCCAGTACCAGATGAAACATATCTTTTAGCCATAAAGTTATACATATACACAGATTTACTTTTAGATCTTTTTCCAGTACCAGATGAAATAGATCGTCTAGTCATAAAGTTATACATATCTTGCGTATCTTAAAATTCATTTTCAATCTCATCAACCTCACCATCAGACACATTCAACCAATCAGAATGATCCACATAAGACTTACTCACAGACAATGCTAGAAGGGCATTCGACTCCTCATTAGATACGACCGAAATAGGAATATCAACAAAAGTTTTCGACACGACCAAGTTAACTAAACGATTACCAGTATCCCCAACCACATAATCCAAACAAAATTCTTCCTCATCATCAACATCATCAATGATAGGAGAAGTAACCGGGGTGGGGGGAGATGGGGAAGAAGCATTATTCACCAAGCAGACACCCAAATTAGAATCAATACTCACATTCCACAAATTGTTACAATTTCTCTTCTCAAGAGACACTGCACAGGTTACGAAATTTGAAACATTACCACCAATCATAGACCCAGAAATCAAAGCAACCGGGCCCTCAGAGACCAAAGCCACCATACCAACCTCATAGCCAACATTCATAGCTTCCACCGAAAGACAACCATCCCTCCCAGCCTCCGCCTCAGTAATATCCAACGAAGAAACCACCACAGTATTAATATTAGCAATGCCAGACGGAGTCAATGGCAGCACAACAGTAGATAGGTTTTTTTCAAGTTCAGCAAACGCAAGGGAATTAACTCCAACTGCCTCCCCCTCCACATGCAAAACAGGAGAGCATTAACTACATTCACCCCAAGCAATTAACTCGCATGGGACATAAGAGGGAACAGGAAGGGACTTAGTAACAATATTAAGATGGGGATATAAAATTTGGCATTCCTCTTTCAAATGACCTAAAGAACTATAGTGCACACAATATTGAGGAAGATCATCCAAAATCACCGACTGAATATAATCCGAATTAGGCGAACCTACCCAAATCTTATTCGGAAATTTTTTGGTGACATCCAATTCAACAAGGATGTGAGCAACCGATAGACTAGAACCAAAGGCAGTCACAATATTAGTTTTCAAAGTCTATTCGAACAAAGAACCAAACCCAAAGAGTATCCGAGGAGAGAAAAGATGAGGCCTAAGATAAGGAAATGAAATCCAGATGGGCACGATAGGAAAATCGACATCAACATCCAAATTTGGAGTCCATTTCACAAATTTCATATAGCAATTACTCACAAACTATGAACGATGAGAGAAGATCCTACAATAATCAAAATTATTGACAAGATTGATCATAACATTCCTAGGGTTAAGAACAGTGATTGAACAATCACCATTGAGCTTTAAGTTGAAAAAGAATTTCTGAATGACATTAATGGAGGGCCTCCGGCTAGGAAACTTGACGTCCAAACCAAATTCAAAAAGGTGCAGCGAGTGATTTAATTTCATCCACCAAAATCAACAACGCCGGCAAACCACGGTGAGAAGAAATACTCAAATCAAGAAAATGGACTGAACAACTAGATGCCCCAGACAAGGCGTCTTTAAATGAAAGAGCCGAAGAGAAACCATTCAAAAATCTCGTGTCACGAAGACAGGAAGACGACTTCAAAGCCGAAAAAAAATAAAAAATAAAAATGAAACAAGCAGAACAACAAAAATAACGAACTAGAGAAGATAGAGGACTTCCTTGAGGCGAAGCAGGCTACAAAGATCACCCACAAAGCAGCGAGCACCGATAAGGGGAAAAAACCCTAGCAGAGCAAACATGCTTTTTAACTATCCTATTTGATTTGAATTTATTTAACATTGTTCGAATATTGGTTCAAATTAGGGTTAGAACGTTCTTTGCAAAGGCATCCACAAATGAGTGAAGGAGAGAAGACGAGTTTGATGACTCTGGTTGCATATTAGGAGAGGCAGAGCCGTGAACGAAGCTCGCGGGGAAGATGCCACATGATGATGACATGAGAATGCGAAGAGAATTTTGCAATGTAAGCTCGATGGACAATACTAGCAAAGCATGGAAAGAAGAAGAGTTATGGTCTAAGATCATTAGTAAAAGCATCATGAGATCGATGAGGGTGTTACGACCATGGCAGTGTGCAAAGGAGTTGGATGGGAAAGGCATAGTGGGACCAAATTGTGTGGATAAGGCGATGTTTGAATGAAGGCTTGGTTTTTTTTTTTTTTTTGGAAATTCACAGAGGAGCCTGTACGTTAATATAAATCCAAAATTACAAGGTCCATAAGGGGACCTTCTGCTCACTAATGCTCGAAAGAGCTACAAAAAGAAAGAAAGAAAGCTAACTAGCCGAAAGTCCCCAACTACTCCCAAAATAGATGTCTAGATACAATCTAGGGCGACAATGAGCCATTACCCAAAAAAAAGATCCAGAAATGAAGGCTCGAATTTAAAGCACTTTGAACCAATTATACTCAACATGAACTTCATTAATTAGACCAAGAATAAAAAGAGAATCATTTTATCCAAAATAAACTTCGAGGTATTTATCATATTATGATTATTATGAGACATATATATATATATATATATATATATATATATATATATATATATATATATATATATATATATATATATATATATATATATATATATATATATATATATATATATATATATATATATATATATATATATATATATATATATATATATATATATATATATAGAGAGAGAGAGAGAGAGAGAGAGAGAGAGAGAGAGAGAGAGAGAGTAAATACTTGAAATTTATATTTAGAGATCTACAATTAGTTAGTATTAATTTTTTACTTTATTTGAGATTAACGATACTTCAATTTGGATTAGCAAGCCATATTAGACTAGAATTATGCCATCCTATAATCAAATTTGGCCCAAATTAAAATCAAATCAAATAAATCCTAGTCGATTATGAGCTATAATCGAATCAACTCAAATTTGAATACTCAACAGCCATAATGCAAAAAATAAAATAAAACATTGTAAAAGAGATCATTAATAATAAATTCGTGATAGTTTACCAACCCTATTAATGGAAAGCCATAAATATGAATTAATTATATGAGGTGAAAAGATTCACGATCTAATGATTAAAAAAGAATATTATTTTTTAAAGATTACATATTCAAATGATATAGTTTATAATTTATTGCTCATTATCTCATATAATTATATAATGATTTGAAATATATATATATATATATATATATATATATATATATATATATATATATATATATATATATATATATATATATATATATATATATATTTAATTTATTTCAAAAATATAAAATTATAATAGGAAAAAAAATTAAGCATATATTGTCTAATCAAATAATATTATTATACTTAATTACCTTCCTATATATGACTTAGAAGGTGAAACTAAGTTGGCATCTACTAAGTACTCACGACCAACGTGGAGCACATGCAAACCTATCAAAACCCTTTTTTATTTAGGTGGCAAAGAGGCCAACGTGTATAAAAGATTGGCACTAACCACAAGTTGTAATAAGTTAATAACTAATATGCCATTTTGGTTGAGATCCATGGAAAAGGAATATATACTGGTCTTCTAAAAAAAAAAAAAAAAGCTTGTTGCACTCACTTCTTAAGAACTCGCCTCATATATTTATTTAGAGGTTGCTTGGTGTGATAAAAAAAAAAAGTATTTAAAATATTTAAATTGAGATAATTTTCTTATTTTCAGCAAATCAAATAGCAACTTATATATATATACTATAAATTGTATTTTTTTGTTCTCTGGACACTATGGCTCTATAGCTCCCTTAGACAGTGGGGGCTTCAACTGTGAAACATCTAGAAATATTTATCCTCTTCAATCTCCTTGCTCCCAGTCGATCTGCTCTATGCATCACTCATCAATTGTACTATTAGGCTAGCAAAACTACATCATAATGTCAGCACTCATTGAGGCTACAATACTTTGCTTATTGATACTTTACATGAATCCATTTTCTACTAAATAACAATTCAATCATACATTTGCATAGAATGAACACAAAAAATAAGTTCTATTGCTATCCATTTCAACCCCTCTCAAAATCAATTCATATAGCTCTAGTTACAATTTAATTCTTCTAATAACCCTCACTTTAATACCAACCGGAACACCCCAATATCAAATTTCAGAATTGTCTACTCTATCTCTTAATTAAACTACTAAAGCTTCTAATATATTTTAATTAAATAAAACTAGCATAAGTAAATATAAATTATGTCCCATAAAAATATACAATTATATTCATTCCTTAAAATTCTATTTATAATAATCAGGAAATCTCTTTCCACATTAATATAAACATTTCTAAACTCTTGACTACAAAAGAATTAAAAAAATATTGAAAATAAAATAAAACCTGAAGATTTGATCTGTCTTACTCCATTGAATCCTTACCCCTTCCTAAAATCATATAAGAAATATAAAGTGAGCTAACAGCTCAAAAAGTTACCAAAACCTAATTGAAACCAATGCAAGGTAATAAAAATAGTATGCATATAGTCATTCAATCTAAAGTAGTGTAAACATATAGATATAATAACATGTAATAGTCAAAATGATCTAATTCATGTCATATGAACAATCAATATTTATGTTATCATTTCATATGAATAATGAAAATCACTATAAGCAATATAATTCATGATTAGTGATCAGTAGTAACATGAAGTTCAATGGTTTCTATTTTGACATCTCCTATTGCCTTCAGTTACAAGGCAGCTCATAGATATTACATTTTATATAAATTAATATACTTATCATTAGTAAACATTCATTATGCTACATTTATTATATGCAAGTATTTCATATTTTAATCAAATATAATATATAATGTATTAGTTTTATCAGTCATAACAGTCTTATATGTAGTCGAATATGCCTATATAAGTATGCATGTATCATACCATATCAATTTCATATATGTGAAATATATTTCATGTATTTATATTATATTCAATGAATCATATATATCGTATATTGATGTGTATTATATGCCCGTATATTAATCTTATCATCTATATCATGTATCTATATTAGTCATATCTTGTATTATGTATAAGTTTTATCATATCATGTAACTCAATTATATAATTTATCATGCATGCTCATGTAAGTTGCATATAAAAGCATTAAAAACAAGTTATAACATCCAACAATCTCTGGTGTTATTCTTGTATCTAGTCCTATAGGCGAATCCTATATGAATCAATATCAATCATATCAATCATATCAATCCTATTTTCAGGAATTAGTCTCATATAACATAGCACAAGTCAAGCCGCTTTCATGTAAGAGGTCGCCACTTCCTACCCATTGGTGCATTATATCATATCAATTAGTCTCCTTATGCCTCTCTACTCATATCACTTAGGATTACACCATAGTCCTTATTTAAAGGAAAGTTTATCGGCCCACCATGTTGTATAGAATAATATGTCTAGAGGCAACCTAAATCAGCTAATCTGAATTTTCTGCTAATCTTTCTTGCTTTTACACATATTTCATATTACATAGACTATGATAACAAATATCATATATACCAAATACAACTCTCATTATACTCATCAATGTGCAAAAAATGCATATTAAGTCAATTTAATAATAAAAAGAAGCACATTAATTCCTGATCATTTGATACTCAATATTATTCTACTTATTTCAATAAAAATGATGCATAAACAAACCCATTCATTAAATTAAAGGGGTGTCAAATCGGTCAGCAGGTCTGGTTCGGGTCGAACCCGAATTGACCCGACTTTATACGGGTCAACCCGAATCCAACCTGTTTTTATAAACTGGTCGACTTTTTTAACCCGGACCCGACCCGCGCGGGTTGCCGGGTTGACACGACTCGACCCAGATTTTGAAATACTCCCAGTGGCGTAACTGCAGCGGCGGCGGTGGAGCAACGGCAGCACGCGTTGCAGTGGAGCAACGGGAGCACCCGTCGCCGGCTTCGGGTTAGCTGCTTCGGGACGCGCATGCGTGGCATGTGTTCGCGCTTCGGGTTCAGCGGTTGTCGCGGTTCGTCGCTTCGGGATGTGCACGCACTAACACGCAGCATACGCTCGCGCTTCGAGACGCGCACGGGAGGCATACGTTCTCTTCGGGTTCGCACTTCGCCAGTTCGCCGATTCGTGACGCGCACCGCTCAGGCGTGAGGCGTCGACACCACTTGAATCGAACCCGGGCAGGGCGGGCAGCAGACCGGGCAGAGGATTTTCGGGTCAACCCGAACCCGACCCATTTTTTGAAACGGGTCATTTTGTTGAACCCGAACCCGACCCATTTCACAAACGGGTCGACCCGAACCCGGATTTTTCTAGCTCGGTTCGGGTCAGGTTTCGGGTCGGGTCAAAAATTGACACCAAATTTCAATATTAATTAGTCAAAATACTTATAATGAGGACATCTGCCATTTATTAAAAGTAATATGCTTAAAGTTTACTAAAACAAGAAATATGAATTTTAATCAAATTTAAGAGAAATAAAATTAGAGAAATCCAAATCATTGAGATCAGGAATAGGATTTTTGAGTTATTTACCACAATTAACACATTTTTTTCAACAGGAGTGATTGACAAAAATGACTCAAAGTGGCTTTCTTTCTCCCCTTCTCCATCTTTCTTTCCCCTCTTTCTTGGGCAAATGAGAGATGAAATGGTGATGGTATGGTTGGTGATGGATTTTGATAGAATGGAATGAAATATTTTTGTTAAAAAAATGAAGTTCAATCCCAACACCATGGCACTGAAGAAACAACCTTATCCAAGTGTTGGGCTACTAATGATGATGCTGGTTTGTGCACAAATGTAAGTACATCATTGATATTAGTGGAATTAGATTGTTGCGAATAGCCTTCACTTCTCTAAATTTAAATTAAATTCTCTAATATTAGTGATAGTATGAACTTTAATGAATAAATTAATACTCTACTTGTATATAATATAGTAATTCATTATATTAAATTTGTGGAAATATTTATGTTTCTACCTTTTTAAATTATTATAGTGGCCTTAATCATTAGAGAGGAGTTTTTCTTATGAAACAAAGTAGCTCATTTAATTAGTAAATATTTTAAAATTATTATCAAAATATTGTAATTGAGGTATGTCTGAGCCAATTATAATTTTTAGTAAAAGTAGTTATAAAAATAAATGAAAGCAGCTTCACAATACAAATACTCTAGAAAGCAATGAAAAAGTAATATTTAAATGAAATTTTAGTTGTGGGCTGAAAAAGCAAAGCAACAAGAAAGCTATTTCAAATGGACCTTGATGTTTCGTTTGGGACAACTTTTGGCAGTTAATTTTTCGATGCTTTAAAAAGAAAAAGTAATAGGAAACTATTTTAGAAAAGAAAAAAAACTATTCTAAATAAACGCTACATCTCTCATAAATTAAATTTGTACTTCGTACCCAATAATTAAAACTTTACAACAAGCAAGAAAATTACTTCAACACTAAATTAAAAAAAAAACAGAGGCCCCACCAAGACTTAGGGTGGTTGGTGGGTGAGCATGAATTGGAAACCTCATACCGGGTTCGAATACCCTCTACTACGGCCTCGCATATTCAATAGGACAAAACAAGTGTGAGATCGATGCCGGTGGGTGGCCTCACTAGGTTCCACCGAGAGATTAGTTAGGCCGTCAAATGCTCCTTTTAGAGTGACAACGGATAGATATATACCCTCGTTCAAAAAAAAAAAACAAACAAACAAGCAGAGGCAGAGCTGCCCATATTGGTTAGAAGAAAAAGTTGACACTAAAAATTAAGATACCAAATATTCAGAGCTCTCTCTATACCTACTCGAAAATAATGCACCAAACAATTATAGAGAAATGGATACTTTTGTCGCGTATAGATTTGGTCAATGAAAGGTTGCTTTCCGCGCCTTCTCAGCGCGTTTCGCAACCTTTAATCCCGGAAATTAATCTTCTTCTTTCCCAAAGGTCAAAATAAAAAATTATAAATATGCATGTTTTTCGGGACAGCATGCCTTCATGCACGTGAACGTTAGTGGTTACATATTTTATAATATTTATTTAGTTGTTAAATTCATTCAGGAAAATGCTTATTCAATTATACAAATATATATATATACACACACATAAGAAATTATTTATCAAAAAATAAAAAATTTTCTTATTTTCTTGTACAATTCTTGGTCGGCTACATGATGCCTGAAACTTTACAAATTTTTTCTTTTTATGAAACTCGCTGAGAATGCAAGGAAACTCGTTGTTTCTTTACAAGTTTGAACTATTATAAAATCGCTGAGAAGGGTGGAACTATTCACTCTCAGCAAGTGTACATTATCAGAGGCGGAATTAGCCTCTCTTTTAAACTATCATAAAATCAAGGATAAAAACTCGCTTAGAAGGACGAAACTACGCTCTCTTTTGAACTATCATAAAATCAAGAGCAAAATGTTGAAGAGAAGGGCAGTACTAGCCTCTCTTGGTTTTATGCTATTTTATAAAAATTTCTTCAAAAATGAACTATTATGATATGTACATAGATATATAAATGCTGGGAAAGCCAACAAATATAATATATGAATATATATTCAATAAATAATGTACACTTGCAAAAAAGAATATCTATTATAGATCAGAATACCTATCTCACTTATTTTATCTTATCTTTTTTCTTGTGCATTCAACAAGCACTAATCCTATTGTTTATCGCTATGAAATATTTAGCAGTAAATTTAACTTTTAGTTTCGTTTGGGATAGTTTTTTTATTGCTTTTTAAAGCTGCATTTTAGTACAAAATTCTAGTTTAAAAAATTTTTGTACTAAAAAATTATTTTAAGAAATAATAAGAAAGTCGTCCCAAACGGAGGCTTAATATATATATATATATAATGGATTAGTTTTGCAATTATATGCCAATTATTCAGATAATAATAGGGATTAGTTGAAAAATAAAGAACATGCAAATCCATGTGCTATGTAATATTCAATAATGTTGCGTAGTTGAGCTTTCTATAGGTAATGTACCAACGTGCTTTGAGAAACTATGAGCCCCCCTATCTCAATTCTCAAGGTAGATTCATATGGGGGAGAACATATGCATGTTAATGTTATATAAATATTCAAAACACTAAGGTGGATTACTTGCTTTGCATGCATATCATATCATGATTGAAATAAAATGTTATAATGATAATGTTGTGTCACGTTACAGTACATTCATATAAAATAAAATAATTTTTTTTTTATAAATAGTCTTATCTAGATGAATAAATTATTCTTTTAAAAATAATGTTTATGGTCATTAAATTATTACTTTTATTAAGAAAGAAAAAAATGAGTTGGGATATATGATTTTTGTATCATAACAAATTCAAAATTATTCATGTCATGATTGATCGATATGTATTATGCTGGTTGATGACTATCTATGTAATTTTTCATTTTTCTCATCTGAAGTTTGGATGAGTGGATTTACTCTTATATACAGAATTCAAAACTAGTATATACATGAAAGATTTGAGTAGCTTCAGTGACAAATAATATTAGAGAGGATTGTCTTAGATGGTTTGGTCATATAAGAAGTCGGTCTTCTGATGACACGATTAGAAGAGTAGATGCATTAGATCCGGCCTATGTTAAGAAAGATATAGGTAGACCTAAAAAATTTGGTTAGTAAGCCTTAGCAATGATATTTTTTATTAGATTTAAATAAAAAATTAACTTTTATCATGACACAATAGAGAATAAGGAATCATGTAGCCGACCCCATGTAGTAGGTGTTGCGGATCAATAGTTTATGATTTTGATGATAGCAAACATTCTTATTTCTCTACGACTGCCTTATGTACTGACATTTCAGGTCCACACGATCAGACTGTAATTTGGAACCAGCTCAAGATTGGGTAGACTAGGTCTGAGTTAGTTTGTACTATTTTTTACTTTCTTGAGTCTGTTGTATTTGGTGTGGTACCAAATGTTTTGTAAACTTGGAAGATGTTCTGTTGTTCCCTAAAGATTTCTATTTTTGGTAACATCATCCGGGACGATCTGTCCAAATACAGAAACCCAAATTAGGGCATCCTCATTAAGGCAGCCGTCATTAGCTTATCGGCCTGGACGATACCTGTATCGGCCAGGACGATATTCTCAATTCAGACAGAATCAGCCGCCATAATCAGTTTAGGAATTCTTTGTTTTAGGAAATCGGCCATGACGATATTCCTATCGGTCAGGACGATCTAACTTTATTATGCCTAAATTGATCTGGTATCTTTGGAAAGTATTAATGGTTGATTGATACGGTCACATAGTCCGGGACGATCGTAGAATCGACCGGGACGATGTCCTTGACGATTTACATAGGACAGCTCAAATTCAGGGCGATGCTCTGGATGATTGAAATCGGTTTTAAACTAATCGGCCTGGACAATCGTGATATCGGTCAGGACGATGTAACCAATTTTCTTCTGATCGTCCCAAATCGTCCCGGGCTGATGAGCTGAATTTGTACTGATCGTCCAGGACGATATAACAATCATCCTGGACGATAATGTCGGCAAGTTACATTAATTCAGCTCGTTTTGAGCTTTTTTATTTAAGCTTGGCATGACACTTTGTAAAGTGTCTTTGGTAGCCATTGTAGCTTCGTTCTTGTGGGGGAGACTTGAAGAGACAGCTTAAAAGGGAGTGACGAACGGATGAAGTCTGAGAGGGAGAAGATCCTGTGAGGGGGGACTCAAGGGAGTGTGGAGGGGATTCCACACGGTTGCTCCGGCAGGCTTACATCTTAATACCGTCGGATTCAAGGCTTGTCTCGAGGGAAGTTCACCAAAGAAGAAGTTCACTTTGGTGTCAAATGACCCGACTACTCCGCCGCACTGGGGAAGGTGGAAGTGATTTTGTAAGGGCTTCTCCGCCTAGCTGTGGGGGCTAAAGGAGAGACACTTATTTTAGTGCAATACTTGGAAGATGCCTCCAAGGAGTGGACGTAGGTCAAGGTTTGACAACCACTATAAATCTGGTGTGTTCTTTCTTATTATTTGCTTCCGCATTTAATTTTCGCATCGTTGATTTATTTGTGGTGATTTTGGTTTGAGTTTTATCTTTGGTTTTAAAGTTATCCAATTCACCTCTCTCTTTGTTAGCCTTGGGCCAAGTCATAAGAACTTAACATCCCTAACGAACTTTCAAGTGGTATCAGAGCACTTTCTAGTGTCATCTGAGCACTTTCAGTAGGATAAATGATAAATGTTAATTTTAATGTTGTTGTTGTAATAATTTCAAATTTATTAAATTTATTTTGAGATAAATAAGATAGTTTTTATTAATTAATTATATGTTTCATCAAAAAAAAAAAAATTCAATAGCTTTGAGTTTTTTTTCTAATAAATTTTTTTAGATTTGAAAATCATAAAAGAGAGATAGCTATACCAAATCAATGAATAAGATTTTTAATAAATAAAAACAGGAAAACCTATCATTTTGGAATGTACAATACTATAATTTGTTTGATAACTATTTGTGAGATGTTTTATTTATGCTCTAACATTTATGAATACAAGACATCAGCAACATGATTTAACTTTTTTATTTTCTCTTAGCTAGATTTAACCTATTTTCTTTTGTTAGGTCAAAAGTATACAACAACGAAAACAAATTTTTATCCCACTACATGAGGTTGGCAACAACAACATTTCTAGTGTCCCTGAGCCATCTACATTGCAATCTCATTCCCATAGCCTGTCAACTTTTTCCCGCTGTCATCACAAACTATCTTCCGTTTAAGGTTTTCGTATCGCTACAATTAATCCGCCCATTCCGTCGTCATTGCAAACTCGTTTGTAAACCCTCACAATATCACCAACCCTGATAATTCCTTCCCCCCATCCACCATCTACCATCGCTACCATCTCTATCAACCAATTCCCATATTATCACCATCACACACTAAAAAAAAAATATTGAAAAATCATAAATTTTTAAAGGAATCTTGTCAAGCCAATTTAAAATTATTTTTTAATTAAATTTGTTCATAATATTATGTACTATATATTACACCCTTGTTCTATTATGCAGATGCATTTCATAAAAATGTGATAATTATGGGGAAGTGTGAACCAAATGGCTTGGAAAAAAAATAGAAGATTTTCGAAGTTATGAACTGAATGAAATGAATATTCATCATATTTATGTTCATTTTAAATTTTTCATTAAGAAATAAGCAAAATGAAAATCAATTATGATACAGTCGCATCACTTTGGACTTTTATTATACGGCAACAAATTTGGTCAGTGAAGACCTTCCCCATAAAATTCAAAGAAAAATGGTTCACATATCCAAATTGAGCATAGCCATCTATTAATTAGCCTCGTCAGATGGCCCATCAATTTCAGCATTCCTAGCTATTTAATAGCTCATTGATACCAAAGATAAGCTGAATCAGTATATTTTTTTAATGAAAGCTGTAGCCCTTTGTCTACCAAAGTTAAAGAAAATACGATAACGTTTTATAAAATTATTTTTTTATTAATGTGATTGTAAAGTTATTATGAAAAAATCAACTTTTTTTCAAGCAACTTTCTAAAACAAAAATATATTGAAAATGTGAAATAAATTCAAACTAAAAATGAATTTGTTATAACTAGGATATAAACGAGTCTAGCAGTGCTCAAGTCACTCTTAGTTTGAGCTTCAACTTGATTAATTAATTGTGTTCGAGCTCAAATATGAGCTTAATTTTGCAAGTTTGAGTCGGCTCATGAGGTGACTCGTTTATTATGAAAGAGATAAAATGATTATAATTCAAATAATTATTATATACAAGGATAAAAACAGAAATTAGAACAGAAATAATAAAGAATCATTTGATATAAATAAGTGAGATAATTCTTTAGTTTTAACCAAGGCTGTGAAAACCGGACCGGACAACGAACCGGAAGAGAGAGAGGTTCAAGGTTTGACCGGTTCGACCGGTTGAACCGGGGTCGAACCGGATGATGTAATAAATAATAAAATTAGTAAAAATTAATAAAATAAAAATCATATAATATAAGTATATGAGTATTTAATAATATTTATAAAATTTTAAAATATATAATAAAATTTTATACATATAAATATCATTTAAGAATAATATAAAATTATAAATATAAATATCATTTAAAAATAATATATTTATATTTTTATAATTAAATATATTTATAAAAATAATATTTAAAATAATATATAAATTTATAATATTAATATTTTATAATATATATTATAGCAAATTTATAATATATATTATCCAAATAGCCCAACTAAGCAAAATTTTTAAGCCCAACTAAGCAAAAATTTGAAGCCCAAATAAGCCCAAATTCACATTCTAAGCTATTCATACAACTTTTTTAGTCCCACATCATAGGGAGAGTTTGAGGATGCTTCCTTGAACCCTTTATAAAGTGAGAAGTGCTCTTTTTGTCAAACAAATTATGTGAGATATTTAAGATAACTTGCATGTATTATGATGATATTAATCATCACACTTAATAAAAATATTTTAAAAAGTTTTAATTAACTAAAATATATTTTTAAAATTTTAATTAAAACAAAAATAAATTTTTTTATGAACCGGCCGGTTCTTTCCAAACCGGGCCGGTTCAACGGTTCACCGGTTGAACCGCCGGTTCAATTCGGTTTGATCCGGTTCTATGCAGAGCCGGTTCTGGAGCTTGGTTGGACCGGCTACCAGACCGGTTCACGGTTGAACCGGTTGAACCGGCTGGTCCGGTCCGGTTTTCAAAACATTGGTTTTAACAACTTTGTACTTAAATTTCTAAATACCAATATATTTTGAGTGTTTTTATATTAAAATTTTTTAAATGAGCAACCTTGTGAGCTAATAGATTGATTCATGATTGGCTCAAGCTTAGCACATTAGATGAATGAATTTGGCTCAAAACAATTCATAATTCAACTTGATTTATTTACACCTCTAGTTAAAATCTAACTTTAAAATAGTCAGTTTGAACTCAAATAAATATATATATGAATTCACATTGACTCAAGTTAATGTCAAGTATATATTGTTTTAGAGTTATGTGACATAGGAATAAATGATTTTGTCTCATTTCAGGCTATATGTAGGAAGACTTGGGCATGGTTTCAAATTTTTTGGAACAAAAAGTACTATAAGTCTATTGCTCTAAAGTACTAGCCTTAAAATTGAAGCCTAATTTAGTCCACTTTGATTTAATCTACAAGAATCCTTCTTGTTTATGGGAAATCTTAACTTCTATTGATTAGATAAAATTTGAACAAAGAAATCATATCATCAATGGAAAATCACAACAAAAAGCAAATAAAAAACATTAAGTTCAAATTTTATTAGTTTGTACATTTTAAATACCCAATTAAATTCTTGAATTGTTCAACCTTGAAAGGGTATATTGAGCCATAAACTATTTATACTATGATTTATTATAAATATGTAAATTATTGATAATTTAACCCTCTTTATTTCATCTATTTGGGGTTGATCTCCAACCCAAAAAAGCTAAGTTTTACCCATGGTCTCTCTCTCTCTCTCTCTCTCTCTCTCTCTCTCTCTCTCTCTCTCTCTCTCTCTCTCTCTCTCACGCACACACGCACACACCCCAATGTCTATAGATCTCAATTTAAATAATTCATATAGATTTGACATTGAAGTTGTCATCGTGCTCACAAAATGTTTACCCACTTTTTGTATAGCAGAGAAGAGTTTTGTATTTGCTTTTGTCTCAATCTCTTTTTTTAACATCAATTCACTTCGATCCTAGTTGCTCTTATTTGGAATTTTATTGTAGCTCTTTCCATTGGTTAAAGAAGATTATAATTTATTGGTTCCTGTTATTGCTAATTTGTAATTCATTAATTTTCTTTTATCTTTTGTCCAAAATTAGTGTAGATTATATTTATGTTTGTAATTAAGGTGCGGTTCTATGTAGTGTAGGCACATAAATTTAATAACATCTCATGTTATTTATCTTTGTAACTAGTTGATCAATGTCCAGTAAATTCATAAAATAGGAATGGTTATCATAACACCATTGTTCATCCTATTGATCAACAACTTATTGAGAAAAAAAGAGTTGACATACAACTTGGAAAAAGATAATTTCTTCAGTTTAACGTATTATTAAAATTGTTAAACTCTAATTATCAGAGTGTCTTAAGGAATATAACAAAAGAAGTATACCTGAAAGTATTTGAGTTTGACAAAGATATGTTTTAATATAGCCTTAAGGATATTTATAGGGTGTCATTAATCTTAAATTGTTGGAACTCTAATCAAACTATAGAGTGTATATACATGACTATGCATTTTATTGAGGAATCGTAGGAACTCCTGAAAAGAATAAGAAGTTTTAATAAACTAGAGCCAATTTAAAATGGCACATATAATGGTGATGCTATTTGTGATTTTTTTATGGAGTGGAATATCCAAGAAAAAGTGCCTAAAATCACTTTGGATAATGAAAGTAGAGATGATGTAGAAACTTGCTCACTAAAAGTTAATTTCTTAAACCTCTAATTGTTGCTACTAGTTTTTGTAGCTATCTATTGCTATAGCTTATTTTTCATTATTTTTACATATCTAAAAAATTATTTTATCTATGCTTGAGGAAGCTAATTTATGTAGGAAAAAATAGCTAGTGATATTAAGAATGTTGTAAAAGATGTGCTTAGAGTATCAAAGGAAAAATAATAAAAATAGTTGGTGGTGGAATCAAAATGTGTAAGAAAAGATAAAAAAATAAGAAGATTTGTTATAAAAATTAGTTTAGTTATAAAAATTTTGATAATTTGGAAAGATATAAAGAGATCCATAAGGAGATATATCAAAAAGTAGTAAGGAGTAGTATGGATTTAGTTCAAGTGAAGTGTATTAAGGATGAAGATATATCAAAAAGTACTTTTATTAAAAGAAGATATTCAACAAAGTTGGATGAGATATTTTGCTAAACTTTTTAATGAAGATTATGAGATTGTGATTGACTTTAGTGACCTTAGCATCCTAAATAAAAATAAGGATTTTTATTTTTATCAGTGTATTAGTAAAATTGAAGTTAAGGAGGCTTTAAAGAAAATGAAGTGTGGAAAATTTGTTAGACCTGATGATATTCTAGTAGAGGTGTGGAAATGCTTAGGAGATGAAGGAATTTCTTGAAATACTAAACTTTTTAATATTATTCTGAAGACTAAAAAGATGCCAGATGAGTGCAAAATGAGTGTGCTGATTCCTAGTTTTAAGAATAAAAATGATGTACTATATTTTGTAAATTATATAGGAATTAAGTTAATGTGTCATAGTTTTAAACTATGGGAAAGACTTATGGAGCATAGGTTGTGGCATAACACTAATGTTTCTCAAAATCAATTTGGATTCATGCTAGGTAGGTCTACTATGGAAGCTATTCATTTATTGAGGTTTGATGGAGAAATATAGAGAGAATATGGAGGATCTATATATGATTTTTATTTATTTAGAGAAAGCATATAATAAAGTTCCAAGAGAAGTGCTATGGAGAGTTCTACATAAGAAAGGGGTTAATAATGCGTATATTTAAGTTATTAAGGATATGTATGCAGGAGTTGTTACTTGTGTTCAAATATAAGGTGATTTGATCAAGTATTTTTCTATTTCAATTGGATTACATCAAGGATCAGCCTTAAGCCCACATCATTTTGCTTTTTTCATGGATGTTCTCACTAGACATTTGCAAGAGGTTGTACCCTGGTCTATGCTTTTTGCTGATGATATTCTTCATGTTGATAAGAATATAGAGGGAGTTGAAGGTAAACTTGAATATTGGAGGTCAACCTTAGAGTCTAAAATATTTCGTTTGTGCATACCTAAAATTATATATATATATATATATATATATATATATATATATATATATATATATATATATATATATATATATATATATATATATATATATATATATATATATATATATATATATATATATAGTGTAATTTTAGTAATAATAGATCTAGTGGAGGGATTATGACTTTGGGCGATCAAGTCACTAATAAAAGTACACATTTTAGATATCTTGGGTCTATTATTTAGAGTGATGGTGAAATAGATGGGATATTATTAATAGAATTCAAGGTGGATGTTTGAAGTGGAGGAATGCATCAGGCTTGTTGTGTTATAAAAAAGTTCCTCTCAAACTTAAGGGAAAATTATATAAGATGGTAGAGAGACATGCAATGCTTTATGATGCAGAATGTTTACCATTAAAAGAGAAGTATAATATTAAGTGTGGCAGAGATGAGGATGCTCAGATGGATTAGTGGCTTTACTCCTATAGACATGATACAAAATGAGCATATACATAAAAAGGTTGGGTAGCTCCAATTGAAGATAAGATTAGAGAGAATCACTTTAGATGGTTTGGTCATATAAAATGGTGGCCTTCCAATGACTCGGTAAAAAAATTAGATGTATTAGATTTGACATATGATAAGAATGGTAAAAGTAGATCTAAAAAGACTTTGCTAGAAAATATTAGAAATGACCTTTCTTTATTAGATTTGGATGAGAATTTGACTCTTAATATAACACAAAGGAGAAAAAGGATTTGTGTAGCCGACCCCACATAGTAGAATAAAAGCTTGTTGTTGTTGTTGTTATTGTATTGTATCTCTACATTTATATCTGATATATCATCAAAAAATTATGTTGATCAGGTATGAATCTCGAGGGAAAATTAAGTTGGAAACTTAAAAAATTAAATTGGAGACCATTTGAACTCTGATTTAAGCAAACTTACAGTCAAACTGAACATCTCAGAAATGCAAACCTAATGACACCAAATTTGACTTAATACGAGCCCAAATGAGTCCAAATCAAAGACCCGAAGCACATTTGGAAGGTTCAAACCATAATTTGGATTACCAAATGGTTTCCAAACATGTCATGCTTATATTTGAATCAAGCGACTTAATGAGTTGAATCCAACAAGCCCAAGATCATCAAATTTATATATCATTAAGACATTAAAAGGTCTAATAAATGGTCCATGATCAAGTGATCTAACATCGGCAGTCCATTATGTTGAGATAGTTGCTATTTAGTTTTGCATGTTTGACATTCTTGCAACTTGTATATTTTTTTATGATTCCAAATATTATTACTTTGATTATTATTTCTCCTAACATTTTATTTGGAACAATTATTTTTTCTCTTTAATGTACTAACATTTCAGAAAAATCATAATTCGGATTGTTGAAGACTTCAAATCAAGATCAGCTTAAAGTGTATTGTAAATTGAAATCTGTATTTTTCATTTTATTGTGTCTGAGAGAGTGTGATTGTAATTGAGAAACTAAGAACACACACACACACACACACCAAGGGAGAGTATTAAAATTCATATTTTTAATCTGATTGTACAATACAAAACTTGTTCGTACGGGTCGATCTTGTCAGTTATTTTCCCTAACGAGCAATAGAGCGAACAAAAAATGATCAAAAATTTTTCTAAGTATAGATCATACGGACGATATTTTTGTTCGTACCGGTACTATGGTCTTTGGTTTGTCCTCAAACAAAGTTCGTACTGATGATGTTTTTCATTCATACCAGGATGATACCCTTTGGCTCGTCCTTGGATGAAGTTTGTACGGATAATATTTTTTATTCGTATCGGGATGATGACCTCTAGCTCAACTTTAAACGAAGTTTATACGGACAATGTATTTTGTTCATACGGGATCGATGCCCTCTGGCTCGTCCTCAGACGAAGTTTGTATGAACGATGTTTTTCCTTCGTACCGGGACGATGCCCTCTGGTTCGTCCTCGGATGAAGTTCATACGGATGATATTTTTCATTCATGCCGGGATGATGCCCTCTGATTTATCCTTGTATGAAGATCGTAAAGACAATATTTTTGACTGTATCGGAATGAAGGGTTCTGGTTTATTTTCGTTCATTTCATCCTGATGATTCGTACATACTAACTTTGAAAGTTTTTCTGTTCATTCCAGACGTTGATTGGGTATGAATTAATTTCATCTTAATTCACAATGAGTTTATATGCAATAGTATTTAAATTGTTCGTACGTACAAAAATATGATCGTACGGTATGATCGATGATGGTCAAATTTGAAAAATGCAATTTTCTGGATAGTTTTTCATGTATTTCCTATAAAAGGTCCACTAAAAACTGACACTCAATCTTTTTGTCATTTGGTTTTTGTAATTGGTAAAGGGCAATCGAAGGAGAGATTGTGAGAGAGTGTTTGAGAGAGATTTCTTCCTAGTGGAGCATGAAGGGTTCACATGTTACTCAAAGATAAGGATCTCTGTGTGTGATTTATGTTTCTTCACTCTTTCTTTTATCTTTATAGATTGCTCGTGTGAAGATCTTTCAAGAATATCTAATTCTTTGCTGACACTTGGAGAGTGTGAACATATGAGGGTTCTCTACCTACACTTGGAGAGTGTGAACAGCCGAAGGTTCTCTGCCTACACTTGGAGGGTGTTAACAGATAAAGGTTCCCTGCCTACACTTGGATGGTGTGAAAGGATGAAGGTTCTCTGCCTACACTTGGAGGGTGTGAAAAGAGGACGATTCTCTACCGCACTGAGGATTGGTGGAAGAGAGTTTTGTAAAGACTTCTTCGCCTTGCTATTGGGGTAAAATGAGAGTCACTTTAGTAATAGTGCAATACCTAAAGTGGGAGGCTTCATGAAGTGGATGTAGGTCATGTTTGACCGAACCACTATAAATTACCTTTGTGTCTTTTTATTTTCACTGCTTATTTACTTATTGCAAGGTTATTTTTTATGGTTGAAAAATTGGTTTTAAAACTAGCTACAAATAATCAATCGGTTTCAAATTTTTAAAATCCAAGAAGGTTTAATTTTTAAAATTAACAATTCAGCCCCCTCTTGGTTAATCATGGGACATTAGTTTAGGTTTAATAACATATTCTAGATTCAACAAGTTTCAACAAGTAGTATCAGATCTTTGTTTCAAATTCATAAGTTTAGACTACTTTTTGATTAACGAGCATGGCTACATTTAGAAATCGGAACACACCAGAAGATTACTCTATAACTAGACATCATTTATTTGACAATATTCATTTTAATTTTTAAAAAACACGCATGTCTACATTTTACAGTCACTTGATTATCATATGTGAATCCTAATATAAGAAGAGTATACAAAACGAACTAGATTAGTTGATGGGATTAGAGTTGAAATTCCCTTTGCATAATGGACTATAGAACAACATGACTTAGCACAACTCTACGCTAAATGTTTAAACAATTTTTTTATGGACTTAGGTCAGAAGTCTACATGCGGGTTTCCACTTACAAAAGTGGAAAGGACATATGGAATAGACTTTATATAATGACTAACAAAGATAAGCAGTCTAGATTAAACATCTTGTTATATGACTATGAACAGTTTTGCATGGAACCCAATGAATCTATTTCTAACATGTACATAAGATTCACTCAGATAGTTTCATGTATTGGGTAGGGAACTAACGAACACTGAAATGGTTAAAAAGATTCTCCGTTGTTTGCCTACTGCATATGATGCTAAAATTACTGTAATTACATAGTCTAAAGACTTAAATATTTACTCTATTAATAATCTTCGTGGTTCACTAATTTCCTCTACGAGCAAGGAGTGAGTCAAAGGAAGATTGATGTAGGTGAACATCGAAAAGAGAAGAACATTGCACTTAAAGTGGAGGAGTCGGAGAGTGATATATCGCAACATAAGAATGAGGACGATATAACCTTGATGACTAGACAATTTAAAAGCTTTCTGAAGAGGAAGCAAAAGAGACGCCAATAATGGAGCTGAGATAAGTTTAATAGGAATGTCAAGATTTTTAATGATGTGATTTGCTATGAGTGCAGAAAACCTATGTTGTATATCTATTTTTAAGAAATAAAATTTTGATGATAACACTTCTGTTTCTCTACGAATGTCTTGCCTACTAATATATTAGGTCCACAAGATCAAGACTGCAAATTAAACTAGCCCAAGATTGGGTAAACTAGGTCTGAGTCAATTTGTAATTTTTTCTCTTTTTGAGTTTATTGTAAAAGATGTAGTTTTTGATACTAAGTAACATTGCACACACACACTTTGAGAGAATTTCTAACTGTTTCATAAGGTTTACTATTTTTGGTCACATCATTCAGGATTATCCATAAATCATCCAGGATGATCTATTCAAAAATAGAAATCCTAATTAGGGCATCCTGGTTAAAGCAGCTGTCTTTAAGCACATCATCCTAAACAATATTCATATCAATAGGGACGATAGGCTCAAATCAGAAAGAATCAGCCATCAAAATTTATTTAGGCATCTTTATTTTTTAATCATCATCTAAGACATCGGTCAGGACGATGTCCTTCAATTATGCCTTAATTAATCTGGAAATTTTAAGGAAAGCAATTAAAGTTTGATTTACTTGATCATAATGTTCTGGACGATCTCAGGATCTGCCAGGAAGATAAGTTTAAAAACCTTGGTTGCTCCTAGACGATCAAACATCAGACAGCTTCTATTCAGAGTGATGTTTTGAACGATTTGCACGGATTTGAACTAATCGTCCAGGACGATCGTGAGATCGGCCTGGACAATTAAGACATTTTTCCATCGTCCAGATATCCATTTAGTGTGATTGTTTGGATGATATTCTTTTATTTGTACTAATCATACAGGACGAAATATTATCGGCCTAGATGATATGAATAAAAACCTTCTAATTGTCCCAAATTGTCTGGGCTGATTGAGCTAAATTTATGCTGATCATCCAGGATGATATCCATATCGGCCTATATGATAATGTCAGTTTATTTAAATTAAGTGCTATTCCAAAGATCTTCTATTTAAGATCTCTTTCTTTACCCAAGAAACATCGTTTTGTTGCTGTATTGACCTGAGAGAGCCCAGAGGAGAGCAAGAGAGAGAGAGAGAGAGAGAGAGAGAGAGAGAGAGAGAGAGAGAGAGAGAGAGAGAGAGAGAGAGAGAGAGAGGAACTTGTGAGGGAGAGTTTATGAGGAATTTCATAAAGGTTGCTCCAAGCAAGGATCCAAGTCATCTTTTCTGATCATCGTCCCTTGTCCTTAGAGGTTCGAGGGAGACCTACTTCAACAATCAATTAAGGTTCTCTACCTGCTTTAGGAGGAAGCAAAAGGAGTCGGGTTCTCTGCCTCACCGGTATTGGTGGAAAACTGTTTTTGTAAAGGCTTCTCCGCCTTACTGTGGGAGAAAAAGGTGAGTAACTTAGTTTAGTGCAATACCTAGAGGACACCTTCAGGGAGTGAACGTAGGTCGAGTTGACTGAATCACTATAAATCTCTATGTTCTTTACTACTGTTATTTTCGTATTTAATTTTTGCATTTTGATTTTTGTAGTGGTGAACTTTGGCTTATGTTTTGAGTTTGATTAAAAGATTTTTTAAAATGCCAATTCACCCCCCCCCCCCCCCCTCCCCCCCCCCTCTTGGTTAGTCTTAGGCTAGTTCATTAGGGCTTAACATCCCTAACGAACTTTCAAGTGGTATCAAAGTAGGATTCATAAAAAAGAGTTTTTGAAAAATTTTGAATTTTGATCCATGGCTAACTCCGGTAATCGTAATACTGCGGAAGGATATTCTATTACTCGACTATCTTTGTTTGATAAAATTCATTTGATTTTTGAAAAACTCGTATGTCTACATTTTTACAATCATTGACTATCGCATGTGGAAGCTTGTTAAAGAGGGTTATTCACCTCCGTCACGTGAAATTAATGGCATTAAAACTAAACTTTCTTTTACTAAATGAACTTTTGATGATAGGGATTTAGCTCAACTTAATGCGAAATGTTTGAACTATATTTTTTTTGTGCCTTAAAATCTGAAGACTACATGCATATTTCAACTTGTGCTATTGGTAAAGATATTTGGGATAGATTGTGTATTACTTATGAATGAACAAATGAAGTTAAGCAATCTCGCTCGAATATTCTATTACATGACTACAAACTTTTTCATATGAAACATTCTGAAATAATTTCTGGAATGTATACAAGATTTACTCAAATTATTACCTCTTTGCATGTCTTAGGAAGAGAACTCACTAATTATGAAAAAGTGAACAAAATTTTAAGATGCTTGTCTTCCTCTTTTGATGCTAAGATTACTGTAATTATTGAATCTAAAGATTTGAATACTTATTCTATTGATAACTTACTAGGATCACTCATTGCTTATGAGTAAGAGGTGAATCAAGAAATCTTGATGTAGGTGAGAAAAAGAAAGAGAAAACTATGGTGCTGAAGGCCAATAACATGGAAACTAATTCTTCCAGGTCTAAAAGCGATGATGTTGTCTTAATTACAAGGAAATTCAAAAGCTTTCTAAAGAAGAAGCAAAAGAACCATCAAAAGTGGAATAAAGGTAAGGGAAACAAAAATTTTAAGAGTTCTAAAGATATGATTTGTTTGAATGTAGGAAGTCAGAACACGTTAAAGTTGATTATCCTACTTTAAAGACTCATCCTAGCAAGGAGAAGGGTGAGGAGAATCCCAAGTTCAAAAAGAATAATAAGATGTTCCAAAAGGCGTTCTAGGCAGATTCTACATTGGACTCCTCTAAGACTGAAGCTGAAGAGGAGATAACAAACCTGTGCTTAATGGCTGACGATCATCTTGGTCAAAGTGACCAAGAAGAGGTATGTGAACTAACCTATGAGCAACTACTTGAAGTTTCTGAACAAATTCATGCATCATATAGGAAATTTAAGAAATCATATGCCAGCTTGAAATTAGAGTTTTTAAATTTATAAAAAGAGCATAATTTTTTTTAAATATCATTATATAATTGATAGTAATTACATATCATTACTTGATGAGTTTGATAAATTAAATAAAAAATATATTAAATTAGCAGATGCACATGATTCCTTAAAGATATTTCATGCTGAGTTAGAAAAGGAATTAGTAAATTTTAAAGCTTTTATAAATAACAAATCATCATTACATGTATCATCTAACTTTAAAAAGAAGCATCACCACGTGAGTAGATTAGTACATCCTTTTCCTGGTATTAGATATTTTTCATATGACATGTTAGGACACATTGCACACACTTGCACCATTTTTTATAATACAAATTGGGTGTGGAGATCCAAATTGTATGATTCACAATATAATACACATGTATTACATTCTTCTTTCCATAAGAAGGGACTCAAACATGTTTGGGTTCTTAAATCTGATGTTTGATGATTTTGTAGGCTTCCTCTTACAAAAGGCATCGTAAGAGAATGTAGTACCTGAAAAATGGATGCTAATGACACATGACTGGAGATGCTAATCAATTCGTTTTGCTGGAAGCCAGGGCTGGAGGCAAGGTTACTCTTGGAGACAACACCACCAGGAAAGTGGTGGGCGCAAGTATAATTGAAAACTCTAAGGACCTTTTGATTGAAAATATTTTGCTTGTAGATGGACTGAAACACAACTTATTCAGCATCAATCAGCTTTGCGATAAGGGCTTCATCATAAAAATTTTAGCTAATATATGCATTATAAGCTTAAATAACAATATTATTTTGCAAGAAAAGCGGATCAATAATATTTACATGCTTGATTTAAATAATATTGAATGTGCTGCTTCATTTTTCTTAAAAATTGTTGCTGATGATTTATGGTTGTGGCACAAGAGGTTATGTCATGCTAGTATGAAAACCCTTAGGAAAGTGACCCAAAAAGACATAGTTAGAGGTGTCCCCAAGCTTAAGTTTTCGAAAGACCACCTTTGTTATGCCTACCAATTAGAAAAGCAAGTCCATTCCACTTTTCACTCCATTATGAATATTAACACCTCTAGACCTTTAAAAGTACTTCACATGGATTTGTTTGGACCCATTAGCACTGCCAGCTTATGAGGAAAAGTCTATGATTTTCTGATTGTCGATGACTACTCGAGGTTTACTTGGACTTGATTTCTATCACATAAGAATGAGTCTTTTAATGAGTTTAAATCCTTCTTCACTTGAATTCAGAAAAAGCTAGGTTGTGAGATCTTGACCATCCATAGTAACTATGGGGGAGAGTTTGAAAATGAGAGATTTGGAGACTTTTATAAGGATAAGGGGATTAGCCATAACTTCTCAACTCCTAGGACACCTCAGCAGAACGGGATAGCTGAAAGGAAGAACCGGACCTTAGTTGAAGCTGTTAGAGCCATTTTTACTGAGTATTCACTTCCAAAATACTTTTGGGCTGAAGCGGTAAACACAGTTTGTTATGTATTGAATAGGATGAATGTTAGAGCCAAACTTGATAAGACACCCTATGAGATCCTTAAGGGTAGGACACCCAACCTTTTCCACTTCTATGTCTTTAGTTGTAAGGTTTTCATTCTTAATAATGGGAAGTCACACTTAGTAAAATTTGACCCAAAATCTGATGAAGGAGTGTTTTTAGGATATTCAAGTGTGGGAAAATCCTTTAGGGTGTTTAATAAGAGGAAATTGGTGGTGGAGGAAACTACTCATGTAGTGTTTGATGAATCTGATCCTAAGAAGTCTAGAGTTGAGGATGCTGATGAAGTTGAAATTTTGGAGAAAAGGGAAGAGCCCCAAAACATTGAAGGAGTAGGTGAGATTATCCAAGGAGTAGAAAATATAGATTTGGAGGAAAGGGTTGAACCTACACATACTTTGCCTAGAGATTGGAGATATTCTTCGAGTCATCCTAAAGAATTGATCTTAGGAGACCCTTCTAAAAGTGTTATGATTAGGCACAGACTTAGAAAGGAAGTGAACCACTCTGCTTTTATCTCAATAATTGAACCCACCAACATTAACCAAATCCTGTTTGATGAGTTTTGGATCTTAGCCATGTAAGAGGAGTTAAACTAATTTATTAGGAATGATGTTTGGGAGCATATAGAAAGACCAAAGGGACAAAGTGTAGTTGAAATCAAATGGGTCTTTAAGAATAAGATGAATAATTCTGAATTGGTTGATAGAAATAAGGCAAGATTGGTGGCTAAGGAGTAAACTAAATAGAAGGGATTGATTTTGAGGAGATATTTACCCTTGTAGCTAGATTGGAAGCCATTAGAGTGCTATTAGCCTTTGTCTGTTATATGAGATTTAAGCTTTTTCAAATGGATGTTAAGAGTGCCTTTTTAAATGGGGTAATAAAAAAGGATGTGTTTCTAGAGCAATCACCGGGTTTTGAGAGTTCTCAATTTTTAAATCCTGTTTTTAAATTAAAAAAGGCCTTATATAGATTAAAGAAGGCACCCAGAGCTTAGTATGAGAGGCTTAGCACATTTTTACTAAAAAGGGAGTTTGTTAAGGGGAGCGTAGACACCACCCTTTTTCTAAGGAAAGTAGGAGATGAATTACTCATTGTTCAGATCTATGTCGATGATATACTTTTTGGATCTTTTGATAAAAAGTTATGTGATGATTTTTCTAAAATAATGAGTATGGAGTTTGAGATGAGTATGATGAAAGAGTTGTCCTACTTTTTAGAATTTAACATAAGACAACTGGATGATGGAACATTTCTAAATCAAACAAAATATATAAATGACATCTTGAAGAAGAATGAAATGGATAAAGCCAAGTCAATTAATACTCTCATGACCTCCAGTGTTCAATTGGATAAGGACCCAAATGGAAAGTCTATTGATCAAAAGAAGTACAGAGGGATGATTGGATCTTTACTTTACCTGACTGCTAGCCAACCTGATATAATGTTTAGTTTTTATCTCTGTGCTAGATTTCAAGCTGATCCTAAGGAATCCCACCTGACTACTATTAAGAGAATCCTTAGATATCTCTTAGAGACCCAAAACTTAGGAATCTGGTATCCTAGGCACAACATTTCTTTTGAGATTATTAGATATTCTGATTCTAATTTTATAGGATGTAAGGTGGATAGAAAGAACACTTCTGGAACTTGCCAATTCATAGGACAATCTTTAGTATCCTGGTCTAGTATAAAGCAAAACTCTGTTGCACTTTTCACTGTTGAAGTTGAGTTTATTGCTTTAGAAAGTTATGTGGCCCAAGTCTTTTGGTTGAAGCAGCAAGTTCTGAATTTATAATTAACTGTAAGCATAATTTCAATTCTTTGTGACAACACTAATATCATATATATTTCTAAGAATCATATCCAACATTCAAGGACTAAGCACATTGATATAAGACATCACTTTATTAGAGATCATGTGACTAAGGGAGACATTGAGTTACACCATGTGACAACTGAGAATCAACTGGCTGACATCTTTATTAAACTACTGGCCTTTGACACTTCCTGCACTTTAAGGACTAGATTGAGTGTGATTGATATAAATACATGAATTTGATTCTTATTGATTTCTGATTTTTTATCTGTTGTTTATTTTTCTATTATTTTATTTTTATAGTTTTTTTCCTTGTTCTTTTATTTTCACTTCTATTATTTTTTTATATGTTTTCATTTATTTTTCTTTTAATCAATATTGAATTGATATTTTATAGCTTGTTTTTTTTTTTTTTTGAAAATTTATATTCAATATTTGACATTTCTAAATCAGTTAAAGGGAGAAACACCATTGATTGATTCTTTTTCTCTAACTTCTTTTAGTGGTATAATTTTTTCCTAAACAAAAATTTTTCTCAAATTAATAACTGGACTTTGCAATTGAGATCTTTTCAATGTTCAAAGTCTTTATTTTACCTTCATATTTTTGTAATCTTGTCGTTGAATTTATCATATAATGTTTTATTCTGTTTTGAGATTTATTCTTTGTTATATTAGAGAGTAAGTTTTTATTCTCTAATGTTTGGAAGATTTAATCACAACTAAAAATATTTAAGAATTTTGAAAAAGATATAGCTGGCAAAAAAATAAATGAAAAATAAATGGTCAATGATGCCAAAATTAAGAGATGCACAATGACGCCAAATTAATATATGTATATATATATATACACCAAGTGTATCAAAATTCAAAAGATACGCAAAAAGCTCCAAGCAAATTGATAAGAGGCATAAAATGAGCGCACCAAAAGAAAGCTTTATTTCTTTCAAAAATTTTAAATCTTAGAAGAATTCATGTGTCACTTGATATTTTGTAAAGGCTTGATTTTGAATTTCTGATCGCAACTAATTATTTTGATATATTATTCTATAAAATATTTTTCTAAAAATAAGTCTTAAATGGATCTATTTTTCTTAACCAATTGATTTTTCTTATTTAGATTCTTATTTTTAAAAGACGGTTGACCCTGGAAGAAGTCCGAGTTAGGGCTAATAGGATCGGTTGTTTTACCATTTTTTAAATTTTGCCGATGTTAACTCATTGATTTTTACTAATTTTTTAATTCAATTATATAGAGAATTTATCATATTCAAGCCTTGATTAAAAAAAACTGTGTTCTTTTAATATTTTTTAATTTTCATATTTTATTTTTATCCCTGTTTAATTGATTTTCATGTTTTTTGGGCCTTCTCTGATCATCTCCATCCTTAAATTTTCAACTTTTTGTCACATCATCCCGGACGATATTCATATTATCCTGGATGATGAGTTCAAATCACTCTTACAACTCCATCTGCTAGCTGTTCTCACCTTTCTGCTTCTGATCATATAGAATGATAAATTATCGTCTCAGACGATCTGATCGACTTATGTTTCAATTATTTGTGATCGTCCAAAATGATCCTCTTCGTCCTGGATGATGTTCTCAAAACTTTTCTTAATTATGGGAAATTGGCCCGTATGATCCACGTGTTCGTTATAGATGATACATGTGGCAATACGTTTAAACCCCTTAAATTCGGCTGGTATGATCAATTATTGATGATCATTCCGGATGACCCACCTGTTCATCCTGGATGATACACGTGGCAATGCTTTAAACATTTTTAAATTTGGGCGAAACGATCCATTATTGTGCATCGTCCTGGACAATCCACCTAATCGGCCATGATGATCTTTTTTTCCAACGATCATCCAGCTTGACTCATCGGGATGATCGCCTGTATCTTATCATCCCAGATGATATCTAATCCTCTTGGAGAAAAAGACCACCTTTTTAACCAATCGGCCTGGACGCAATTATTGTACCAGATCGACCTGGATGATTCTATGATCGACCTGGATGATCGGGCTGATTCTTTATAAACTGAGCCTTTCAGACATTTTTCTCACTCAAACCTTCTCAAGACCCCTTGAGCTCTTACTTTTGTGCTCTATTTTCTGATAATGGCCAGTATAAAGAGATCTCTCCATCCTTCTAGGAGTTCCTCGAGGGCGACTATGAACCCTCGATTCCCTAAAGCAGATGATGAAGCCGCCTACCAAAGGTATAAGATGGTCGAAATCACTGACTCTCGGTCTGTCAAACCGAATATTCTTTCATATCCGGTACTTGATCTATTTTCTCACACCTCCTTATATTTTCTCCTTACTCTTACTGTGCCTTTCAACTCCGAGCTTCTTTTTTAATTCTTCGCTAGGGTCCGCATAAATTCTTCTTTTACTTCTCTCAGATCCTATATGAATTGACGTCTCGTCAAGATCACATATCAAGACTGTGTAGAAATTTTAGAACTTTTCACCACAGGGGATAAACTCCACACCCTGTGTTCTAACCCTGACTATGACTAGGCTCCGGCAAACCACTTTCTTCGAAATACCAATGCTCAGTTTCACGTTGGAGAGACTAGCACCTTACTTAAAGATGCTAGGATAATCAAACATGTCCTTCGCAACTCTATCCTCCCAAAAGCTGGTGATCGCATTCATATTACTCCAATTCTCTCAATCACCATCTTCTATATTTTGGCCCATCACAAATTCAATGCTACTGACCTGATCTTTCATTACATCAAGTATTTGACTACTATTCGAGATCTAGGACATAGGAGGAAGCCCAATCTTGCCCTATGACATATCATTACATATGTTCAAGAATCAAAATACAACCTTCAATATCATGTATCACCCAACTATCAGCCTGCCTTCTACTCGAACAATTCCTTCCACATTCTTCACAATACTCATCTCCACCAATGGGATTACAAAGACAAGGGAGCTGTGGAGGAGGAGAGTACTTCTCCTATTCCTGCACCTGCTCCGCTCTGCCAGCATTCTCAATTGAATCAACTGGTTGAGTGATTTGACTAGTGGGAGGCACATTTTGAGACTTATATTACTGCGCAGGAGCAGCAACATATTGAGAACTTAGCCCGCCTTGACTCTTATGTGTCACACTAGCAGAGCGAGCACGACCAAAATATGGCCTGGTTTGGAGAGCAGTTTGCCACCTTTTCAGTTACTTTCACCCGCCACCACCACCTCCATCAAATGATCAGGGGCCATATTTCTATTTGTCTATTTCTTTTTATTGTTGTTTGTTTCTATTTTTTGTCTCTACTTTATTTTTGTTTTACTTTTCTTCTCTTTTTTGTGATGTCAAAAAGTGGAGTAATTAGTTGTACAGATTACTTTGTAGTTTGATTTTGTTATTGGATAGTTAAACTATGTTTGTTTCTTCTCACTATTTCTTTTAAATTATTCTTGAACTATTTTAATTATTTTTATGTTTTCCATCATCAAAAAGGGGGAGATTATTCTATATCTGATTTTAAAAAATAGAATTTTGATGATAACAAACACTTCTGTTTCTCTACAACTGCCTTGCCTACTAACATTTCAGGTCCACAAGATCAAGATTGTAAATTGAACCAGTCCAAGATTGGGTAGACTAGAACTGAGTCAGTTTGTAAATTTTTGCCTTTCTTGAGTCTATTGTAAAAGATATGGTTCATAATGCTAAGTAACCTTGCACACACACACTTTGGGAGAATTTCTGACTGTTTCATAATGTTTACTATTTTTGGTCTCATCATTTGGGACGATCCATAAATTGTCCTAGATGATCTATTCAGAAATAAAAACCCTAATTAGGGCATCCTAGTTAAGGCAGCCGTCATTAAGCACATAGTCCTAGAAGATATTTATATCGGCCAGGACGATAGGCTCAAATAAAAAAGAAACAGCTGCTAGAACTATTTAGGCATCTTTATTTTTTTAATTATCGTCCAAGACATCGGTCTGGATGATGTCCTTCAATTATGCCTAAATAAATTTAGAGATTAAGGAAAATAATTAAGGTTTGATTTTGACTCGATCATATCGTTCTAGACGATCTCAGGATCGATCAGGACAATTAGTTCAAAAACCTTAATTTCTCCTGGACAATCAAACATCGAATAGCTTTTATTCAGGGTGATGTTCTGGATGATTTGCACAGATTTTAACTAATCATCCAGGATGATCGTGAGATCAGCCTGGATGATCAAGCTATTTTTTTATCGTCTAGACATCCATTCAGTGCGATTGTCTGGATGATATTCTTTGATTTGTACTAATTATACAGGATGATATATTATTGTCTTGGATGATATGAACAAAAATCTTTTAATCATCCCAAATCGTCCAAGCTGATTGAGCTAAATTTATGCTGATTATCCAGGATGATATCCATATCTTTCTGGACGATAATGTCAATTTATTTAAATTAAGAGCTATTCCAAAGCTCTTCTATTTAAGACCTCTTGCTCTACACAAGAAACATCTTTTTACTACTATCATGACCTAAGATAGCTTAAAGGAGAGGGAGAGAGGGAGAGAGAGAGAGAGAGAGAGGAACTTGTGAGGGGAAGTTTGTGAGGGATTTCACAAAGGTTACTCCAAGCAAGGATCCAAGTCGTCTTCTCCGATCATCATCCCTTATCCTTAGGGGTTCGAGGGAGGCCTACTTCAGCAATCGATCAAGGTTCTCTGTCTGCTTTAGGAGGAAGCAAAAGGAGTCGGGTTCTCTGCCTCACCGATATCGGTTGAAAAATAATTTTGTAAAGGCTTCTCCTCCTTGTTGTAGGAGTAAAAGGAGAGTTACTTAGTTTAGTGCAATACCTGGAGGGCGCCTCCGGGGAGTGGACATAGGTCGAGTTGACCGAACCACTATAAATTTATGTATTCTTTACTATTGTTCTTTTTGTAATTAATTTCCACACTTTGATTTTTGTAGTGGTAAACTTTGATTTATGTTTTGAGTTTGATTGAAAGATTTTTTAAAATGCCAATTTACCCCTCCCCCCTCTTAGTTAATCTTGGGCTAGTTCATAAGGGCTTAACATCCCTAACAAACTTTCAACCTCGACACATAAAGTCAGATTGCCCAAACTTAAAAGCTACTCCTAACAACGAGAAGGCAAAGGAGAAAATAAAAGAGAAGAAGGGAAAGAAGAGATTCCAAGAGCTTTTTAGGTGGACTCGGCTTCGGATTTGTTAGAAACTAAAAAGGAGGAAGTCACTAACTTGTGCTTGATGGTCGATAATATTGATCAGTCAGATCAAGAAGAGGTATGTGACTTAATCTATGCTAAACTTTTAGAAGTTTTTGAAAGAATACATGATGCATATATGAAGCTAAAGAAAATGCATGCTAGTCTAAATTTGGAATTGCAAGAACTGAATAGAGAGCACAAAATTCTTTGGAAAGAGCATGCTTTAATTAATAGCAACCACATGAGTTTACTTAATGAAATTGACAATTCAAATAAGGAGAATGAAATTTTGAAAACATCCTATACAAAATTGGAAGAAGAATTTAATAAATTTAAAGATGAATAAAAAAATAAAGAGTATTATTTGAAATATAGTAATAATGTGTTGAAATATATGAACACATTTTTTAAATTGAAAGTACAAGCTCTCAAGGAAAATAGGAAACCCCTAAAACTTGAAGATTTTATTAATCCTATTTTGTATCCAAAATTTATACAACCCAAGAAAAATCAGAATTGTTATAAAAATTTGAGAAATTCATTTCTTGGAGTTAAATATCATAGATGTGGATTGTTTGGACATATCTCACACACTTGTACTTTAGATAGAAAAATTTATTTAGTGTGGAGACCAAAGATACATAAACCTAGATATATCATACATCCATATATTACAAGCTCTCAAGGAAAATCTCAGGTCTAACATTTTATGATTTTGCAGGCACGCTCTCATATAAGGCCTTGTGAGAGCATATGGTACTTGGACAATGATCGCTCAAAGTATATGACTGGAGATAATAAGCAATTTTATATTGCTGGAAGCCAGAAATAGAGGCAGGGTTACACTTGGAAATAACACCACTAGGAAGGTGGTTGAATCAAGTTTGATTGGAAACTTGCAAAACTTCTTCATTGAAAATGTACTGCTTGTAAAAGGCTTAAAGCATAATCTATTAAGTATTAGTCAGCTATGTGATAAAGGATACAATGTTAAATTTTTTTCTACTAGCTGTATATTAAGCCTAAATAAAAATAATATTTTGCATGGAAAAAGGATAAATAATGTTTATATGCTAGATTAGAATTTTATTTCAGTTTATAATGCTTTTTGTTTAAAAATTATTTCTGATGAATCATAGCATTAGCATAGAAGACTTTATCACTCTAGCATAAAAAATCTTAGAAAAGTTACCCAAAAGAACTTAGTGAGAGGTATACCAAAACTAGACTTTACTAAGGATCACCTTTGTGATGCATGTCAATTAAAAAAATACATGAAGTCCTCTTTTTAGTCTAATAAGGATCTTAGAACTAGTATATCATTGGAGATTTTATATATGGATCTTTTTGGACCAGTTAGAACTGTTAATCTAGGTGGAAAGATATACGAATTTGTTATAGTTAAAAATTTTTCTGGATTCACATGGGTTAAATTTTTATATCATAAGAGTGAATCATTTGAGGAGTTTAAAGATTTTTCAAATTGGATTTAGAGAAAACTAGGATGTGAGATTTTAATAATTCAAAGTGATCACGACGGTGAATTTGAAAATGAAAAATTTAAAGGAAAAAGAGATTGATCATAATTTTTCTATACCTATAATCTCTCAGCATAATGGGGTAGTCAAAAGAAAGAACAAAACATTAATAGAAGCTGCTCGATCCATGTTGGTAGAATATTCACTTCCTAAATATTTTTGGGCTGAAGCGGTTAGCACGGCATGTTATATTCTGAATAGGGTGAACATCAAATCGAAATTTGAAAAAAACACTCTATGAACTACTTAAGGGGAGAACACCTAATTTATCATATTTGCATATTTTTGGATGTAAGGTATTAAGTCACAATAATGAAAAATCTATCTTAAAAAATTTGATCCAAAATCAGATGAAGGAATTTTTCTTGGATACTCTAGTGTTGGAAAATATTATAAAGTATTCAACAAAAGAACCTTGGTAGTTGAGAAGACCACAAATATTATATTTGATGAATCTAAAACTTTAGAAGAGTCAAATTTAGAAGAAGATGAGATAGAAAATAACTCCTAAAAGATTGAAAAGATTGCTTTGGATAAAAAGAAGGAGATAGAAAATCCTTTGCCTAGAGATTTGAGATCTTCTAAAATCACCGAAAGGAATTAATTTTAGATGAACCTAGTGAAGGTGTTAGGACTAGACATGGATTAAGCAAAGAAGTCAATCATTCAGCCTATATTTCTATGATAAAATATAGAAATATAGATCAAGCACTTTCGGATGAATTTTAGATTTTGGCAATGCAAGAAGAATTAAATTAATTTGTAAGGAATGAAGTTTGGGAATTAATTACAAGGCCAAATGATCTAAGTGTAGTTAGAACTAAGTGGGTATTTAAGAACAAAATGAATGACTCAGGAGTTATTGTTAGAAATAAGGTTAGATTGGTTGTTAAGGGGTATAATTAAATTGAAGGCATTGGTTTTGAGGAGACTTTTGTCCCTATAGTTAGACTTGAAATAATTAGGATTTTATTAGCCTTCGCCTGTTTTAGAGGATTTAAGTTATATCAAATGGATGTTAAAAGTGTCTTTCTAAATAGGATAATTCAAGATGATGTTTATGTTGAACAACCTCCAGGTTTTGAAAATTGAAAATACCCAAATCATATTTTCAAATTAAAAAAGGCTTTATATAGATTGAAATATGCACCTAGGGCTTGGTATGAGAGGTTGAGCACTTTCCTACTTGAGATCTTTTGAAAAGGAAGTGTAGACAACTCTCTTTTTGAAGAAATTAGAATAGGATATACTCATTATACAAATATATATTGATGATATCATCTTTGGATCTATAAATAAAATCTTTGTGATAAATTTTCTAAAATAATGAGTAATGAATTTGAGGTGAGCCTAATGAGAGATTTAAGTTACTTTCTAGGCTTTAACATTAAGCAAATTGAGGAAGAAGCATTTCTTAATCAGTCGAAGTATGTTAAGAACATCCTCAAAATGTATGAAATAGACAATGTTAAACTGTTAGTATACCTATGAGTTTCTCAATTTAGTTAGATAAGGACCCAAAGAGAAAATTTATTTATCAAAAGAAATTTAGAGGGATTATTGGATCTTTGCTTTACTTGACTGCTAGCAGGCCTGATATTATGTTCAGTGTTTGTTTGTGTGCTAGATTTCAATCAGATCCAAAAGAATCGCATTTGACAGTAGTGAAAAGGATTTTGAGGTATCTCTTGGGAACTCAGAACTTCGGGATTTGATATCCTATATTTGGCTCTTCATTTGAAATAATTGAATATTCAGATTCGGACTTTGCAGGTTGTAGGGTTGATAGAAAGAGCACATTTGGAACATGTCAATTTATTGAAAATTCTTTAATTTTTTGGTCCAGTAGAAAATAAAATTTTGTATCCCTATCTAATGCTAAAGCTGAATACATTGCCTTAGAAAGTTATGTGGCACAAGTTCTTTAGTTAAAACCACAGTTGATTGACTTAGGATTTACTATAGACACTATTCCAATTTATTGTGATAACACTGGTGTCATTTGCATTTCAAAGAACTCTATTCAACATTCAAGAACCAAACATATTGACATGAGGCATCATTTCATAAGGGATCATGTATCCAAAGGAGAAATTAAACTAAATCATGTTTCAATAGAAAATTAACTTGCATACTTTTTTATAAAACCACTAGTCTTTGATACTTTCAGTACATTAAGATCAAGGCTTAGTGGATTGACTTGAATGCTTAATTAAAATTTTATGTAAACTTGATATGTGTTTGTGTATTTTCTATTTTTGATTTTTATGTGCATTTTTGTGTTTATCTCTGTGTTTTTGAGTCTTGTGAGTTTTTAAAATACTTTCACATCAGATTTCATATTTTTGATCGGTCGTGCAAATTTTTCTAAGTGTACTATTTGTATTGTACAAAATTCATTTCATACTTGACGAATTCTGTAGCATATCAATCGTTAGGTAGGACAGATTGCATATAGTTTTTATTTTTGACACAATTCGTCTGTACGATTCCCATATCATCTGGATGATGTGTATTCATTCGTATATATGCATGTAGATGGTTATACGGGTGGAAGCAGTTATTATTATTGATCGTATGTACGAACCTGGAGTTCGTACATACGAACTACGTGTCATTCAATGTGGGGCACGAATTAAACCGTCACAAAAATGATCTTAAATAATCGATCATCCCGGATAAACACCTGTTCGTTTATACGATCATTTGGTCAAAAAGTCTGTACAAAAGGATGCCTCGTAAATTGTGTGAATATAAATAGTTGTTTCATTTTGAACGCATTCGATCATACATACAAAATTTATTTTTATATGTACGAACCTTTCAATCGTACTGTATGAATGAATTTTTATACGTACGAAAGGTCATTTTTTCTTTAAATAGAAGGGATTAGAACTTAAATCTCATTCACTTTAAATAACCTTTCAAATCCTTCTCATTCTCAATCTTTTAATGGCAAGCTCTAGCAAGAGGAGTAGACTAACTAAGGGTCCATCTTCTAGAAATGATGAAGAAAGCTTTCTGTCAAAAACTAATGAGGAATCATTTTCTAGGTTTATTTCTACTAGGATCACACCTTCTAGGGTTCTTATGCAAGAAAATATTATCTTTCAAGTAATGTCACCTTTCGCCTCCACTCAGTTTTCTTTTATCCTAACCCTCATTCACTCCTACAACAAGAAGACTTTTCACGACTTTCTTGCCAATATGACTTTTAGCACTGACCAAAGTAGGATTAGGTCCTATGTTTTGCAGAAGTGGGTAGAAATTACTAAGGAAGATTTGGGGATATTTTTGAATTTAAAGGCCCAAGGAATTAGAGCCTATACCATGACCTCTGCTTCTATATTCAACTGGAGTGAAATAAATCAAGTGATTAGAGAAGTGAGTCATTTGCCTAAGGTATTCACTTTAAACTAAAATGCCTGGATCATCTAGCATATTTTTAGAACTTCAATAATTTCTAAAGCTGGTGATCGAATGAATATTACTCCTCTTCTTTCTACTGTAACTTACCTGATCATGACTGGTCAACCTATAGATGAAGCCCAACTCATTATTGACTACATTTATGGGCTTTCTGAAATTGGTCATGCCTTCCGTAAGAGAAAGAATAATATAGCCTTAGGACACCTAGTGACATACATTCATGATAAGAAGTATGATATAATTCATACTGATTCTCATCTAGAAATGCATATCTACTTTAATGATGCTTCATTCCGAGCAATCTTTGACAGAGATTATGGAAGTGATAATTTTGAGGGAGAAGGGCGAGCTCCTGTACTTGCACCTGTGCTTGCTGGTGGACCAACCTTTCGGGAGATGGTCCATCGCTTTGATTATCTTAAAAGTTATTTTGATCAACACTTTGATCAAATTGAGACTCACCTGCAGCAGTAGGATGCTCAATACCAACAGGACATGGGCTAGGTTCGAGGTCAGTTCGACCAGGTGAACTCAAATGTAGATATGATGAGTAGTTATTTTACTTTCTTCAACCAGCCACCTCCCCCAGACCAGGACCCCTTAGAGTGATATATGTACTTCTCTGTGATTTTCTTTATCGTACTTAGAGATATGATGTGATGACTCTTATAGTTTCTCGGATGATGTGATTATCTTTTGTTGGTGTTTTTATGTTTGTTGTTTTTATGATGAAGTTATATTGATATCATCTGAACTTTAATGTATTATCTTTATCTTGATATCAATAAAAAATGTCATGTTTTATTTTTGTTCTTTGTTTGAAATACTTGTTTGTCTATATGATAACCCTAACTTAATTGATTTAAAAAAGATGTTATAATTTGAAAAACAATGTAAAAATTAAAATTCATTAGAAAATCTAATTTTTCGAAAATTTAAGTTATCTTATAACTCGATCAAGTTAAGGCTATCAATCTCATGTTCTTTTTAGGCATACAAAAATTTAAATTATTGATTTTGAAATGATCAATTAAATAATGGAGATATACAAGTGTACAAAAATCAAAAGAATGCGCAATGATTCTCAAATTGAAAAGAGGGACAAAATTAGCTCAAATATAAAAATATGCATAAAGTGTGCCACAAATATTAAAAAGATGTGCAAAGTCACCATAAGTACATGTTCTTGCCTCTATCTTTTAATCTCCAATTTCAAATTAATCTAATGTTCAATTATATTTTATATTGGAAATTGACTTAAATTAATTTTCATTTTATCACCTTTACAATAATTCTCTTTATCTAATTGTCTAGAATGTTTCATGACCTTAATATATCTATCTTGTCTATGTTTTATCTTAATTTAAATATTATGAATCTTTATTTTTCTCTAATGAATATTAATCTTATTATTACAATTATAACTCAATCTCCTTCATGATCAATTATCAGAAAGGTTCTTATATGACTTCTTATATTTCTATTGTTTTTTTCAAATACTCTTTTTGTTGTTGTCAAAAAAGGAGAGAAATATTGTTTGTTTGTTTGCGTTTGTTTGTTTCTTTTTGTATTGTTCGTGTTTGTTAGAGTTGTTTTAATTTTTCTCATAAAGTGCTTTGTATTTTATTTTGATCATTTTTGTTTACGCTTTGTGTGTTAAAAACTAAAAATTAAAAAAATTGAATTATTCATAATAGAAATTCTCTTATATTCACATGTTTATTCATTCAGGGGGAGTTAAGGAAAAATTTTAGGACTGCCAATTTTACTCAAATAATAATTTTTTTGTCATCATAAAAAAGGGGGAGATTGTTGAGATAATTGCTATTTAGTTTTGCATGTTTTATATTCTTGCAACTTGTATGTTTTTTTTTTTCAAATATTTTTGCTTTGATTATTATTTTGTCTTATTATTCTTTTATTTTTCTTATCGTGTCTTTTCTATAAAAGGTCCATTGAAAACTGACACTCAATCTTTTTGTCATTTGGTCTTCGTGATTGGTAAAGGGCAATTGAAAGAGAGAGTGTTTAAGAGAGATTTCTTCCTAGTGGAGGGTTCACAAGTTACTCAAAGGTAAAGATCTTTGTATGTGATTTGTATTTCTTCACTCTTTCTCTTATCTTTCTATATTGCTCATGTGAAGATCTTTCAAGAAGATCTGGTTCTCTGGTGACACTTGGAGAGTGTGAACAGATGAGGGTTCTCTGTCTATACTTAGAGAGTGTGAACAGCTCAAGGTTCTCTGCCTACACTTGGAGGGTGTTAAAGGACGAAGGTTCTCTGCCTACACTTAGAGGATATGAAAGGACAAAGGTTTTCTTGCCTACACTTGAAAGGTGTGAAAGGATGACGGTTCTCTGCCGCACCGAGGATTGGTTGAAGAGATTTTTGTAAAGGCTTCTTCGTCTTGCTGTGGGGGCAAAATGAGAGACATTTTGGTAATAGTGCAATACCTGAAGTGAGAGGCTTCAGAGAGTGGATGTAGGTCGTGTTTAACCTAACCATTATAAATCTTTGTGTCTTTTTATTTTTATTGCATATTTATTTATTGCAAGCTATTTTTCGTGGTTAAAAAATTATTTTTAAAACTTGCTACAAATAATCTATCAGTTTCAAATTTTTAAAATCCAAGAAGGTTTAATTTTCAAATTACCAATTCATCCCCCCCCCCCCCCCCCCCCCCCTCCTTGTTAGCATTGGGATATTAGTTTAGGTTTAACAACCTATTCTAGATTCAACAAGTTTCAACACATTCAAATCACTCCCAATTTATTCTTGATATTCCTCTTATTTACTGGTCATGTCACTCTTAAAAAACTATAAATAGACCCCTCATTTTTTATTTGGGGGGGGGGGGGGGGGGGGAAGAGGGGACCCCAGTAGGAAGAGAAGGAAGAGTATTTTTGCCACCAGACTCCTCGACCACCTCCCGACCACCAACCTATGTTGGACTTCACCCTATCACTAAATTTCTACCCGGCGTCGGACTTCCACCCATCATCAAACTTCTATACTCTGAACTTCTGTCTGTCGCTAAACTTTCATTTAACTTCTACACGATCTTGAACTTCCACCCATCGTCAGATTTCTACCAGACATCGAACTTCCACTTGTTGCTAGACTTCTACCCTTCGTCGGACTTCTACCTAATGCATAACTTCTTCCCGTCACTGGACTTTCATCAGACTTCTACCCGATGTTGGACTTCCGTCTATCATTAGATTTTGACCCGATGATTGATTTCTATCTATTAATGATCCTTTCAACCTCCATCACCAGACAACGATCTTTTTTACCTCCATCACTCATCGATTACGGTCCTTCCGACCTCTGTCGCCCAATGATTACAGTCCTTCTAATCTTTGTGGCCCGCTGACTATGGTCCTTCAGACTTTTTTCACCAAATAATGATCTTTATGACCTTTGTCACACACCAGCTATTATTCTTCCGACCTCTATCACCCACAACCTATGGTCCTTCTGACCTCCATCGCTAAACAATCATCCTTCTGACCTCCGTCGCCCACTAACTACGATCCTACTGACCTCCATCGACAAATAATGATCTTTTTGACCTCCACCGCCCATAGAATATGGCCCTTCCGACCAAACAAAAACATAAATATTAAATCCTCATACTCCCATCATATAATACACTTTATATGATGTAAATTTGTTACATCAAACCATGACCTTTCCCCCAAGGAATGGCCTCATTTGTAATCAACTATAAATACTAGTGGATTATTTCAAATTGGGCCAGGCCTTATGATTTTTCTCTATTTTTAGGGGTCTCTGGTGTCTCTTATGAATGATGCACCCTCTATTTTATCTGATTTTATGGTGGATCTTCATACAAAACTAAGACGTTAAACTTTATATTTCTCTACCATCATGAATATTCTAGGATGTAATAGTTTGGCACCGTATGTGGGAACCTGGTTCCTGAGTTAGGGGCAATTGTTACTCTAACCTCAAAAGGTCATTCATGTAAACATCCTGGCATCAGTCATTACTCTATCAATTTCATGGGAATTAAATATGGACTGGGGGGTAACCTTGGCTATAGCCGTGGTTAAGAAGTTTCCTCCAACTCTTCCAATATCCAAGATGATATCTTGGGATTATAAAGCTTCTATCAAATGCAATGATGCTACCAATAAATTTTTAGCTTTATATAGTCCCTAGCTGAGCTTCTACTCCTTGAGCAAGGTCTTAATCTTGACCTAAAAAAGGCAGCAACAGTCTAAAAATAGACCATTATTTACTTTTGATTCGGGATACATGCAACATTTGTCCCCTCATAATCAAGGAAAAATTGATCACAGGGGGATTTAATTAGACCTCTTCTTTATAGGTTAATGTCATCGAGCAGTGCTCTAGCATATAACCATGAATATAACACACATCTATAGTGGATTATCTCAACCTCTTTCATAATTTAACATCATCGAGCAATACTCTGATATAAAATCTCAAATAAGTCATACATTCTTAATGGATTTTGTTAACATCTTTCATATATGTTAGCATCATAGAGCAATGCTCTGACATATAATCTCAAATAAATCATACATCCTTAGTGGATTCTATCAACCTCCTATACAGCTTAACATCATCGAGTAGTATTCTGACATTCAATCTCAGATAAGTCATATATCCTTGGTGGATTCTCTCAACCTCTTATATATAGGTTAACATCATCGAGCAGTGCTCTGACATACAAGCACAAATCGGTCATACATCCTTGGTGGATTCTCTAGACCTCTTCTATAGTTTAACATGGAGCAGTGCTCTAACATACAATCTCGAAGAGGTTATACATCATTGATGGATTCTCTCTACCTCTTCTATATAGGTTAATGTCATCGAGTAACGCTCTGACATACAACCTCGAATAAATCATACATTCTTTATGGATTCTCTCAACCTCATATACAACTTAATGTCATCGAACAACACTACGATAAAAAACTTTGAATATGTCATACATCCTTAATAGATTCTCTTGACCTCTTCTATTCATGTTAATGTCATCGAGCAATACTTTCATATATAACATCGGATAGGTTAAATAACCTTTATGAATTTCTCTCAATGTCATCAAGCAATACTTTGACAAATAATTCGAAAAAGGCTCACCTATGTGGTAGCTTCAAAGAAAAGTTAGCAGTGGATAAAATCCTCACCAGAAGAACTCTATTAAATAAGTGATTGGCAGGGTCATTGATTATTCAAGACCTTAGTAGGCTAAAAAGCCTCAAAAGGTATATGTATGCAAAAATCTTAGCAGTCTAAAAAGCCTCCAAGAGCAACGGGGATAATATATTAAATAATATCTCAAAGATTCATAAACAAATTAGTTTCCCCAGGAGGACTTCATTTAAAATGAAAAATAAGCATCGATCTCATACAAATTTATATGCAATATCAATGGAATCACATTGCAAAATTGTACATTTGGTTCAAGTATATATTCATTTTTGCAAGAAACTGATATTAAAAATTACATTGGTATCATCCATACAAGTTAATGACATCAAGCAACAAAGAACTTTAAAAACGTCAAATATCTTTGGTAGATTCTATTAACTCCCTTCTCTACTGCACACTGGAACATCTCGTATAACTTCTACTTCAAAGAAATGTTATAACTTGATAAATATCAAGCCTCCACTCAGTTGACACTATAAATATATCGCCAGACTACTAACATGACACACTGCTTCGACCCCTTTAATTAGGGATATATGATGTCCATAAACGTCAGTATAAATGCATATTGCCTTAACAGAATGCAACTAGACCACCGTCATCAACGGCCCTAGGTCTGATGTCTGTCATTGGTCCATTACTTCATATCAACCCTCATAAGCTTCTCTCTTAATTACTGATAGCGACTCACCCTCTAACTATCTCCTTCAGCTTTCTACGTGGCCGTCGACTCCACCAATTTTTTTCTAGACCATTGATCGCCATCAGACTTCCACACGATTGTCGATCATCATCGAACTTCCGCCCAATCACTGAATGCCTCCATACTCTCACTTGATAGCCGATCATTGCCAGATTTCTACTAATGCATAATCAAAATTCCTCATGTCTATTGAGAATTAATGGTTCTCCTCCCAGGTACTATTACTACCAGATCTTCTCAAATCACCCATGCATGCAAAAGGTATTTGATCTTCATTTATCATTGATAGTTTTCATCATGACTTCTTCTACACAAAAGAAGGGCACTGAATGCCTCTAATAGTGGAATGCATTTAATATAAGAAGAAGAACACAAAAGAAGAAAATTTAAGAGAAAGGTCCTTTTATACAAAAGAGGGGCACTGAAGCTAGATAAGGGATGCCGCCTATCTCAGATAGTAGAATTTCTCTAGCGTAAGAAGAAAATAAAAGGAAAAGAGAATGGAAAAGGAAAAATTTCCTTCTACACTAAACAGGGTCATTGAATTTGGGCAGGGAATGCCACCTACCAAAAACAATGAAAATGCTCTAAAGTAAGGAGGAAAGTGTGGAAGAAAAGGAGAGAAAGAATTCAAACTTCTACACAATATAGGGACATTGAATTTGAGTAGGGAATGCCACTTACAAAAAATATTGTAACAAGTATTTTAGGATTTTTAGAGTTCAACATACCAAAATAATGTGCAATTGATATATCATCAAAAAATTGTGTTGATCAGGCACGATTCTTGAGGGAAAATTAAATTGGAAACTTCCAAATTAAATTGGTAACCATTTGAACTTTGATTTCAGCAAACTTACAGTTAAACTAAACATTTTGGAAATACGAACCCAATGACACCAAATTTGAATCAACCCGAGCCCAAATGAGTCCAAATCAAAGACCAGAAGCATATTTGAAAGGTTCAAATCATAATTTGGATTACCAATTGGTTTCCCAACATGGCATCTTTACAGTTGAATCAGGCGGCTCGAAGAGAGGTATTCAACAAGCCCAAGATCATCAAATTTTGATATCATTAAGACATTTAAATGTCCAATAAATTATCTACGATCAAGGGATCTAACATTTATCATCCATTCAAACCACTCCAAATTTACCCTTGATCATACTCCTATTTACTAGCCATACCACTTTCAAAAAACTAAAAATAAACCCCTCATTTCTCATGAGGGGGGGGGGGGGGGGGGGGGGGGGGGGGGGGTGAAGAAGCGACTCAAGCAAGAAGAGAAGGAAGACTGCTCTTGCCATCAGACTCCTCCTAGACCACCTCCCGGCCACCGAACAATGTCGGACTTCTTCCCGTCGATGAAGTTCTACCCAACGTCGAAATTCCACCTGTCGTCAGACTTCTGTCCATCGCCGAACTTTCATCTGACTTCTACCAGACGCCAGATGTCAGACTTCTACCATAAGCCGAACTTTTGCCCGTCATTAAATTTCTACCTGACGTTGGACTTTTGCCTATTACAGGACTTATGCCCATCACCAGACTTTTTTCGGACCTCTACCCGACGTCGAACTTTTGTTCATCGTTAGACTTATGCCTGTCGTCGGACTTCTACCCGATGCGAAACTTTTGCTTATCGTCAGAGTTTCGTCGGACTTCTACGCGATGCCTGATTTCCGTTCGTTGCCAAATTTCTACTTGACGCTGGACCTCGGTCTGTCAACGGTCCTTCCAACCTCCATCGCCAGACAACAGTCTTTTCAACCTCCTTCGCCTGCCGACTATGGTCCTTCCCACCTTCGTCGCCCGTCGACTACGATCCTTCTAACCTCTATCGTCAAACAACGGTCCTTCCGACCTGCGTCGCGCACCGACTACAGTCCTTACAACTTTCACTGCCAGAAAATGGTCTTTAGGATCTCTGTCGTCCACCGCTACTATCCTTCCGACCTCCATCGCTAGCCAACTACGAACCTTCTGACCTCCGTTGCCAAATAATGTTCCTTTGGACCTCCTTCGCCAGACAACGATCCTTTTGACCTCCTTTGCCCGTCGACTACGATCCTTGTAACCTCCGTCACCAGACAATTGTCTTTCCGATATCCATCACCCACTGATTATGATCCTTCCGACCAAACAAACACGTAAACAATGATTCTTCCTATTCTCACCATTTAATGCACTCCATATGATATATATTTGTTAAATCAAGCCAAGACCTTCCCCCCAAGAAAAGGCCTCATTTGTAATCTATTACAAATACTAGTGGATCATTTCAAGCTGGGCTAGTCCCCATGATTTTTCCCCCATTTTCAAGGGTTTCCACATAAAAACTCTAGTGTCTCTTATAAATGTTGCACCTACTATTTTATATGATTGTGTGTTGGATCTTCGTACAAAGATAAGACGTTAAACTTTATATTTCTCTACAGTCACGAATATTTTAGGACGCAACAAAATCAAATAACTATAATACCGAAAATATTCATTGTGCACTTTAAAGTTCACTTTTAATTCACTTCTCTTTTGATTTTTTTTGTTCAAGGTCTCATTTTTCCTCTCTCAGATAATTTTCCCTTGCTTTTATTCTGACTTTCAATTTGGTTCTAACCAGCTAACTGTAATATTGCAAACATGCCCGATTTTAAATCAACAAATTTAGACTGTAATAGCATATTTATAATTAAATCTATTATAAGTGGTGTCATTGAGATTCAAGCGTCATTTTCTATCTCTACACTAATTTCTGTTTATAACGAACAACATGAGTTTTTTTAGATGGGAAGAAGCCCGAAGAAAAGGAACGACACATGTTGTTATAAAGGAAATGGGATAGATATAGGTAGTTAATCAGTGCTAATTTTGAGTTATTTTGAATGTTTTTAGTATTAAATATATAAATAGAGTTGATTTAAATGGTTTGTAGGTAATCTCGCTTGATTCATTGGGTATATCAACAGTTGCTGGCAGCGGCAGAGGACCATCGCTTCAGAAAATGGCCGTTAAGGCTGAGAAAATTGATTTGTTAGACTCTGGAAACCTTTACGTAAGAATGATTTTCCTGCAGTTCTTATTATATTTTTTCTAGTAACCTCAGGAAAATCGGTTATGATCTCATTAGCAGGTGGTGCAGATGTGGGAAAAGAAAACTTTGCTGCTAAGGTATTTGATGTAATGCCTGAGACAAATGAGGCTATCGGACACCTTTATGGTTTGTTTCTTAACATGCTGTGGAGCCTATCAAGCTTTTGGTGTAAATGATTCTTGAGGGATTGAACCGACTGAGACGTCTTAATCAACTACCATGAGAACTGCCTTCTAGCTTGTCATCTAACTGGAAGTCAGATTCATGGCAGGTAAGTTAAATTGTATTTGAGCAACTTCAGTTAGTAGGAAATATGATTACATGAAGCTTTTCAGTGATGACTGCTAGGTTTTCTGATGTAAGAGATGACCAAATAGTTTATGCAGAAGAAGAGCTTTCTAGGAACAAATCGGATGAACTCACAATGTAATACCAAAAAAGATCAATCCATACAAAAGACATCAAAATTTATGTTTTTTGATCAAATGAATAGCTTACATGCACAAGAAAGAAGAGAGAAAATCGTCAGGCACCAGATAATTTGATGTTATGCGATGCTTTTAATGCGATTCATGAACAAACTCGGGTCCGTTCTCATGCTGTTATGTGGTTATATTTTACCCTCGCTCTCATTTGACCTACAATAACGGAATAGAAATTACCACATGATGCACCATGAGTATGCGGACATAAGAGTTGATGAAACCCTGCAAAGGGGTTGAGGTTCAGCTTGAGCACAAACAGCCCTCGCAATTGGGAAACCAGTTCAAGCACCTAAGGCCCATAAGGCCTTGAAACTCCAAAAGATTTGGGATGTGGAAAGTTGAGACCTCTAGACTAATTATGTGTAGTGTAAAAGTTATTCTTATAAATTCTCTTATAACTATTTGTAGTATGAAATCTTTGAACTAGAAAGAATCCTATATTGATGCGGTGCATCAGGCTAGCTTCAGTACTTATCCTATTTTCATGCTTTCGTATTTCTTATTTTCACAGTTATGCAAGCACTAGTGCTACCACCTTTTTGCTTGATTAACTTTATATAGTTAAAGAAAGTCTATATCATATATATACGAAATGTAATAGAAAGAAAGGAGATATGCTTATACTTTTTACAGTTTGAGAAGAAACCTTATTCTCTCTTTTATCTTGGTTACTGTTCTATAGCCTCTCTGGTAAGACTACTACGTCAGAGTGGTATCAAATCCTAGGGCTCTAGTACATGGTGGATTGCAACAACCGGATAGGGGGCAACGATGATCGCACCCTAGACTCCTTGTGGGAAGCAAAAACCAGATTAGCACGACAGTTGAATGATATTTTCGCGGAGCATTTCAGGCTATCGATCTACTGCAATGCACAGGGAACTACAGGCAATCAAGTCTGTGCTCCCTATATCGATTCGGATGATGATACAGAAGCTTATTTAGGCCCGACTTTGATTGATTCGAGAGAATAAGAGCTTCAACATGATTGGGTGAGATAACGTAGAATGGGAATGGCTAACCATCACCACCAGCAGTTTCGAGCGAAGCTCGATATTCCGTTTTTTGATAGAAAATTGCATATAGAAGATTATTTGGATTAGGAATGATCGGTAGACACTTTTTTCTAATTCATGGAGATTCCCCTAGGTAAGCAAGTGAGATATGTAGCTTGCAAACTGCGAGGAGGCGCAAGCGCGTGGTGGTAGCAAATTTTAAAGTCAAGGCGGAGGGAAGGAAAAGGAATGGTGTGGAACTGACATAGAATGAAATAGCTAATAAGGGCGCATTTCTTGCCGACCGATTTTGAAGAAATTTTATTACCACAAATATCAGCATTATGTGCAGGGCAATCAGTCTGTAAATGAGTAAAGCCAAGAATTTTTATAGATTAAGAACAAGAGGCGACCTAAATTAGAATACTAATTAGCTTGTAGCAAGTACATTGGGGAACTTAGAGATGTGATTCAAGGTAAATTGGAATTGAATCCTATATGGTCTTTGTCTCAAGCTATGAATTATGATTTGAAAGCGGAACTACAATAGAATCGTCACTCCAAAGGCCAATATCAATGATGTCAGTCGGTAGACCCTCCACCCGATGGAACAAAGCAGATTCCCAATTCGGGTAAGCTTCCAACTACCTCAAATCCATAACATAGGATGTCTGGTACGGCTCCGACTCCTACAATTGCAGATCATAAATCACAACTGAAATTGAGACAGTGCACTAAAATATTTTCTCTATTTTCAACCAGGACACCTAATGCAACTCATCCATAGTTTTTACAACAAAAGGAGTCAGCTTCTAAATCGCAATACAATTTGCAGCATACTATAATATGTTTATTTAACAATGGTCTTAATTTTTTGTTGCTCTTCCAGATGTGTCAACCTTACTAGAAACAAGATGAGAGGTTTTCAAGCACTGGGGAAAGAACATCAGATCCCGGACTTTGAACCAAAAGTTGAACGTTAGAATTCTTGCTTTCTTCTCTGAATGAAAACTTATTTATCAAAAAAGATTGGCTTGGTACTTTGCAAATTAATTTTATCAATAATTTGATTTCTCTTTCCCACTCATCAAAACTTGAGTAAAGAAGTCTACTATGAGATTTAACTAATTTTTCATCAAATGATTTTAAATAATTTTGAATTCAACAAGGGCAACTTTAGAAATTATGAAAGTGGATGTCTTATTATTCTTACATGTCCTTGGACAGCATTTGTCATGATTCAGCTCAATGAAACGTAGCTTCTTGCTTCTTTTGTTGTAACTTGGAAAAGATTCTTCATGCTTTTGCATGTTTGTTCATTCACTGTTCTCTTAGAAAAAAGCTAATTTTACTTGAGATCTGATTTGACTTCTACTTTGCGGGAACTTGGAGATCAGTGGCATTTCCATGATTCTCCATTAGGAATGTTAAGTTTCTAAGTAAAAGAATTTGTGGCCAAGTAGTGAGAGAAGATGGTTATTTTTTTAATGGTCTTGGAGCTGTACTTAACAGTTTATTGCTCACCATTTTCAAAAAAAAAAAAAAAAAAAAATTCTAACAAAAAATATTTTATGCAGGCACTGGCAGATTGATGTTTTACTCCAATATATACTTCACAGTTACAATTCCATCTTTATGGAAACTCCTAAGGTACAACTCCATTTCTTTTTACCTTGTAAGGGTCTAACGTCCTTCTAGACTCCGGTTTAGTATGTCATAGAGCTTTTCATAACCCTGGGATATAAATGACTTCTTACCCAATAAATCTATAGATTTTTATTTTTGGGAAAATTTTGGGGCTTAGCCCATTCTATAAAAGAACAAAGGTGTGCAAGATGAAAAAACAAAATTCAGCCATCAACAGAAAAACTAAGGCTTGATAAAATATAAGAAAAGAACATCTAAAGGCCAAAGAGACGAAAATGAAACCAAAATCAGACAGAACAAACTGTCTGGCCGGAACTCAGTGCTAGCTGAAATGATCATAAAAGTAGAATCAGGTCTCTTTTGGTTGTCCGAAGACCATCCAAACGGAGATGGCAGGCGTCATCATTGTCCACGGCCCAAAAACCTGCCAGAACCCAAAAATTTCGACAGCAGCTATTAGACAACAGTAAGGCAACACGGATTTCAGAATTGGACGCGGAGGTCGGGCAGCAAGGAATTGCCACCAGAGGACCGAGGCAGTGCAACTTCTCTTTAATAAAACTCCCACACTTCCATCCATCAAGTTTAAGGTATACTGCTCTAGAGATCTTTAAAGTTTCCATACAATTTAATATTGATTATTGTACTACCTATCTCCTCTCTTCCCCTTCCAACAAGTAATGATCCCATAGGGTAGCTTGCTTGAAAAGCTTTGTCACAAGGAATACAAAAAAGGTATTCCAAGCTCTTTGACTGACATTTACAATCACATGGAGGGCAAAGGTGCTTATCTCTTCTCTGTGCAATTCTCTGATATTTAAGCATATTAGATGAAGTCTAAAGGAGATGAAGATATATAGCATCTTGCAAGAATCATTGCGTTTTCTCTTTTCTATCTTCTCCTTTTATGATTTATAACTCTTATGAAATTTTGTCTTTATACGATTCCTTTTTTCTTCGGCCTTTGCCAATGCTTTCATAGCCTGTAATTTGCTTTGAGATCTCTGATATCATTGATAGAAGGAATCCTGGGGAACTTTAAAGACCCCTCTTTGATTCCATCATTGCTTTCCTTTACTTTCTCTAGGACGTGTTTGGTATTCTTTCAGAATGTGGTGGTTTCAGAACCAAAGCAAGCGGTCAAAAAGTTTGTAAAGTATATCCTTCTTCTTTTTCCATCTCTGGAAATTAAGAAATTGAGGGACCGACAAACAGACAAAATCTTTTACTAAATTCAAATATCCATTCAAGGCATTCATTGTTATCATCTAGAATCTCTTGAGGGAAGAAGCTGACATCAGGAAATAACTTGAGAGAAAAGAGAGGGAAAATAGAGACAGATCTTCTGTAGCTCAAATTAGCAATCAAGACAAGAAAGAAAGTAAAAAAGTCAAGAAAATTGCAGGCTGATCAAAATAAATCAATTATGGAGATTTTTTAATTGGGACTTTTATGCATTCAGGTTTAGAGGCTAAAAGACACCACACATGCACACAATATATCTAAGCTAAAATAAAAAAATAATATAAATTGTTCAAAAATTTTCATATTGTATGATATAGATCATCTTAATTGGAGATTTAAAGATAAGATCAATGTACATTAATTATAAAATTTTAAAATTGAACAAATCATATTGTTTGATGTCAATCATATTACATGATCATGAACATTTTAAATGGTTTAATTGCTTCTATTTTCCTTGATTACATTTAATTCAAAATTTGAATTTATCATATTATACGGTATATGTCATACTATATGATGAGTTTTCTTAGTTAATCTAATTATGATACTAGAATTAATATAGAGATACAAATTATGTATAATTAATTGTAATGTATATATGGATTATACTATATAAATGTAGTTTGAGAATAAAAATACAACAAAGTTAATTGAAATCAAGCATGCCCTTCATGACCTTAATTAAAGTGATCTTTTGGTAACCCAACACTATACTACCCTTATCTGATATTACCAAAAATTGATGATTTGGAAGAACCAGAATGGGAGTGTCTAAGGGGTGCAATAGAATATAAAACTTTGCTGAGAAAAATAGGATTTCCAAATTCCTTCTTAGGCTAAATAAAATTTTGATGATGTTTGAGGTAGAATATATGAGATGAAGCTGCTTCCATCTATATAGGAAGCATTTTATAATGCTTGTAGAACCAAAATCTAGAAATAAGATCATGTGGGGGAACCAAGGTACCCCAATTTATCATGAAGGATTGGTGCTCGTGTCTCATGTTACTTAACACACAACAATAATACTCTAGGAAAAATTGAGGCCTTGGTCGGATCATTTTCATAAGTTTGGATCTACAAAGAAAACATGTTAAAAACTTCACTATAAGCCATTTGATTGAAAACCTAAAAAATAGGGTCATGGTTAAACTATATCTAACAATGATCAAAACTAATATCATTCTTATAAATCAAGAGAAATTTGAAATAGTGCAAACGATCCTCAGTCTAAATTCTAAATTCTCCTCTTGGCTTCGAAGTTCTAAATTATCTTCTCTTGGCTCCCAAACTTTCATGCTATCTCTTATTCATCAACAAAATTATCAAATATATGAGTTGTGCTTTTTTTTTTCCTAATTATTATGAATGCTAGGATGCCATCTTGAGGATGGCTAGCGATGCTAAACAAATGGATTGTGGCTATTAAATACTAAATAAAATCCCTAGTTATAAATAAAATATGCTCTGTATGAATCATATTCTCTGTCTTAAACTCTTGATCATAAAAATTTAATTTACCTCAAAATCTTATTTCCTTCCCAATTGATCAATGAAATTCTCAAGTCTTTCTAGTGTAAAATGTGTCAAATATGAAAATAGGCCCAAAATAAATATATTAGCCATCTTTATAAAGCCTTTCAATTATTTTATGCATTCATATTGATATTTTGGCTTCATCCAGGGTTACCAATATCTTAAGGGAAAGATGGTTCATATCATTTAGTAATGATTACACAAGAACTATTTAGATAAATCATAAAAGCTAATTAAATCATAAACTTGTTATGTCCTTAAGAAATCTCATCTATATATATAACTTAGTTTGAAACTAAAATAATGAGCACATTCATTCTATTTTTGGGGATTCTCTTCTTCAATAAGAAAACTTTCACTAAAGCTTGTGTATTTATACTCCCCAACAAAAAAAAAAAAAAAAAAGGGTTTGCATAAAGAAAAAAATAGTCACCTCATAGATCTTGCTAGATGGGGGAGACTATTCTTACTATTGAATATCTCATTAATCTCAAGCTATTAAACCCTTTTTCAAGTCCTAACCAAAACCTGCCCCACAAGTATGCTCATATCCATCATTCCTCTTAAAGTTGTGTTCAAACCTTCAAGCACAATTCACCTCATAAGAGGGGTAACATTGACCCAAAAGATCTAAAATGCATTTTTATTAGGTGTTCACCTAACTAATAAGGTTATAAATAACACTATTTTATATGCAGAAAATAAGCTAATAATGGACCTAACATTTTTTAAAAACCAACTTTTTTTTTCCAAAAATTCAAAGTCATAGGGAGAATTTTAACACTGATAATAATTATGAGTTTTGTGAGACTATCTCACCTAATTTGTCTTAGTTTACATTTCTTCATGAGTTATTGATGTAGGACAGTTATAATATAGTATGGAATGAATGTAATTAGATGATTACATTAATTGTTTTAAAATATTTATGGGTGAATACTTTTAAATATAAAATTAATATTAAGTATAAAGATAATAAAAATAATTTGATAAAAGTGGAGTGATTCAAGGTATCATTATGTTCACTGCACTAGATACCTAATCCTTAGAAAAGCAAAAATGAAGTGAAAAGCTATGAATAGTCTAACCTATGATGGAATTTAAGGTAACTAGTGGCACAAGAGGATAAGTTGAAGTCAATTTCTATGAACAGACTGTCATCACTAATGTTTCCTTCCTTATTTTTTTTAAGCTTTTTTTTTCTTAAGGATTGTGAACTTACACACTCAAGTTATCTTTCACTTGAGAGTAGAATTGTATAAAAAATAAAAACTCAAGAAAAAAAATTTATTCTAAAAGTTAAGCTCTTAGGATTACAAGAGGCTCTATATTTATAAAAATGAGATGGAGAGACTAAAATATATAAACCTACCTCCAAATTTCAACCTACAACCAAACTTTTACCTACCATTATCATTTTTATACCTACTTACACTATCATATCTATCACCATTATCATACTTACCACAATTAACATACTTACCATCAACCCTAATAACTTGTAATCTTATATGGGTCATGGCATTAGAAATGGCCCAATGCATAAAAACTTCAAAATATTACATCATGACAAGAATTCCTGTCATACCCCATAACCTAATTTTCAAGAATTATTCTTTTATCTTTAATGTAAAAACAACTAAAGCTATCTAATGTTAATATGACTATCAGTAAAAATAATTCTACTTATTAAAACATCAATATACAGTTGTATTCATTACTCCTAAAAATCATATACAATAGTCAAGAGTGCACAAAATACAACATACATTTTATCTTCTCTTGAGTATAAAAGAATAACTAAAATTTAAAAAAAAAAACTAAACCTAAGGAAACATGATCTATCACAGCCTCCTGATGCTCTATCCTGACTTGAAATCATCAAAATAACATGTAATGAGCCAAATAACCTAGTAAGTTACTAAAATCCTATAATTGAATTCAAAGCATGGTAATGAAGCAATATGTATATCATCAGTCAATTCATAATAGTAACAGTCATTATGAACATGATTCTGTACTAAAATAATGAAATTCACATGCAGCAGCAATAAACTCGGTGAAGTGGTATAATAGTATGGTACATAAGCTAGTAAAATATTACATAGTGAAAACCTATAAATCAATATGGGTGTCGAATCAATAAATTTATCGTTGTATAAATACTTATTTAATCAGTAAGAAAATCATATAAAAATTAATATAACTAAAGCCTCAATGAACAACACCAAAATCATATCAATATAGTAAAATCATATATAAGTATTCACCATTTCTAGCCATTTTATATTACTATCATATCAATAATTTAATTATATACTCAGTATATCAAATATACCCCATAATCAATAATAATGAATCAATAAATAGTGAATCAATCATAGTGACATTGATAATGAATTAGTAATAGTGTTAAACAGTATCAATATTATAGGTGATAGTAATAGTAAAGTAGTACAATAAACATTAAATCAATATTGTTTTAGTAAAATTATATAGTAACAATGAATCAGTAACATACATTTTAGTAATTATACTAAACAAGGAAAGAGTCATGAAAAGTATTGTTATTCTAGTAATCGATATCAGTATCAGTAATTAATAACTATTGGCTCAATAAATAAAGTCATCACTCTTTGATCATTAATGGAGATTATGGAGTGAACTTTTAAATTATAAGAAAATCTAGGACTCTTTTGCCCCTAAAAATGCTTAATTTTTTTATATAAATAATAACAAACCCCACTTAATATACGCAAGTATAAATGTCGCTGAATTAAGCAATAAAGTGACATAATAGAGTGTCAAACTCACGAGGAAGTATGCTTACTTGCAATAAACTACTACTGTTTACTTTAATTATTATAATTATCCTACTAAAATAAAATGATATTTTTGGAGATTTTATCACAAAATAAATCAATAAAATATTTGATATAATATTAAATTAAAGTGTTTTGGATTGATGAGTATAAATTGTGTATCTTTCCTCACAAGACTCTTCAAAGTAATGTGATTCAAAGGATATACATCCATAGATCTTTATCGAGCTTGTATAGGTGAAAAGTATATATGCTGCCCCCCTACAATTATAATAGCTCCTTAAGAACCTAGAAAATGTTACACCCTATGTCTTAGCATTCAAAATATCATATCTCAATACTACTAGTTGTTCTTGCATTTCTCCGTTGAGATTATACATCACATTAAAGTTTAACTACACATATGCCCACTATGTGCATTAAATAAAGAGCATGATAATTTTTAAAATATCTTTTAATAGTTTATATAATAAGAGTCTTCATTAGACTCAATATATATTTTATATCATCGACCTGAAATAAGAGATATAGTTAGATATAGAATGAATAACTAGCAAACTCTTCTTCATTAAACTCATAGAAGAATGACAAATATAAGAGAGTGATATCACCAGGATGGATCAAGTATCTCCTCTTTACTCCTTTAAACTTACAAAGTTTCTTTAAAAAATACAAGCTAAATACTCTAAATGATTGTATCTTGTACTTTTCTAGCCTCATTTAGATTTACTTTAAGAAGTATTAAATTTATACAAGTGATAGAACTCCCTTACAAATATAACATCGCAACTATTTAAAAATATATATATAAAGAAGGCAACTAGCACTGTGACGCTTAAAATAATGGCGTTGTGGCGCCTCTGAAGTGAGCTAGCGCTCGACGTTGAAGCTTTTGCACTTTCGTGGTGCTTATTGATGTGGATCAATTACTTGGTGAACAATCGTGTCTCTTCACTAATAGAATGTGGCTCTTAGAAGTTACAACTGCAAAACTACGGTGCTGTGAAAATTTGAGCGTTGTGATGCTCAAGTGAAAAAAATGGGAACAAGGCGTGTGAAATTATGGCGGCACGATATTTGAAAACAAAGAATCTAACTTCATTGCCAAGCTAACTTTTTACTCCATAGCACTAAATCATGTATGAGACGAAAGTGCTACATGATGGGATCCACCACTTGAACTTGTAGGGCCACCTCTAGAATCTTATCTACATGGTGGATTTCTTGGATAAATATGCTGATGAGAATGTCAGTTACTTAAGTGGAGGAGATTGTAAAATCCCTTAAGTAAAAGAAGTTAAACTCTTAAACATCGATACACCTTTTTGTGTGATAGATGGAAGCATTGTAAGAAACTATGTAGCTAAGCATGGGCATCTCGGAGTAATTATGGGATGGATGACTAACTAGGAAGTTATTCTAACATTACAAAACCATTAGCCTCTCGACAAACCCGACAATATATCGATAGTTATGATTTTGGGTTGTCACCTAATGAGCCAAAATCATCTGAGAATTTATCTTTGTTAGAGAATTGTTGGGAGCTATAAGGGGTCTGAATCATTTTGAGATTTTGTCTGAGATAGGGGTATATTATATGTTCTGGTACTTTAAGTATAAAAAGGGAGTTATAAGATCCTGAATCTTTTGAGGTTTTGATTGGGTCTAACAAATATTATATGAAATGCATTATGATATAAATTCAATTTATTTATCTATTCAGTATTATTATTTAAATCATAGAATAACTATTATACATTTTTAGTATAGTTATTTATTTAAATTATATTTAACTACTTTTGAATATTCAATAAAATATTTGATAAAATAATATTTAGAAATTTAAATTTATTCATGTGGCTTGCTGAGCTATTATAGCTCACTGTGATTTTGCTTATGGTTTCTAGGATTTAGAAAAGAAAAGGAGATTGTGGATTAGTAGTTCAAGATTAGATCCGAGTTGATAGATACTTTTGTTTTGATTTTTGTACAGTCATGATTAGTTTATTATTCAATTCTATAATTTCTTCATATAATCATGTATTGTAGTGTAAATATATATTTTGATGGAATGAAGAAAATCTTGTGGATGAATTTATTTTTAGTATTTAGATATTTTAGTAATTATGTAGTATGTAGTTTATTTCAAATGAATATTGGCAGAAAATTAAAAATAATTCCATAACTAAATATTAGGATTTGTCTATCATAGCTCAACACGATATGACCTATCTTAGTTGGGTTGGATTATGATAAGCTTTTGTGATATCAAAGCAATATTTTTGAAATTGGATTGTAAATTAAAGATATAGGAATTGATATATAAGTCTAGTGGGGGTAGTTTCAAGTCTATATGGGTGTTCATTATTTTTATTTTATTACATGTATATTTAATTGCATAGTTTGTGTGATCATGGATTCGCAAGACCCAGATATGATAGATGGACAGAATGCTAGTCAGGTATCTCTTGTACATAATACTACTCTGATAGTTGGTTCAGATATAATTTCACAATTTGCTACTTTGATGCCTAGATGATGGGTGAGGTATAGAGCGGGGTTCTATTATGAGATATGAAGAGGTAGATAGACATCTCGAGATATTTTTAAGATTGAAGCCTTCGAGATTCGAGGATACTGTTGAGCCCAACGTAGCAAATGATTGGTTGAGGAGATTGGAGAAGACGTTTGATGGTATGTAGTTTCCTCTTGAGAGGAATGTACCATTATGTAGTCTTTTGTTAGATGGTAAGGCAGAGCATTGGTGGATGGGCCAGCAAAAGTAGAAGTTTCATGGGAGGTTAAACTCTTTGATTAGCTTGGATGAGTTCTCCGATGCATTATGAGCTTGATTTGTACCACCTTCTGCACAATTGCATATGCAGAAGACTTTTCTGAAGCTAGTTCAGGGGAGTATGATAGTTATGCAATATAAGATAGAGTTCATTCCTTTGGCCAGATATGCCTCGCAACTAGTTAGCACTCCCATGGAAAAGTGCTACAAATTTTTAAGAGGACTTCAAGACAATCTGAGACAGCCTCTAGTGCCATTTAACATTTTTAATTTTTTTGAGCTGGTGGAGAGAGCTCATCTTATAGATAACGGTCTGATGGTTACTCAGCAGCAGTGGACTACTAGTATGAAGAAGTTCAATTATGAGACTTCAAATAGTGACATTTTTGGGAAGAAGAGTATATGTACACCTGGAGATCCAAGAGAGGTGGACATTCAATATCTACTACAATCTCTAGCAATGGTAGAATAGTCAATTCTGGTTATGTTATGAAAGTTCGTTAGGAATGTTAAGTCCTATAGAACTGGCCCAATGCTAAATAAAGAGAGTGGTGAATTGGAAAAAAAGAAACTTTAAGCAAAGTACAAACCAAAATCACCACAAATAAAACAAATGCAAAAATTAAATGTGGAAGCAAATAATAAGAAAGAACACACTGAATTTATAGTGGTTCGGTCAAACCGTGACCTACGTCCACTCCTTGGAGACATCCTCCAAGTATTGCACTAAACTAAGTGTCTCTCCTTTAGCCCCCACAGCTAGGTGGAGAAGCCCTTACAAATTTACTTCCACCTTCCCCGGTGTGGCGGAGTCGCCGCACCAAAGAGAGCTTTTTCTTTGGTGAACTTCCCTCAAGACAAGCCTTGAATCCGACGGTATTAAGATGCAAGCTTGCCAGAGCAACCGTGTGGAATTCCCTCCACACTCCCTTGAGTCCCCCCTCATAGGATCTTCTCCCTCTCAGACTTCACCTGTTCCTAACTCCCTTTCAACCTTTCTCTTCAAGTCTCCCCCACAAGAACGAAGCTATAATAGCTGCCAAAGACACTTATAAAGTGTCTTGTCATAGCTTAAAATGAGCTCATTAATGAAAGTTGCAGACATTATCGTCCAGGACGATAGTTATATCATCCTGGCCGATCAGTACAAATTCAGCTCATCAGCCCGGGACAATTTTGGACGATCAGAAGAAAATTGGTTACATCATCCTGGCCGATATCCCGATCATCCAGGCCGATTAGTTTAAAACCAATTTCAATCGTCATGATCATCGCTCTGAATTTGAGCTGTCAGATGTAAATCGTCCAGGACATCATCCCGGTCGATCCTGCGATCGTCCCGGATGATGTGACCGTATCAATCAACCATTAATGCTTTCCAAAGATACCAGATCAATTTAGGCATAATTGAGTTAGATCGGCATGTACGATAGGAATATCGTCCTGACCGATTTCCTAAAACAAAGAATTCCTAAATTGATTATAGCGACTGATTCTTTCTGAATTGAGACTATTATCTTGGCCGATACAGGTATCATCCAGGCCGATCAGCTAATGACGGCTGCCTTAATTAGGGTTTCTGCTTTTGAATAGATCGTCCCGGCCGATATAAATATCGTCCAGGACAATGTTACCAAAAATAAAAATCCAACAGAGAATCTTCCAAGTTACAAATCATCTGGTGCCACACCAAATACAACAGACTCAATAAAAGAAAAAGAGTACAAACTGACTCAGACCTAATCTACCCAATCTTGAGCTGATTCCAAATTGTAGTCCGATCTTGTGAACATGAAATGTCAGTACATAAGGTAGTCGTAGATAAATAAAAATATTTGCTATCATCAAAATCATAAATCATTGATCCGCAACAATCTCCCCCTTTTTTATGATGGAAAACACTACAATTTGAATTTGCAAAAAGAACATTTTCTCCTAATATCCCCCTTACTAGAATAACATTTTAAAAAATATGGGAGATAAAAATATTTTTTGTTGCTTTAATTTTTTTTTATAAAAAGGATACAAATTCAACAGTACGTTATCCCCCTTTGACATTATCAAAAAGAGAGTAGGCACAAACAAAAAAAATGAACAAAAGATAAAAATGTTCCCTGATCTAGTGAAAAAACAAATATTTTTAAAATAAGAAAGTTACCACTTGGTTTTAATCAAAAACTTAGCAGAATTAGATTGACAACGCATAGCCCAGAAAAAGTTAGAAATCCAGAATTTGATCATCCAAATTGAAATTCTTTTAAAAGTCTCAAAAACTTTTTAATTCAATATATAATTCAAAGAATAAATTAGAAAAAAAATAGTTATTTTTCAAAACTCCTTCCATAAAATATATCTAATAGAAGATTAATGCACAAATTATTGAATTAGGAATCAAGATTTTCAAACTCAAGTATCAAAAAAATTAAGGGTTTTCTTAGGCTTTAAGAAGTATAAGAATGGTAAGCATTTAAATTTTGTGGGCTCATTTTATACCTCTTGACAATTGGTTAGCACACTACGCATCTTTTTTATACACTTTGTGTATTCTATTTTTGTTTTCAATTTGGCATCTTTGCGCATCTTTTATTTTTGGCATCATTGATCAATTTTTTGTATATGCTACCTTTCTAAAATCTTAAAACCCAAAAGTAAACCCACACTATTGAAAAAAATGAAATTTTTGATTAAAAAAATTATGAGGTAGATACAACACCTTGCAAAAGATTCCTATGCGATAAATAAAATGTAGGAAGATAAAAAAAATTGTTTCAAAAATTAATTTAAAAGATGACAAAGATTTTAAATCAAAAGTAAAATAACCTCTTTTAGGAAATAGAGATTGAGAGTCAAAGACATGAGTTTTTTTCATTTGACTGTTTTTAGAGAAGTCAATTGCAACTTAAGAAAATATAGGAAGTAGATTTTTCATTTTTTAGAAAAGTGAATGTGTGTGTTGATCAGAGAAAAACTTTTTCGAAAACAAAAATTTCAAAGAATAAACAAAACAAAAATATAAAATAAAAATGAAAAACATAAAAACAAAAACACAACACAAAAACACGAAAGGCTTTTAACCATTATCTCTCTCCTGGTCCGATGGTTTAGAAATCATATATGCCCATGAGATTTTTTGCCTTTCATTATTTCCCCAGTTTGAATTTTTCTTCGTCTTGCATTTTCTTTCGTAGGAAGAATTTTTAAATTATGGCACTGATTTTTCATATGTCCAGTCTTCCTACATCGAATGCAAATAACCTTAGAAGGAATATGACATCCTTACCATTTTTACCTTTTTCCACTTTTGCTTATGTTTTGGCAAGCTTTGTGATTTTCTTGATAAGTCATTACATTCGTCATCAACTAAACAATCTTTTTCTGTATCTTCGTCTTTTTGAACAATCGTTTCACCTGCATCTACAAGTCTTTGACTCAACCCTTGCTCGTAGGCAATGAGTGAGCCAATCAAATTATCAATAGAATATTCATTCAAATCTTTTAATTCACAAATAGCAACTACTTTAGCATTGAACTTATCAAGTAGACAATGAAAATTTTTGTTAACTTTTTCAAAATTTGAAAATTCTTTTCCTAAGGCATGCAATGATGTTACAATTTGAATGAACCTAGTGTACATGTCTAAGATTGTCTCATAAGATTTCATAGAAAATATTTCAAAATCATGCATTAACAAATTCAACTTGGATTGCTTGATTTCACTAGTGCCTTCATATATGTTGTGTAGTTTATCACAAACTTCCTTACCAGTAGTACATGTGGATGCTAACATAAAATCTTCAGAATTTAAAGAACAGAAAAAGCTATTTAAAGATTTTGCATTCAATTGAGCATCGATTCGTTCATCTCTATTCCATTGACTAAAAGGAATGTCAGTTTTAATTCCATCTAAAATACATGACGGAGATGAATAACTAGTTAAAATCATATGTCACATGCAAAAATCAATCGATTGCAAAAAAATAGACATGCGAATTTTTCAAAAATCAAATGTAATATTTTCAAACAAAGGTGGTCTGGTGATTGAATAACCTTCCGCAATATTATGATTTGAAAAATTAGCCATAGATCGAATTCAAAAGCTTTTAAAAACTAGATTTTATGAACACTGCTCTGATACCACTTGAAAGTTCGTTAGATATGTTAAGCCCTATAGAACTGGCCCAAGGCTAAATAAAGAGAGTGGTGAATTAAAAAAGAAGAAATTTTAAGCAAAGTACAAACCAAAATCACCACAAATAAAATAAATGCGGAAATTAAATGAGGAAGCAAATAATAAGAAAGAACACACCGAATTTATAGTGGTTCAGTCAAACCTTGACCTACGTCCATTCCTTGGAGGCACCCTCCAAGTATTGTACAAAACTAAGTGTCTCTCCTTTAGCCCCCACATCTAGGCGGAGAAGCCCTTACAAGATCACTTTCACCTTCCCCGATGCGGCGGAGTCGCCGGGTCCTTTGACACCAAAGAGATCTTCTAATTTGGTGAACTTCCCTCGAGACAAGCCATGAATCTGACGGTATTAAGATGCAAGCCTGCCGGAGCAACCGTGTGGAATGCCCTCCACACTCCCTTGAGTCCCCCCTCACAGGATCTTCTCCCTCTCAGACTTCACCCGTTCCTCACTCCCTTTCAACCTTTCTCTTCAAGTCTCCCCCATAAGAACAAAGCTACAATGGCTGCCAAAGATACTTACAAAGTGCCTTGTCATAGCTTAAATAGAAAAGCTCAAAACGAGCTCATTAATGCAAGTTACCGACATTATCGTCCAGGATGATAGTTATATCATCCTAGTCGATCAGTACAAATTCAGCTCATCAGCCCGGGACGAATTGGGACGATCAGAAGAAAATTGGTTACATCGTCCTGGCTGATATCACGATCGTCCAGGCCGATTAGTTTAAAACCGATTTCAATCGTCCTGAATTCGAGCTGTCTGATGTAGATCATCCAGGACATCATCCCGGCCGATCCTGCGACCGTCCCGAACGATGTGATCGTATCAATCAACCATTAATGCTTTCCAAAGATACCATATCAATTTAGGCATAATTGAGTTAGATCGACCTGAACGATAGGAATATTGTCTTGGCTGATTTCCTAAAACAAAGAATTCCTAAACTGATTATGGAGGGTGATTCTTTTTTAATTGAGACTATCATCCTGGCCGATACAGGTATCGTCCAGGCCTATCAGCTAATGACGGCTAGCTTAATTAGGGTTTCTTCTTTTGAACAGATCGTCCCAGCTGATATAAATATCATCCAGAACAATGTTACCAAAAATAGAAATCCAACAAAGAATCTTCCAAGTTACAAATCATCCAGTGCCACACCAAATACAACAGACTCAACAAAGAAAAAAGAGTACAAACTGACTCAGACCTAGTCTACCCAATCTTGAGCTGATTCCAAATTGTTGTCTGATCTTGTAAACCTGAAATATCAGTACATAAGGCAATTGTAGAGAAATAAGAAAATATTTTCGATCATCAAAATCATAAACCATTGATCTGAAACATGTTAGTGGGACACCTATGTGCTAGAGGTTTTGTAGACGTCATTATGTGCAGTGTTATAGGATGATTGGACAATGCTTCAAATGCATTCACATATATAGGGCACTGGGTAGCAAAGTGTCCACATGCAGGATTTTACCAACGTTATGAGCCCAAATCTGGAAGCTTTGACAAATCAACAAGCAGACCGAGGGCAGTTCCTCTCTGCAATTTTTCTGAGGGACCATCTGGTTAAGCTAGTGGTTTTCGTTTAGTAGTAAGGAGGTTATTTGGTATTGGTCATAGAAATCCTAATAGTTATATTGATTTAGATCTAATTCAACCACTTGTATATAGTATAACTTAATAGGAGGCTCATGATACTCTAAATATTGTGATTGGTATGATTTGCATTTTTTAGCATACATGTTGTGTTTTATTCAATTTGATGCTAGTCATTCATTTATTTTTGATCATTTCTTTGATTTACTACACTTGCCTTCAGTTATACTACATATTTCTATTTTTGTTAATCTACTGATTGGAGATGGTATGATAGCTAGTAAATTTTGTTTATGTGAAATTTAAATTTTTTATAAGAAGAGAAAATCCAGTTTGATTTTTTTTACCCATTATCTCATATGATGTCATTTTGGGTATGAATATGTTGAGTCAGTATGTGATTCAGATTGATTGTTTGAAAAGCAAGTTATGTTACATTTGCACAATGAGAGTTATGTATTTCAGGGAGTTATAGGGGTTCTATCCTATTTGACATATTCTATAAAAGCAGATAAATTATAGAAGAAGAGTTGTATGTTATTTTTATCATCAGTATGTGGTAAGAGTATAAATTATGGTCTTCTTTCTGATGTCCCAACAGTACATGAATTTTCAGATGTAATTTCTTAGGATTTAGTTAATTTTCCTATGGATAAATAAATAGAATTTGGTATTGATGTATTTTTGTAAAAGGCCCTGGTATCTAAAGCTCCATATTGGATAACACCTATGAAGTTTCAGGAGTTTAAGGTTCAGTTTCATGAGTTAGCTGACAGGAGATTTCTTCATCCTAGTGTGTCTCTATAGGAAGCACATATTCTATTTGTGAAGAAAAATGATGGTACATTATGTATGGATATTGACTACAAGGAGTTAAATAAAGTCACTATCAAGAACAAGTATCCTCTGTAATGGATTGACTATCAATTCGATCAGCTTGTTGGATATTTTATATTTTTTAGGATTTATTTGCAATCTAGATATTATTAAGTGAAGGTGAGAGAGATTAATGTGATGAAGACATCTTTCAATGGTCAATACGGACACTACGAGTTCTTAGTCATGCTTTTTGGGGTAACTAATGCACTATTCGTCTTCATGGATTACATGAACATAGTGTTTAAAAACATTCTGGATCAATTTGTTATTATTTTCATAGATGACATTCTAGTTTATTCCACTTTTGTGGATCATCATGCCAGACATATGAGGATTGTGTTGTAAATATACATTTTGATGATATGAAGAAAATCTTAATGATGAATTTATTTTCAGTATTTAGATGTTTTAGTAGTTTTGTAGTTTATAGTTTATTTCAAATTAATATTGATAGAAAATTTGAGACAATTTCAAAACTAGATCTTGTGATTTGTCTGTCACAGCTTAACACGATATGAACTATCATAGTTGGGTTGGGTTGTGACACTTTGGTTCCATATAAGTCTTATATAAGGTCCTAACAAACTATAGCTTAATATTAATTTTGATCAAATTGGGTTTTGTACTCAATCTTGATATTTTGAAAATTTTGCCCTATAAAATTTGTATATATCTTTATACAAATTTGTATATAACATGTGAATATAAGTAATAATAATCAACATATATTTTTATATTTAATTACTTTAATATAATGACATCGAAGCCCTTCTAAGGTTAAATTACTCACTATAAGTTTTTTTAATATGACTTTCAGATTAATCTACTAATATATAAAAGCCATCGATCGAAGATAAATAAAAACTTATGATGCTTATTATTCTACTATTTAAATCATCTTAAGTTCATATATTATTATATTTATTATTCTATAAGAACTCTTTAAAGTTTTCATTATGATAAATCTTATGTAAATCGTTTTAATTAAATATAACCTTCTGTTTTAACATCTCAAGCCTTCTTTGGAATTTGTTATAGTTTTGTTGTAAAATTTGAGTAAAATTTGATCTTGATATATATTTCTCCTACAAGTTGACATATTGATTTGTATATTTTATTTATTGCAGATTTTATTATTTAATCTTCTGTTTTGGTCGTTTTAAATGCCTAAATGGCTAATTTTGACAAAAATTTCTCCCCCAAAGTTGTAAATCTCATCGACCTTAAAAAAATTAAGTACTCGTATATAAAATTGAGCTAAAAAATGATAGAGAGTTGGCAAGTTAACATAGTGAGAGCAATCATAGAAATAGATCTTATCTACCATGATATGACTAATAATATCGAGATCAATAGGCACTTCATTAAAAAAAAAAATTGAACAAGATATTAGCAAAGTTATCTACACTTCAATAAAATCTCAAACAAAAAAATATCCTCGCTAAGTTTTCATTTGGGGCAGCTTTCTTACTGCTTCTTTAAATAGCTTTATAATACAAAAATTAAAATTTTTGTACTAAAAAGCTTCTTTAAGAAGCCGTAAGAAAGCGGTCCCAAAAGAAGCCTAAAGATGTTTAAAGAAGCAATAAGAAAGCCGTATGTACTATATGGTTATGTATATCAGCAGACCAACAATTGAATTCAAAGCATGATAATGAAGCAATATGTATATCATCAGCAATTCATAATAGTAATAGTCATTATGAATATGATTATGTACAAAAATAATAAAATTTGCATGCAGCAGCAGTAAGCTCGGTGAAATGGTATAATAGTATGGTACATAAGATAGTAAAATATTACATAGTGAAAACCTATAAATCAATATGGTTGTCGAATCAATAAAGTCATCGTTGTAGAAATACTTATTTAATTAGTAAGAAAATCATATAAAAATTGATATAACTAAAGCCTCAATGAACAACACCAAAATCATATCAATATAGTAAAATCATATATAAGTATTCACCATATCTAGCCATTTTATATTAGTATCATATCAATAATTTAATTATATACTCAGTATATCCAATATACCCCATAATCAATAATAATGAATCAATAAATAGTGAATCGATCCTAGTGACATTGATAATGAATTAGTAATAGTGTTAAACAGTATCAGTATTGTAGGTGACAGTAATAGTAAAGTAGAACAGTAACATTAAATCAATATTGTATCAGTAAATTTATATAGTAACAATGAATCAGTAACATACATTTTAGTAATCATACTAAACAAGTAAAGAGTCATGAAAAAGTAATGTTATTCTAGTAATCGATATCAGTATCAGTAATCAATAACTATTGGATCAATAATAAAGTCATCACTCTTTGATCATTAATGGAGGTTATGGAGTGAACTTTTAAATTGTAAGAAAATCTAGGACTCTTTTTCCCTTAAAAATGCTTAATTTTTTTTTATATAAATAATAACAAACCCCACTTAATATACGCAAGTATAAATGCACGTTGAATTAAGCAATAAAGTGACATAATAGAGTGTCGAACTCACGAGGAAGTATGCTTACTTGCAATAAACTACTACTATTTACTTTAATTGTAATAATTATCCTACTAAAATAAAATGATATTTTTGGAGATTTTATCATAGAATAAATCAATAAAATATTTGATATAATATTAAATTAAAGTGTTTTGGATTGATGAGTATAAATTGTGTATCTTTTCTCATAAGACTCTTCAAAGTAATTTGATTCAAAGGATATACATCCATAGATCTTTATCGAGCTTGAATAGGTGAAAAGTATATATGCTGCCCCCCCCCTACAATTATAATAGCTCCTTAAGAACCTAGAAAATTTTACACCCTATGTCTTAGCATGCAAAATATCATATCTCAATACTACTAGTTGTTCTTGAATTTCTCTGTTGAGGTTATACATCACATTAAGTTTTAACTACACATATGCCCACTATGTGCATTAATAAAGAGCATGATAACTTTTAAAATATCTTTTAATAGTTTATATAATAAGAGTCTTCATTAGACTCAATATATATTTTATACCATCGACCCAAAATAAGATAATTAGTTAGACATAGAATGAATAACTAGCAAACTCATCTTCATTAAACTCATAGAAGAATGAAAAATACAAGAGAGTGATATCATCAGGATGGATCAAGTATCTCCTCTATACTCCTCTCTTAAACTTACAAAGTTTCTTTAAAAAATACAAGCTAAACACTCTAAATGATTGTATCTTATACTTTTCTAGCCTCCTTTAGATTTACTCTAAGAAGTGTTAAATTTATACCAGTGATAGAACTCCCTTACAAATATAACATCACAACTATTTATAAAAAAATATAAAAAGGCAACTAGCACTGCGACGCTTAAAATAATGGCGTTGTGGCACCCCTGAAGTGAGCTAGCGTTATTGCAGATTTTATTATTTAATCTTCTGTTATGGCTGTTTTAAATGGCAGTTTGATTTTTTACCCATTTTCTTGATTTACTACACTTGCCTTCAGTTGTACTACATATTTCTATTTTTGTTACTCTACTGATTGGAGATGGTATGATGGATAGTAGATTTTGTTTATGTGAAATTTAAATTTTTTATAAGAAGAGAAAATCCAGTTTGATTTTTTACCCATTTTCTCATATAATGTCATTTTAGGTATGAATTCATTGAGTCAGTATGTGGTTCAAATTGATTGTTTGTAAAGCAAGTTATGTTACATTTGCACAGTGAGAGTTATGTATTTTAAGGAGTTATAGGGGTTCTATCCTATTTGACATATTATATAAAAGCATATAAATTAAAGAAGAAGAGTTGTAAGTTATTTTAGCATCAGTATGTGATAAGAGTATAAATTCTGGTCTTCTTTCTAATGTCCCAACAGTACATGAATTTTCATATGTATTTCCTTAGGAGTTAGTTAATTTTCCTATGGATAAAGACATAGAATTCGGTATTGATGTATTTCTGTAAATGGCCTTGATATTTAAATCTCCATATTGGATGGCACCTATGAAGTTTCAGGAGTTTAAGGTTCAATTTCATGAGTTAGCTGACAGGAGATTTGTTCATCCTAACATGTCTCTATAGGAAGCACATATTCTATTTGTGAAAAAAATGATGGTACAATATGTATGGATATTGACTACAAGGAGTTAAATAAAGTCACTATCAAGAACAAGTATCCTCTGTCATGGATTGACTATCTATTTGATCAGCTTGTTGGATATTCTATATTTTTTAGGATTGATTTGTAATCTAAATACTATTAAATGAAGGTGAGAGAGAGTGATGTGATGAAGACAGCTTTTAGTAGTCAATATGGACACTACAAGTTCTTAGTCATGCTTTTTGGGGTAACTAATGCACTATTCATCTTCATGGATCACATGAACATAGTGTTTAAAAACTTTCTGGATCAGTTTCTTATTATTTTCATAGATGAAATTCTAGTTTATTCCACTTTTGTGGATGATTAGATCAAACATATGAGGATTGTGTTGTAATATACATTTTAATGAAATGAAGAAAATCTTATGGATGAGTTTATTTTCAGTATTTAGATGTTTTAGTAGCTTTGTAGCTTATAGTTTATTTCAAATGAATATTGATAGAAAATTTGAGACAATTTCAATACTAGATCTTGTGATTTGCCTGTCACAACTCAATACGATATGACCTATCATAGCTGGGTTGGGTTGGGTTGTGACACTTTGGTTCCATATAAGTCTACTAATATATGAAGGCCATTGAAGATAAAGAAAAACTTATGATGCTTATTATTCTACTATTTAAATCATCTTAAGTTCATATATTATTTTATTTATTATGCTATAAGAATTCGTTAAAGTTTTCATTATTATAAATCTTATGTAAATCGTTGTAATTAAATATAACCTTCTGTTTTAACATCTCAAGCTTTCTTTGGAATTTGTTATAGGTTTGTTGGTGTTTAGGAAAAGTTTTTGTATTTTCTCTAATCAAAATACAAAAGACTTTGTTGTAAAATTTGATCCTGATATCTATTTCTCCTACAAGTTGACATATTGATGTGTATATTTTATTTATTGCATATTTTATTATTTAATCTTCTGTTTTGGCTGTTTTAAATGCCTAAATGGCTAATTTTGACAAAAATTTCTCCCCCCAAAGTTTTGTAAATCTCATCGAACATATAAAAATTAAGTACTCATATATAAAATTTAGCTGAAAAATGATAGAGAGTGGGCAAGTTAACATAGTGAGAGCAATCATAGAAAATAGATCTTATCTATCATGATATGACTAATCATATCGAGATCAATAGGCACTTCATAAAAAAAAAAAATTTGAACAAGATATTATCAAAGTTATCTACACTTAAATAAAATCTCAAACAAAAAAATATCCCCACTAAGGCTTCATTTGGTGTGGCTTTCTTACCGCTTAAAATAGCTTTATATTTTTGTACTAAAAAGATGTTTTAAGAAACAGTAAGAAAGCTGTCTCAAACGAAGCCTAAAGCTCTAAATCAAATTCAATTTGACATCCTCATTTTCAAGTTAGGAATAATCAGTATTTACTCCTAATTTGATGAGGGTATGAATTTTCGGATAATATGAAAACACCTCTTCCTTGTTTGGAAGGATTGTTGGATGATATTAATAATGCAAGGCATTAATATTAATGCCTCACACATTAATTGTATAACTAGGAAACAATGTCTCATTTAATAAACAATCAATTTCAAAAATGAGGTTCAAGACTGTTGCAACATAGAGGGTTCTTCTCCTTGTAAGTAGAAAGCTATGTAAATATATTTTGCCACATGTCAGTGTGGGATTGGTTGACATTACTGAAGCATGTAAGTTGTCTATAAATACTTACTGTACTAAGATGAGTAATGTAATAAAACCAATTACCAGTTTCCGCTATACTCTGTTTGTCTACATGGTATCAGAGCCATGATCGTAATTTTTTCTCCCTAAATTTTTCCCGCCTCAAATTCAAGATGTCGTCGACGAATCAATCAGAAACGGCAGAAGCAACGATGGAGCCTACTGATTCTCTTCAAATTCCTTCTGCTCTTAAATTCGTGATGAGTAACCTCAAGAACATAATTTCTCAGCCTCTCACCGCAGAGAATCATCATCTGTGGCGATCGCAGGTTCTCAAAATCTTCCGAGCGAATGGATTTGAGGGATTCTTAGATGGATCAAATCTCTGTCCGGCAAAATCCAAACAAACCGAAACAGGTCAGATCATTCCTAATCCTCTGTTTGCTAACTGGATCTTGGTGGATCAGAATCTTGCTGCGGCGTTATATTCCGTCATCTCGCCAACCATTCTACCGTATGTTCTATCGGTAGATCATTGCCATGAAATCTGGCAAATTATTGATCGTCGGTTGCAGTCCAGCACGAGATCAAGAATTATACAAATCAAGAATGAAATGCATCACTTATCCATGAAAGACAAAACTATGGGTCAATATCTTCTTGAAGTTAAAACAAAAGTCGATCTACTGGCGTCGGCTGGAGCACCATTAGGAGTTGAAGATGTTATCCATTATACATTAAATGGTCTAACCACGGCTTATCAACCTCTTAAGACGGCTATTCGTGCTAATCTTCAACCAATGAGCTTGGATGATCTTTACACATTATTGTGTAGTGAAGAACTCAATTTAGCACAAGAAGTAACTCGAGAGATTCAATCTCTTCAAATATCTGGAAATACACTAGCTCTCACAGCTAGTAGAGGTCGAGGCCGAGGAAGAGTGTCTCAGTCACGAGGACGAAATCCATACAACAATCGTCAGCAGTCTACTACTAATCCCGTGCGTGGAGCTCGATCCCCTCGGAACCCAGTAACATGCCAAATTTGTGGAAAATTTGGTCATTCAGCTGTAAAATGTTGGTATCGCCATGATGAACAGTATACCAGCGAACAACCACCAGCGGCATTATTTACATCGCCGTCTTCATCAGCCACCACTGATTGGTATTTGGACAGTGGTGCCTCAGCTCATTTAACAGCAGATGCAAATCAATTACAGCAAGCACAAATTTATACTGGACAGAATCAGGTTGTTCTGGGAAATGGACATCAAATGCCAATACAAAATACCGGGAAAGGTCTATTGCCAACGCCAGCAGGTAGTCTTCAATTATCCAAACTGAATCTTGTTCCTAACCTGTCTTTCAATTTATTATCAGTTTATCATTTAACTGCTGATAATAATTGCATCATCACATTCTCTTCTCATGGTTATGAAATCAAGGACAAGACGAGTCATCAGCCCCTTCTAACGGGTCCTTGTATTAATGGCCTGTATCCAATCCAAACCACTCAACCCAAGGGCTCAAATCAGCTGCAGCTTGCGTTAATGTCGGTTCAAACTGTTCAAGATCTTTGGCATCGAAGACTTGGACATCCTTCCTCTCAAATTCTTTCCAGTTTGAATAAGAATAATACCGACATTTGTATCCCTTCCAAATTTCTTTTCTGCAATGAATGTAGAATGGCTAAGAGCCATCGTTTACCTTCATTTGTTTCGCAAACTATTAGTAAAAATCCCTTTGATTTGGTTCACTCTGATGTTTGGGGTCCTTCTCCATCTTGTTCTAATCAAGGGTATCGTTATTATGTGTCTTTTATTGATGATTTTTCCAAATATACTTGGGTGTATCCTTTAACCCGAAAATCTGATGTCATTTACAAATTTTTGGAATTTCAACAAATGGTGAAATGCCAATTAAATGTAAGATACTCTGTTTGTCTACACTCCTCAATTCTCTTCTACATTGAACAACTATTATTGCCACATTACCATATGTTTTGGTTGCCCAACTATTCATATTTCTTCTTTATTTTGTGTGTTTAGCTTGATTGGAAGGTGATTGATATCATGCATTTACTATCAAATATTTTGTACTTACTATTCTTCCACATTCTACTCTCAACTAGGGGTGTAAGTCAGTCGAGTCACTGACAAGCTAGCTAGAGCTCAATTCATTTATGGGCTCACGAGCTGAGCTTATCAAGCTCACGAGTCGAGTTCGAGTTTACAATCGAGCTTCTATATTATACGAGTTCGAGTTCGAGCACAGTTTGACTCGACTCGCGAGCTTGTTGAGCCGACTCGATTAAGTGGACCGGGACCGAGCGGGAAAACTGAAGAGGGTGGAAGTCTGTTTCGTGCCATGTGTGCTTGACAAGATGGAGGCGAACCTCGGGACTGAGCAGCGTGTGTACAAATCGAGGTCTGCAGGCCTTGTGCGCTCTATAGGACAGAGGTTAACCGAGGAGGTTTGTGTGAGCACAAAATGAGTGGACTGTGGACCTTGGACCAAGGTGACGTGTATGAACTAACCTCATTCTGCGTGTGCTCGATGAGATGAAGAGGAAATTAGAAACACAGAGAGAGAAAATCGGACGAGCCGAGCTTGAGCCGCTCGATGAGCCGACCTGCACTATGACTAGTCGAGCTCGAGCTTGTCTTCTAACTGACAAGCTGAGCTCTATAAGGCCACTACTCGACTCGACTTGACTCATTTACACCCCTACTGTCAACTGGCCTCACTTGAGTCTCTTTGTTTGCCTCATTGAAATGAGAAAAAAATACAAATGCTTGCCGTTTTTCTTGTTATTTTTGAGCAATTGAAATATTCCTCAGTAAAATTTATGAAGAAAAAAGGAAACACAAGCAACTTCACTGATTTCACTTCAAATAAAATATAATAGAACTATCTTACATTTAATTATTTTACTCACATTACACTTTCAGCAAAATCAAGCTGTGACATTGGATATTATTTCCTCTCTCCATTAGAAAAATTCAACTTCAATGCTGACAAAACTAAATCCAATCCCATAGAAGCCATCAAAATTCAGGTAATCCATTCCACCATTTGTAATGAGGAAGATGAAGAGTTATTACCTATCTTTGGTTCTGAATAGATCATTAGTATTTCATTATGAAAATTAAGCAGATTTAAAGCTATATTAATGACATTTGACAGCATTAGAATCAAATCAGGAGAGGTCAAAATAAGAAAATAAGCTCTTCTTCCTGTCGTTTTCAGCTACTTTGTTTTTAGTATAATTTATTAAAATTTTTGCAGAGCTTGGCCTTTCCAAATGGAAAGAAATAAATGGAAAGAAATTAAGGAGGAAGAAGTCGCTGATATGAACAGCAATTTCACCTATTTGGCTTCCACTCTCTTTCTTCTCTTCCAATATTAATCCTCTCATTAAAATTTTAAATTCATAGAAGAAAAGAATTGAATCAGAAAATCTTAGACAATTTTTTATTAGAATGAGCTTAACAATGTATCATATTGTAATTTTGTTTTATATTTTATAAAATATTTATTATATTCATTATATATAATTATTTTATTACATATTTCAAAACATCTATTTTTATTAAATTTCCATTTCCTTAAAAAATTGGAGATATATATATATAAAGGAATAAGAGAAAGTTTAATGTACTATAATTTGAGTAGCATGTAATTAGTAATTAATTTATAAAAAAGATTTTGTTAAGATATATATTTCCATCCTGATGAGATTATTTAATGATAGAAATATTTGGGTAATTGGAATATTAATTAATGAATAAAGTCAAAGAGTAACAAAAAAAGGTCCCAAATGGAGATTTTGTGTGGTGTCCTAACGTGTCTGAAGGCCAATCCGGACACGTCATGTTCTCTAATGCATTTTGCAAGTCATCGAATGCACTGTGCATTAGATGATGTGGCGCATTTGAATTGGCTTCCGGACTCATTCAGACACCGCAAATAATAATTTTACCCCAAAATGAGGGTGAAAAACAAAATTTTGATATAGTAATTATAAATATATTACATGAGAATTGATGGCATCTTGTTTGGAAAAAAATTTAGAATTGTCACAACTCTGCATTTAGGGGGTGGACATAGAATGGTATTAGGTTTACGATTGACTATGCTGAAATATTTTTTTCATTGTAGATTAATAAATAATTTAACTATTTAATTCATCTTCAAAAAATACATTTGCGAAAATTCTTAGAAATTTTTTTTTATATTTCAGCTCTAAAGTTATACATGCTCTAATCATATTTTGTCTACCCTCAAAGCAGGCTGATTCCGACCTTGCCCATAATTGAACACCCTGCCATAATTTTTAAACTCTTATATGTGTATTTAAAAATTTAGGCTTCGTTTGGGACGGCTTTTTTATTGCTTTCTAAAACGGAGTTTTAGTAAAAAATAAAAAAAATTGTACTAAAACTCCGTTTTAGAAAGCAGTAAAAAAGCCGTCCCAAACGAAGCCTTAATATTGATCATATTAATCACAGATTATCAAAGATCAAATTTAGATTTTCATTAGTCAAAATTATAACAAAAATAATAATTTTCTTAAGAAACATCTCTATGCAATGCTGTAATAATTGTTATAACATTTTTTTTATTATTACCTATAAAATAAATCACAATTTCCTTACAAATCTTACAAAAATGAATAAATAGTTTAAATAAAAAAATTATATATTAATTTGACCTTTTCCTTCTCCTTCATCACATTAATCAACCGATGTGATATTCTATGATGAGTAGGCTGCCTGTCGTCTTTTACATAGTTTAATTCCATTAATGTGTATAAATGATAATAACGTTGATGAATTATAATGGTATTAAATAATATTCATTTTTCCATAAAAACAAGTTAGTCATTAGGGCTTACATTATTTGTCTAATTTATTTGTTTTTTTCTCTTCATCTACTCTTCTAATTTGTCGTACTCGACAGCATTTTCTGAGTGCAAATCCTACCAGAAATCTCTGCATGGCAGAGGTCAATTCTTCAGATATTGTATGACGTCCAAAATATTTGTATTATGGAGACAATTTTTCAGCTATTTAATTCATTTTATAATGTATAATCAGGGGTGGATCTACTTAAAGCCCACGGGAGCTAATTACCCCCACTAAAAAAATAATTTTTTTATTATATGATATTTTAGGTAGGTTGTCCCCCGTCATTTATTTTTTAATCTTTATGACAATATTTTTTAGGCAATTTCCCTCTTTAAAAGTTTTAAAATACTATAGTCTTTTGACAATTGCCCCCATCATAATTAAACACATAGTGTATATGTGTTATTATTAGAGAATAATGAACCAAATACAAAAATAAATAGTAAAGAGAATCCAAAAATTGTGTAGATATGTTATTGTTATTAGGTCGAATCCCGTCAGGGTGCGCTGCCTCCTTAGACCCCTAGCATATCTGTGAACTCTACACTTTTACTTGTAAGTTTGCATTTTAAGAAGCATGAATCCAAAACTTGTACTCATATGTTAAGCTAAGGCTCTGTTTGGACCAGCTTAGTAAAAATTTTATACTATAATTCTGTTTTAAGAAGCAATAATAAAGCCTTCCCAAACAAAATCTAAATTCTTGATTTAATGCACATTTCAATGCTTAATAAACATATTAGAATAGATCACATAAGATTGGTTATCATCAAATCAAATAATATGTATGCAAGAACGTTCGAAGAACTTGGTGCATTTAAATTGAATATAGCACCCATTAGAAAAAAAAAAAAAAAAAAATTGGTGTAAGTCTTGTCTTACATGTATATGTTATCTTATTTCTTGATTGGCTTGTTTTACACGTGAAGTTTATTGTTTAATATATGATGATGTACATATTATTTTAAGAGATTTGCATGCATATCATATAATTTTTATATATTTATATATCTAATGTCTAGATTTTGATATTTACTTATATAATAATTCAATATCTTAATCACATCAAAATATATTGATAAAAATATGTATTTTATTTTAAATTTTTAATATTTGTAATATTTTTTAATGTAATTTAATTAGTTTGATATTGTATAATTAGTAAATATTAAATGCTAGATATATAAATAACTAAAAATTATGTGGTATATGCTCAAATTATTACTTTTCATCTCTCTTTTTTGTACTATATGCTCAAATTATCATTATGTTTTTGCTATATTTTCTTCTAAACATTTCTATTTTTATTGCCTTCAATACACTTATATCTCAATGTTAATATTGTCATTTACATCACACTATTTTTAATTACTTATCACTCTAAATCACACATCATTAGAGTATTGTTACATTACGAAACAGAAAAAAAAAAAAAAAAAAATCGATGAGATGTCATTATGACTTCTTCACTTATATTTATGTGCTGGATTAACGTGCTAATTCTTCTCTTAACGATAACAACAGAAACCTTAAGGCATCCACCTTAGTTAACAGTATAAACTTGACATCCTTGTCTCTGCAGGTATTTGTGACTGCAAGCCAATACAAATTCCTTTCACCTACAAAATTACTCCCACAGTAGATCAGTTAACTAAGGGCCTATTTGAGACATTTTTTTTAAGATTACAACTATAAATTCGTTTGACTATTATTTTCTCACTGTTTTTTATAATCAAAGTAACTATTGTTTCGTTTGAGGTGGCTTTCTTACTATTTTCTAAAATAGTTTTTTAGTACAATTTTTTTTTTAGTTCCAGAAATTTTTGTATTAAAAAGTTGATTTAGAAAATAGTATAAAAGCCGTCCTAAACAAAACCTGAGTTATTTTCACCACACGACAACTTCGTAATCGACTTTATAGAAAGTTGTCTCAATCAGAATCTAAATTTTCTCAACCCAACCTCTATCAACATCTCTCTAACTCCCTTCAATATCTCACAATCATGCAATCAAACATAGCTTACATAACAAATTGCCTAGGATGAGCATCCTCTGATCTAAATACGAGCTCTTGAACCAACGACAACCTAAGTATGCCAACACATGCACAAACCCCTACAACAATATTTTCAACTACTCAAATATTTGTTGTGTGCCATCTCAAATCCATCCTACACGATAGCCTACGAATCCATCAATACACCCTCTCACTGTGAACATATTTAAATTTTGATTGAGCAAGCTATCCCCAAGATTGCAAATCAATTATAGGCTGTTGTGTATTCTTAGTTAGACCCTTAAAATCCTGGTACATTGAAAAGCAATTCATTGTAGCTCAATCCTCAACTAATGCAGAATATAAGGCCTTAACAACTGCAACTAATATCATCTAGCTCTAGCTTCTCCTACAAGAGTTCAGTATCCATCTCATGACCCACACTCCTCTCTTCAATGACAAAATCTATGCAATTGAACTAGCTTAGAACATGATGTTTTATTCCCACAACAAATGCATTGAAATAGACCACCACTTTATCAGATAATTAATCTAATCAAAGATTCTTATTGTGTCACTCATCTTAGAAGTACTCTACCATGAGAATACTTAACATTAGAATTTCTGATGAAATTCCAATCGCTGCATCAAAAAGTTCCTCAATGCTTAAGAGATTAGTTTTATTTTCTTAATGAATTTTATAACCTCCCCCATTTAGATAACTAACGTCATTGTCAGTACCCTTAGCCTAAAATCATCCACCTGACAAATAGAATTCTAGAGGTAGAGTTCTCATCTTCTAGTTGATCCACTACTCTGATACCTTATTTAAAAGCTCAAACTCTTAATCATCAAGATATTGCTACTTTTACCTGATAGTCTTATGATTTTATCCTCTTGATGAAACTTTTCAGGAGGTCACTCGTTCTAAAAGTGCTTTTATGCAAGCACATTTACTTTTAGAATTTCTAATAAAAATTGGGTTATTATATTATTTAAATTTTTTATTTTATTTTTTTAAGAAATTTCACAAATATGTGATCTTATATTTTTTATTTTCACAATTTTACTACCATAAGTCAACTCTGCTCTAATTAATAGCAGCAGAACCCTCATCAGCTTTCTCAGTCAAATTTACTAGTTTTTGTTCTCTCCTTCCTCACTCATTTAAATTGTCCTACTCATCAACAGTTTCTGAATCCTGCATCCAAATCCCTCCAAAACTTTCTGCAGCGTCTGCATAACACTAAATATTTTTGTTTGGTGCCTCAAATAGACAAATTTTGAGCTTGATGCATTAATTGTTCAGTTAATCCCATATTATTTTATAAATCTGTGGATTTGCTTCTCACGTGCAGTGCCGATTATCTTATTACAGACTATTTATTACAATTCATAATCTATTGCACGATAACTGTAAGGCGATCTTGGGGAGTACGTCACGTATATACTATAGATTACAGGCTGCAATTAAAATATAACAGGCTGGCAAATTACATTAATATTATTATTATTATTATTATTGGCTTATTGCATGATTAGCATGCATTCACTTAAAAATATTTACTTTTATTTTTTCATTTTATAACATTTTATTTACATATCTAACACCTAAAACTTTAATATTACATACATACAACGATATACTATTTTTATATCAAATATGTCACTCATATTTCCTTCCTATCACTCATATATTTCATTTCTACCACTCAAATTTGATATAAAAATAAACTATGGGTGGTATATATGTAATATTAAAGTTTTAGGTGTTAAATATGTAAATAGAATAATATAGAGTTGTATGTAAGTAAATCTCCTTTTTTCTATATCAATTTTGTAACATATTTGTGACAATTTTTTTTTTCATAAAATAAAAAAATTACAATTTTTTACATTTATGTGAATATTAAAAGCTAATGATGATTATTGCTTGCTAGAAAATTTACGAAGTCAAGTTATTTCTACCTAAAACATAAAACAATAACTATTTATGATAATAGATATTTTGACGGCACCCGATGGCACGTGGTGACAACATATGGCAACTGGCGACAGCTAACGATAGCCACGATGGGTGGCAATAAAGACAGATTGTGGTGTCTCTGATAAACAACCGAGCCTGCTAATTTTGGAATATAGTAAAAATAATATAAAGGTTGAATTTTAAACTCATTAAAATTTTATTACTTTGAATAGCTATATTTGTAAAACCCCTATAGCTGAAATACTTTACACTCAATACAATTGAAATAAAATTGCTGATAAGTAGGAAATAGTACTATTAAAAAAGTAGTTATAAAGTTGTTTGAACAGTATCTTTTTTGATCACTTCCAATTTGATCATGATGATTTTTATAGTTATTAAATTTATTATCATATGAATATAATATATAACAAATGTGATTTATTTTTTTCCTAATTTGTCAAATATTGTAGTCAAAAGTTTTTAAGATAGAAAATCAATCGAGTATATATGTAAAAAGATTGGAGTAGCTCTGGTAGGAATAAAGATTAGAGAGAGTTGTCTTAGATGGTTTGATCACATAAAATGTTAGTCTTCTTATGATCCGATTCAGAGAGTAAATATATTATATATATATAGTTTAGATTAAGAAAGGTAGAGACAGACCTAAAAAGATTTGATTAGAAAGTATTAGAAATAATTTTTTATTAGATTTAAATGAAAATCTAACTCTTAATAAAATACAATACAAAAAAGGGTTTTTTACATACATAACACATAAAACTATTAAAAATACATATTTAACACCTAAACTTTTATATTTACTAATATACCACCTAAAACCCCTCTTTTAATCAATTCTAACATTCTGTTTAAACCTTCCGTCAAAAATAACTATCAACGACTATATTCACCGTCAATGGCATCCTTTCATAATAAATACAAGCATCTCATCGCTTCGATGGAGTGTTAGAATAGAAGAAAAAGAGGATTTTAGGTGGTATATTAGTAAATATAGAAGTTTAGGTGTTAAATACGTATTTTCAATAGTTTTAAGTGTTATGTATGTAAAAATCCCTAAAAAAATTCATATAACATATCCCACGTAGTATGATAAAGGGTTGATATTATTATAATCGTTGTTGTGGTCAAATATTTTCCAAAAATATTAATGCTAAAGTTAATCCACTTTATTTTTGAATTAAATTCATAAGTTTTTTTGTTAAATAAAAAAAATAAGAATATCATCCAATACAAAAAATAACAAAATAATAGTATTTATTAAATAAAATAACTTCTTTTTCATATAAAGCATGGTATCATAAATGTTACCAAACAAGTAAATTTATTTTTTTAGTAACAACTTTTATAATAAATTTCTATTATAATTTCTTAAATCATTTAATCAACAACATAAAATACAATGAACAAAAGTATTGAACAATGAAGAATATTAATGTGTGTTGAATTTCACCATTTATTGGTAAGTTTTATCGAGATGAAATTGTCTACAATATTGCAGACATGGATGCACGACATAACCTTCCTGGTTGACCTTGGCAATTCAACATCAATGCTCTTCCAGAACTACTATTCTTTTCTCTAAAGGAAGCAAAATGTTTTGCTTCCACCTCACAACTACGCCTGACAATGGATAAACTATGTTTGCGCTTTCTTTTATAGAGAGATTATTACGTGCGGAGTCTGGACATAGAGAACTCTTCTGTTTTGTGAACAGTAAAAGCATAATTATTATTGACCACTACTCTTTTACTATTCACCTCTAGAGGTGTCAATTTTTGACACGACCTGAAATAGGACCCGAACCCGACCCGAAAAAAATTCGGGTTAGGATCAACCCGGACCCGAAACGGGTTGGATTCGGGTTCAACAAATCAACCCGTTTTAAAAATCGGGTCAGGTTCGAGTTGACCCAGCAACCTGAAATTGACCGAAATTGACACGAAAACTCCTATTTGACCGGGAACCCGAGATTAATCCATTTTTGACCCAATTTTGACCTGAAAATCGAAGATTGATCCGATTTTTGACCCTAAAATTAATAATTTTAGGTCAACTTCGGGTCATTCGTGTCAGGTCGGGTTGAATCGGATTCGAATTGGGTCGGGTTCGGGTCTGAAAACCTAACCCGTTTTTAAAAACGGGTCAGATACGTGTTGACCCAAATAGTGCAGGGTCAGTTCCGGATTTGAGTCGAACTGACCTGAATTGACATCCCCATTCACCTCTGTACTTTTACTATTCATAATCACAAAATGAACGATTATCTATATTAGCCTCTCTTCTATGAAGGAAGAATTTCATAAACATACTGCACGAATTCAAATTTCATTTCCTTTGATGCGTTCTTCATCTAAAAACATTTACAATGATAAAACAAATTCCAATTACTTCATTTGCTTTTTGTTTGGAACATATTTGCAAACCCGTCCCCAATTATTTCAGTACGGCGTAATGTGTATCGTCATGGAATCATATCCCGCAGCCGTCATCGAGCTCTTCGAAGTCGCACGGAAAACCCTAAGCAAATCGACGGCCATCCTCCTCACCAACGGCGAGCAATCCCCCTGCATCACAACCAATATCTTCCCCAATCCTCCCTTTGCCACAGCCGCCGCCTTCCTTGCCCGCCGATCCCCGCCGCCGCAGCAGCAAACTCTCCATAGCACCCCCACAGCCGCCTCCCTTCCTTCATTCCCTACCTTAATCATCCTCCCCACCACCGCCGCGACGTTCCTCTCCGCCTCTGCGCAGAACGCGGCCCTCCCCTCCCCAATCCCCACCGCCGCCACCATAACCCGCATCGCGTTTTCTACCGCCGCGGCCGGGATCTGAACCTCCTCTCTCTCCATCACATTCGTCAGTGCAGGTATTACCCCCATTCTCACCATCTCCGCCCTCATCCTCCTTCCCGCTCCAACAAGTCTCGTCAAGCATCGCAATCCCGCATCCACCGCTTCACCATCGGCTTCCCCAATTAACCTAACCAGCTCCGCCACCAGAACAGGCTTCCCCGCCATAGCCGTCCTCTCCTCCGCAATCAACATTTCCAATACCCTAGCGGCGGCCACCCGAGAAGACGAATACTCGGCGCCCTTGAAAACGGCAACAAGGCCGGCTACCGTTGCGTCGTGATCTGACAACAGAGCGGCGACCAACTCTCGTTTGCGCTCCGCGTCGACGAGATCGAGGGAGAGGAGAAGGGAGACAAGTGTTACACCGATATCGAGGGTTTCAGGGGCGAGGAACAGGGAAGCGAGGGCGGAGGGACGGAGGGCGTCGGAGGAAAGGAGACGTAGCTTGTAGGCTTCGTCGGCTGTGGGATCGGAAAGCATGCGCGCGAGTTCAGAGAGAGACGATGGAATATATTGATGGGAAGAGGAGGTGCAGGAGGAGGACCAGAGGTGGATTAGGCGGCGGAGGGTGAGGTTGGGGACGAGCTCAGTGGAGGAAAGAGACTGCATGGTGGCGGGGCAAGTATTGTTGCCGGAGTCGAGCCAGCGCTGGATGGAGGAGCGGTCGTAGGTGACGCCGGTACAGAGGCTCACCGGCGATAGCATCACCTCTAGGGAGATGGGGCACCGGAAAAAACTCGGTGGCGGCGCCGCTTTGCTCACGTCGAGGCGGAGAAGGTGAGGACTTCCTCTCGCTTGTTCGCTGCTGTTGTTATCTGATCGATTGCGGTTCCTCATTGTAGATCAGGACTGCGAATCTCTCTCTGTTCTTCGTTTCTTGCTCGTATTAAGCTGTGGTGGAGAAGCTTTTGAAGTGAAGGACGAGAGGGTTCACAGTCCGAAAAAAAACAAACAAATAAGAGTCAAAGGGCAAAATGCGGGAATGTGTTCTTAGAAGTGAGCGCAGGTTAGTATGTATGCGTGTGATAATATTAAAAAAAAAAGGGGGATTTCCGCATTTATATAGGTATCATTTTATTTCATATTATTTATATATTTAATATTTAAAATATTAATATTATATATTTATCATCAATAAATAAATTTTGAATATATAAAATAAAATATTAAAATTTATAGAATGATATGAGTGATAGGAATAATATATAAGAGTAGTATATTTAATATTAAAATTTTATATGGGTGGTAGTCATATAATATTAATATTTTTGACATATAATATTAATATTTTTGGTGTTAGATATATAAATAGCATGAAATAAAATGGTATGTATTTAAAATAACAAAAATTAATAGATATTTAATTAAAAAAGTATTTTTTAAAATATTTAGATCAATTAAAATAAACTCATACATATATCATATATGAAAAATTTAAACTCAATATTTCTTAGTTGATAGTCAAAACTTTCAAATAATAAAAAAGATGAGCGGAGGTAGAAGTATCATATTTTATTGCGTATAAATATGAATTTATAGAATGATTTATAATTTATTAAGATATTGATTTTAAATAATTGGGCATGTAAAACTATATATTGAGGCTCTTGATATAAAAGAAGGGCATTTATAATTTATATGCATACTGAAGAACTTCTTGAAAGAAGAAGTCGGGAAAACAGATGAAAGCAAGAAGCCAGTAAAGAGAAATGAATATTATTCATGTCTTTCTGTCTACAGTAACAGGCTATATATAGAGATAAATACAAGTATAACACCGGTCAAAATAATACACGTGGCAGACATTTATTTATTAAGTGAGCTATCTAATACGCCCTTGCAAACTGATGGGTGAGATTGCACCGTCAGTTTGTTTCTTAAGGTAGTAAATCTTGGAGTGGATAGCGACTTGGTAAAGATATCTGTAATTTGATCAATTGTGCTAATAGGTAGAAGATTAATATTTTTGTTCTGAATGTGATCCCGAATGAACTTTTGATCAATCTCTATGTGCTTGGTGCGAGCGTGGAACACCGGATTATTGGCTAAAGCTATGGCAGATGTATTATCGCAATACATGGTAGTCAGTTGATTTTGAGAAATGTCAAAGTCGATGAGAAGACGACGAAGCCAAATGACATCTGAAGTGAGGGCCGCCAATGCTCGGTATTCTGACTCAGTGGAGGATCGGGTGACAGTTGGTTGCTTCTTGACAGTCCATGAAATAAGTGAATCACCCAAGAAAGAGCAATAACCAGATGTAGAGCGACGCGAAACCGGGTCACCGGCCTAATCTGCGTCAGAAAAACAACGAAGAAGAAGATTAGATTTGACTATCGGAATACCATAATCCAACGTACCTTTGATGTACCGAAGCAGACGTTTGAGTAGATAGACATGTTCGGCGAGAGGTTGATGCATATGTTGAGATAATTGATTCACACTATAGGCAATGTCAGGTCTTATGAGGATTAAATACTGCAAAGAGCCAGTTAAACGCCTGTAAACGGTCGGATCGGATAATAAGGGATATGTAGATAAATTAGACGGGATCTTGGTACACGTTGGGTTGGCAAGGGAATTACATTCCAGCATTGAAGCTTGTTTTAGTATAGAGGCCTCATATTTGGATTGAGACAGGAAATACGCTTGATCGTGATAGTCAATACAAATGCCAAGAAATTCATGAACAATGCCCAGGTGTTTCATATTAAACTGAGAACTGAGTTTATTAATAACAGTAGTTATTTCTTTAGAGCTATTACCGGTGATAAGTATATCATCAACATAGATAAGTAAGTAAATTTGAATATCGTGATGACGAAAAATAAAGAGAAAAGGATCGGCATTGCTGGGAAGAAAACCAATAGATAAAAGAGATAAGGTGAAAGTCGTATACCATTGCCTCGGAGCTTGTTTTAAGCCATAAATAGCTTTATGTAGATGACATACATAATCCGGGTGAGTGGAATCTTCGAACCCTTTTGGTTGCGTCATGTACACAGTTTCGGATAAAGGGCCATGGAGAAATGCATTTGCAACATCTAGTTGATTTACCTGCCAACCGAAATTAAGAGCAATAGTTAGCATAACACGAATTGTAGGTAATTTTGCTACCGGACTAAAGGTCTCCGTGTAGTCCAAGACATATTCTTGATGGTTGCCCTGAGCGACCAGGCGAGCCTTATGCCTAGCAACAGTACCGTTGACATGAGACTTAATTCTATAAGTCCAACGACAGCCAATAATAGCAGCATTGTTGGGCGGCTTAACCAAACTCCAAGTTCCTTGTTGTTGAAGAGCCAGAAATTCAAGTGCCATAGCATTACGCCATTCGGGAAGCTTGACAGCAGAGCTATATGAAGTAGGAGCCTCAGTAGCAGGAGATTTAGTAATGGAGTGAGAAAGATTGAGACGTATACGAGGTGTTAGGTGACCGGATTTGTGTCTAGTGACCATGTGATGTGTGGGAAGAGTGGACGAAACAGATTGTGAAGTGCTTTGAGATGTGCTGGGCGGAATATCAGAAGCAGTAGAAGAAGTGTTAGTGGATGGTAGATCGGGTAGAGTAGCAGTGGGTATATGGCTAGTGCTGACAATAGGTTCGGATTTATTGAATTGATAAGAGGAACTGGAGACGGGTTGAAGGAGAAAAGGAGGAATATCATCAGATTGAGCCGAATGTGAAACAGAATTGTGTTTAAAGGGAAATTCAGTCTCGATAAAGCTAGTATGCCGAGATATATATATTTTGTTAGTAGTAACATCCAGACAACGATAGCCTTTATATTGATCTGAATAGCCAAGAAACACACAAGAAGTGGATTTAGGCGACAGTTTGTGGCGGTGTTGTGGTGGGAGTAACGGAAAACATTGACAACCAAAGACACGAAGATGCTCAGACTGGGGTTTAATGTAGTGAAATAGTTCAAACGGTGATTTGCAATGAGTAATAGTGGACGGCATCCGATTTATAAGATACAGAGACGTCAAAACTGCCTCATGCCAGTAAACATAGGGAACATAAGCAGTCATGAGAAGAGTTCTAGTGGTTTCAATGATATGACGATGTTTGCGCTCTGCAACGCCGTTTTGTTCAGGTGTATAAGGACAGGAGATATGATGTTGTATACCATTGGTTTGAAGATAAGATGTAAATTTGTTATTCAAGTATTCCTTACCACCATCAGACCGGAACATTTTTATGGTTCTTGAAGTGTAATTTTCAACTTGTTTCTTGAACATGCAAAAAATATATAAATAAATCAGATTTAAAACGCATCGGAAAAATCCAGGAAAAACGAGAATAATCATCAACAAATAACGCATAATATCGAAATCCTTGATTAGAAATAACTGGAGCCGGACCCCATAAGTCAGAATGAATCAGATCAAGAACTTGGTTACGATGATTATTAGAATGTTCAAAAACAAGTTTATGCGCTTTAGATTCTTTACAAGAAACACAAGAATTTATAAAAGTTTGTATACTTAGATGTGGATTACATCTAGCAATTATTTGAATAACGCCATCATGAGGATGGACAAGTCTTTGATGCCAACTGGAAGTAGATTGAGACGAAACGGTGAGAGCCTTCTGATCAGTAGAGACGTTCGGCTGCTTGACGGAGTACAGTCCATCACGGCAAGGACCTTGTAGAATTGCTTGCTGTGTCTGCAGATCCTTTACAAGAAAACCCGAAGCATCAAAAGTAATAGAAATAGGATTATCTTGAATTAACTTGGAAATAGACAGAAGATTATAACGAAGAGCAGGTGAATGTAGGATATGATTTAGTTTGAGCTTACTGGTAGGAGTTGGTAATAATCCAACTCCTGAATTCGCAATGCTGAGTGAGCGTCCGTCACCGACCACAATGCTATCTGATCCTTGATAGGGAGTCGACATGGATAAGTTGTCCATGGAATTAGTTAAATGGGTAGTAGCACCTGAATCAAGAAACCATGAGTTGAAAGCAGAATCAGCAGCCACGACGAGAGCCTGAGGTTGATTTTGAGATGCCGGTGGAGTGTAGTTGGTATTAAGTCGGTGCCAGCAATCAGAGGCAGAGTGACCTTTTTTGAGACAAATTTGACAAGTTATGTTGCCAGTAGATCAATTTGAAGATCCAGAAGACGAATTGGAACGCCCTCTGCTACGCCTTCCACGTCCACGCGAGGAGTATAGAGCCAAGTTCGGATCAGGTACCAGAGTGATATTTTTGATGTTCAAAACTACAAACTTGAGAGTAGACGGAATGATTGAAGATTCTTGACTGATGGCTTCCATGGGAGAACCAAGATCGGAGGAAGCAGACGCCATGGAAGTCAAGGATCGGAGACTAGGTCCTTTGATACCATGAAGAACTTCTTGAAAGAAGAAGTCGGGAAAACAGATGAAAGCAAGAAGCCAGTAAAGAGAAATGTATATTATTCATGTCTTTCAGCCTACAAGAACAGGCTATATATAGAGATAAATACAAGTATAACACCGGTCAAAATAATACACGTGGCAGACATTTATTTATTAAGTGAGCTATCTAATACATACAATATATATATATATATATATATATATATATATATATATATATATATATATATATATATATATTAATATATATATATATATATTAATACATAAATTTAAAAAAAAAACAGTTTATTATTTCCCATCAAAATTTATATATAACAAGACTTATTTCACTATAAGTGAATTAATATTGGTATATTTTTAATATGGTTTGAAGATATTATATATATAATTTATATATTAAATGTACAAATATATAAGAATATATGACTTGGATGTAAATTCACTGTAAAATAGAATTAAAAAATATATATATCTCTATAAAATACAAAATTTTAAATTTTATTTTGGAGTATTAATTTTTTTTAAGGCTATCTTATTGAATAAAAAGTTGGTTTGATTTTCTATAAAACTGTCACGAAATTTATATAATATAACTTGTAATTTAATTGAAAATAAAAATTTTATCAGATATTTTATCTTGTTCAACTCAATAACTATCTTGACTTTTGACATTTTTTTATGAATTCAAGCCAACTATGAACAATGTCTCCTTTGGTCATGTTTGACTTGATAATAATTTGATTCTGTTTGAATATATGCATATCTGCATGTGTGCTTATAATGAGAGGATGATAGGTGGCATTATTAAGATGTTAAGGATGAGTAGCTTCCATATAAGATGGAGGAACAAGAATATTAATGTGATGGTGTATGATCTTGTTTGTTATAATGAAGTAGATTATTAAAATAGGCTTGTCATAAGATGACATTAATATTGATGGGAACAGGAGGTATAGGAGGACCAGAGGTGGATGAGGCGGTGGAGGGTGAGACTGGGGATGAGGTCAGTGGAGGAAAGAGATTGTATGGTCACTACAGGAAAGTGTGTCATTACTGTCGAACTTTTCGGCGGACTGTTTTACACTGGTAACACCAGCACACTTACTAGCAGATATGCGCCGATAATTTAACGGTTCATTATCCAGCGAAATATCCGCCGCAGAAATATTGGCGCACATTTATAGGTGTCCGATGCATATTCCGCCAGTAATGACCGGCGGAATTACCGGCGCAAATGTGCACCGGTTTACTTAAACTCGAGGAATCATTACCGGTGTATTATCTGTCGGTTACACTACCTGCAGATAATATGCCCAAAAATGCATCGGTAAAGCCCTATTTTGGTGAATCCGCCGAACGATTTCTCATTTATTTCTCTCTCGCGTCGAAGAACGGCTGGGTGTCCGAGAGCTGCACCGACGTCGTGTTATCGCCCTATCCTCGCTCAAGTCCCAAACGCCTCGCCATATCTTCGGTCAAGTCCGCGAGCTGCCCGACGACCAACCGGTGAGCACTTCTTCGTTGCGTCCGAGAGCTGCCCCGACCGAATCCTCACCGAGTTTCGCCAAAAGCAACCCTGAACACCACCGGTTAGGGATGGCATATTGGTGTTTGAATGTTCTTACTATACATTTGCAAGAGAAGGTATATTGGTATATTCATTATCGAGTGTAATTTATAGAAAGTAGAGAGGGAGTTGAAGGTAAACTTGAATTATGTAGGTCAACCTTAGAGTCTAAAGTCTTTCATTTGAGTAGATTTAAAATTAAATATTTAGAGTGTAATTTTTATAAAAAGATAGTTTTAGTGAGGGGATTGTGATTTTGGATTATCAAGTCATTAATAAAAATACATGTTATTAAGAGTTATGGTGAAATAGATGGGGATATTATTAGTAGAATTGAAGTTGGATGGTTGAAGTTGAGGAATGCATTAGGCTTGTTGTGTGATATAAAAGCCCCCCTCAAACTTAAGGGAAAATTATATAAGGTGGTGGTTATACCTACAATGCTTTATGATGCAGAATGTTGGACATAAAACAGAAGCATAATATTAAGTTAAGTGTTCCAGAGATGATAATGCTCAGGTGGATGAGTGACTTTACTCTTAGAGACAGGATATGAAATTATCATATATATGAAAAGGTTCGAGTAGCTCTAGTGGAAGATAAGATTAGATAGAGTCACCTTAGATGGTTTAGTCATATAAAAAGGCACCCTTTGATGACCCGATTAGGAAAGTAGATGTACTAGATTTGACCCAGTTAGCAACAGTTATTGTTAGGATGGACATACTTGATTATAGACATGATATAAAAATAACATATATGTGAGAAGGTTGGAGTAATATGATACAATGATATTTCCTGCGAAAATGTGTGTCGTTACTTCCGGCGGCAATTACGACAGTAATGTACGTTGGTAATAGAACGATGTCAATTAGCCAGCAGATTATGCGCCAGTATTTCGAGCGTATCTTTTCCACCGGAATTACCGACGTATCTTACGCCGTAATACGACAATGAAAAAGGCATTGAATGCTCTTCTTTTTTTGCCGGCATTTCGCCGGAAAAATCTCCAGAAATATTTCTGGTGAAAAACATTCGCCGGTGTTTTCTTTTCGACGCAGGAATTACCGTCGAAAAAATTTGCGTCGGAATTGTGCTGGAAAGGTGATATTTCTTGTGTATTTTGCTTGTTACCGGCGGATTCCATATGCCGGTAATAGCGCATTTTCTTGTAGTGGGTGGCGGGGCAAGTTGTGTTGCTGGAATCGAGCTAGTGCTGGATGGCGGAGGGTCGTAGGTGACGTCGGTACAGAGGCTCATCGGCGATCACATCACCTCTAAGGAGATGGGGCACCCAAGATCAAAATTTTGGGGATTTTTTGAATTTTTTTTTTCAATTATAAATTAAAACAGGCAATAAAACTTATAATTAACTTCTAGTAATCACGAGAAAATACTAATTCATAAATTTTTATTCATTCCATTTATAAAAATAGATATACAATAAATTTAAATTACTGTGTATATAGTTATATACCAACACAAAGCAATTAAATAACTAGTTATGATTGCACTAAAAAAAAAAAAAAAAATACCTCTACATATTCAAACAAATTAGATCATAAATTCTCAACTACTCAACTTACTCCTTCCCTTTCCCGGACCTAAAATAAAGTACATAGTAGGCGTGAGCAAATATAACTCAATAGTTCACACAAATTAATTTAAAATTTTAATAATTCACTTATTATGTTTTTAATTGCATTTAAATATATTTCATAAAAAATTTATCACATTAAGTACAACGTTAACTGTAGATAATTGAAATAAAACTGTGTAGTAAAAATAAATAATCAAGCACTTAGAATATCATAGTAGATAGTAGCATAACTCCCTCATACCCTTCTACCTCTCATAAGAAAAGCATATCTATACTACTATTATAAAAAGGGGCTTGAGTTTCCTTTCCTAGCAAATCTTGACCATACATTTTTTTTCTTTTAAAATTATCTTGTCCCTTCATTCAATTTTTGTAATTTTAAAATTATAATAAATTCATTAATTTTAATATTTATTCTATATAATAGAATTTTAACGGTTAACCTTCCTACCTATTCACAAGTGTGATATGGCGCTTCCTATACATAACCGTGTTCGGACTCTTCAGTTTGCCCTATAGACTTCCGACTATCCGTCATCTTCTCCGCTCATAGGTTTCTTCCTCATTTACGTATTTCTCTTCAACTTCTATTAAATGAATTTTTTTCTGCCTACATCTATTTATTAGTATTTATTAATAGAATTTCACAGTAACATTTTGTATTCCGATTCCCGTATCCTTCTTCTACTCGCATTCGGTGGAAGCCAAAACAGCAAAACTCGATTTATTTAGATGCGCACCTCTTCCTCTTCGTCTTCGCACGAATGAGCTTAAAAAGTTTCCCACTTTTTCGCACAGATGAGTTTCACCTCTTCGGTTTTTTGCAAGATGAGGTCCATGGTGCTCTTCCTCTTTCTCCCATTCTTCTTCTAATTCTTTATATAACTTTGCTAAATCAATCGTGGTTTAACTTAGCTTTTAACATTTGATCTATCTATACTACTATTATAAGCCCACAGTTTTATTCCAGATTCGCACTTCCAGTTCAATGGAGGAAAAACTGCTCTCGATTCCTTCCTCACGTGAGTTTTTTGGCTGAACAACCTTTAACCTTTAATTATCCTGCAAGGTAGGAGTTATTTTGGTGAAATACTGCTCTTTATTTAATTAGGTTTTGGAATGGTATCTCTTTTCATTTTAAAGCAAGTTGCTGCATTGATTTTGGTTGCTCCTGCAATATTTGTCCCTCTTATTATGAAGAAAGAAGCAAAGGGTGGAACAGTCAGGAAGAGAAAAAAGGCAGGCGATGGCGATTTAGATATGGGTGCAGTTGAGAATCATTTTCCAAGATTTGGCATGGTTTGTGTAAGCCCTGTGGGATCAATGTAGGTTTTATACTTGGAATGCTAAATAAAATGACTAATATGATCAGTTCATTTTATGCTAGGTCGTGGCTGCTTTCATTAGATCAGCATTTGGTGTTATGCTGGTGAGTTGAATGTTTCATTGATCTCCTTTTGTTTAATTATCTTGAGATTTTGCTGTACTAAAATTGAGATTTGTCATTGTAATTTATTTATAAGAGAAAATATGATGTGCAACACAAGGTTGAAAATGATTATGGTTGATGATAATTAATAAAGCATCACCATCACAAGCTCATTAGTTAGTATTTAGGGCGTGTAAGTTTTATGTTATTTGGGCTTCGAGTTATTATCATAGTTTTATTTTAGGAAATAGTAGATTTAGAAGCCGTTTTACAATGAAAACTGATGAAACAAAAGTAATTTCATCCATTTAACCAAACTCATTACATTTGATAGATAATATTTTTATAGATAAGATTGTTGTTCATATGAAATTGAATCTAACTGTCCCTTTAACCTTCCTGAGTACTAATAATTTGCATATGAGCGCTTTGGAACTTCCTTATGTTTGAAGCCATTGATATCTTTGAAATTTTTGACACTCACGACATGTCAAAAGATTCTGTAGATATGTAAGCAATGCTTAAAATCACATCATAAAATAACTTGGGTTGCTATGGAGAAAGGATTAGCTGCTTTTTTTGTTTGCAGTTTGGCATAATTGTTATCCTTTAATGATTTTGATTTTGTTCTATGAGATGCTGAAACATTGTGATGATGGATCATTTTCAGGAAATCCAAGTTGGTGAAACAGTGAGGAGTTTGTCATATTGTCAACACATGTTTCATGTGCACTGCATTGATAGATATCTTGTCAGGAATGGTTCTTGCCCTCTATGTAGGAGATATAGCTGATCTTCTTATACAATTTTATTGCTTGATTAATAAATTCTTTTCATTCTTTTACAACTTCACTTCTTTGTTCGATTATGCTTGATAAAGATTTACTTCAAATATTTCATCACCAATATATATATACTCTCAAATGACTTGAAAATTTCTCTCATTTGGGAGTTCTCTTTATCAAAAATCGATTCTTCTCGAGTAGCAAATTTTTTGACAAATCAAGTTCCAAATACCAGAGATATTGAAGAGCTCGCATCAAGTAGAGATTATTGATTTTCTCCATCTTGGGTACCCAATCATGGTTGAGGCCCAACCCCATGTTGAGTCATACTCTTCCTCTTCAGGATATCATTTCTCTTGTCTGAGATATCAATCACTTACACTCTCCAGAACGAGTAGGCTGAGTAATTTCATGATAAAGAGCGATAGTCCAACCAACATCCTACTCTGCTAGAATGATGAGTAACAAGCCAACAATGATTCTAGATAATTACTTTTTATTAACTAACTCGATGAGCCTGAATGAGAACCTGAACAAATATTTCACATTTCTTCTTTATTGTTGATGTCACAGATTTTGATAAACTTATAATTTCTAATCTCACCTCTTTGAATGGGACAATTAGATTATTTCCTGATGCTTTAGGTGCTTCTCTCAATATCAACAAGAGCTCCATTATATTTTATCAAAAACTTATTGGTAAGTAAATCATTCTCTTCATAGTTAATTGATTGAAATTCTTTATACCTCTTGTTTCATGGTTAAGAAAATAATTAAAACTTTTTTCATAAAAGAGACCATAAAATCCTTTTTTTTTCCTGTATGTCTTTAACTACTTTGTAATGGGATTTGCGTTTGTAAATCAATTGCATATTTTTACTGCTTAATTTAATGTAACTATTAATCTATTTATTATTGCATCAAAAGAAGTAAAGGCTTTTTTAATTGAAGAAAGTTAAGTTATACTAATTTGTTATTTTGACTTTGCCGTGGTAGTGGTTCGTAACTCAGTAATTGGACAACCATGTGAAAGTGGATGAGTAGGAAATAGCGTATTACTGAAACAACACGCATATAAGATCCTCAAGACAACAATTTGTTTGTTTTTGTGAACTAACTCACCATGAAGATGTTTCCTTCGATATTTTTAGTCTCCATAATTACTGCAGACTTAGTATTCTTCAATCTCTTGAATCTTTTCTAGAGCTATTTTAATTTGTTGTTGGAACAGCTGGATTTCACCATTTGAGTTTTGGTTTATACATTTGGTGAGGCCTAACACTCCATGTTGCTTGTTGATTTAGTTGAAAGCTAGAAGCTTAGGAGTATTTATTAGCTTCCATTGATTTATTGGATTTATTGGTGATTTCTCTCGCTAGTCTTTATGTTTTCTTGATTGATTCTGTTTATGCTCCTCTTAAAAACATATCGGTTCATTATTTTTATTAGTATCACCATGCATTGTGTATTATCAATGAAATTGGAAGATTATATAGTTTTGATTTTATAGTCAAAACCATTCTGCTTGCTTCAGCGGTATAAATTTTTCATATATTATTGTCCATCTTATTTGGAAAGCCTACTATTGTACAAATGGTCGATTGCTTCTCATGCTGAAGGAAACATCCATCTTGAAAATCTTGCACTCAAACAATTACCTGGTAGGGTTGAAGAGAATGAATGACCTTGATCTTCCTTTTGAAGAAAGAGTTGGAAGAGTGTGGCATCATGTGAGATAGATAGGCATAGGCCATCCGAATGATATGCTCTATATTTTTATTAGTTTAAATTGATTTCGGAGGCAAAGATTCGAGTGACATGCTCTGTATTTTGTTTATTCAGATAAGTTTAGTTAAATTTGCTTAATTCAAAATTTTTAAATGCTTAGATGTAATAGAGATACTAGATTACACATGATTATGTCAAGTTAAGTAGTTATCTTTTTCGGTTACATCAAGTTAATTAGTTCAATTTTTGTTTTATGATTTTACCGGTGCAAAAGAATTAATTACAAGCAAAAGAATTTCACTTTTTTTTCAAAAAATAAATATTTGAGAAGCTGGCCATCATACATTTTAGTTATAGAGCTTTTGTGATTATAAGGGAAAGAATGCTTGAGTTTCAAACTTTAATATGCATATCCATTTCATTTTGGTTGAGTTATATGGATTGGCACACATTTCCTTGTTTAGCAAAGTATTTGGTTGCACTATTTGACAATTTTATCTTTCACGAGAATGTCTAAATTCCAATATATTTATCATGTTCATCCAGATGGGATATGCACAAATTTATTTCTGTTGCTTTTTATTAGTATATTTTTGTTGTTAGGCTGTTGGTGGTGGTGGTGCAAATAATTTAAAATTAAGCTAGCACAATTTGTTTTCGTATAATAATTTAATCTTCTATTTTTTAAATTCTGGCAACGTGCACTTTGTGCACGTGCAATAAAACTAGTATATATATATATCAGAATTCAAGCCCTTATGACTCCCATGTGATTGGATATCAAAAAACATATCATTATGACTCTCAAATGTAAATATTCAAAAATTCAGGCCGTTATGACTCAATGCTTTCAACACCAGAACTTACCAAATATCATATCTCCTTAAAAACACACATTTCAAGTAGGTAAGAATATAAATCATTGCATTATGGTAAAAGAAATGTAAATAAATATTTTTAAGAAAAGCACATAATGTTTTATCGTAGACAACATATTCAATTATTAAGCATAATTTCATAGTTTTAAAATTGTACCAAATTACTAGAGATTATTTAGAACACTATTTTGAAGTTTTAATTGTACTATGACATTATTTTCTTGAATCAAAATTATTTTCTAGTATAATAAAAATGAAGCACTTTCAAAATCACCCAGCAAAAATTTCCAAAAAATATCTAAATATCCAAAATGACTATCTTTATAACTTAAAAAAATTTAGTTGGTGTAAGCTTTTCTCATTTCTATAGTATAAAATTATAATTTAAATCATGAAAATCCCAAAAAATTCATATTTTTGAAAACTAAGATGATCAAAATATAACTTATCTTAATTTGGATAACCTTCAAAACATGATCAACATTAGAAAACAAACTACAGTAACCAAAACCCAGTTTTCTCTCTCTATAGCTAGTTGTACTTTGATAAAATAACATTTTGGTAGATTTTAATATTTTATAAAATTCAGGTATGGCGCCATTTTGCTCGACCCTGCAGCACTGCATTACTCCCTACTAGAGAGCACAGCGCCGTCCCCGCGCTGCATTTTTGAATTAATTTGGATAAAAGATAGAGAGCTCAATGCCGCGACACCACCTAACCTGATGCCCTCGATAAATTTTTTTTTAAATTTCCAATCATGCACAGACCCCCGAGACCCTCTTTAGAATAAATTTAGACACTCATATGCATACAAGACACTCACAAGCGTATGTAAGAGATGTTAAACACATAAATTCAATAGGTTACATTTATCGGATCAAGTCAGAACAATATTAACTATGCATAGATTCAATAAATGTTACATAAGATAACCCCTATAATCAAATTGATTTTTCACACATTTGGTGTTGTAATAAGCATGATAATAGATGTTGTTAGTCTAGATGATGGTGTATGTACATTTTTAATGTGCTTGATGTGATTTGTTATAATGATATGATTGACTACGTTCTTTGTACTACTAACATATATTTTTGTGTAGTAGAATAGATAATACTTTCCTTTGTATGTACTAATACTATAATACCCTTGAAGTCATTTAACAATACTTGTCATAGTGTTGTGCATGCCTAGATAAAATATGAATGATTATAAGAAATCTCTCTTGATGATGTTCATCTATACTCTTGAATTTTTACATGTTCTTTTAGTTAAGAAGCCATGTAAATGAGTAAAGGTATGAGCATGGAATTTACAAGTGCTTTCTCAAATGCAATGTTGAATTTTAATCTAAATTTCTTTCATTGGCATTCATCTATACTTAAACAATTTATGGATATATTTATATAGCATAACTTCAGCATTTTTCTACTATTAGGATAGTTTATTCAATATATGATTGAGTTATTAGTAAAGTATTTATTATTTTTTATTATGCTATTTTTAAAATAATACAAACCACACTATGTTCAATATTTTATGACTTTATAAAAGGGTTAAATTTTAAAATAGTCCTCCCACTATTTATATAGGATTATTTTAATCTTAGAGTATAACGCTGCTCCAATTTAGGCTTCGTTTGGGACGGCTTTTTTATTGCTTTCTAAAACGGAGTTTTAGTATAAAAATAAAAAAAATTGTACTAAAACTCCATTTTAGAAAGCAGTAAAAAAGCCGTCCCAAACTAATCCTTAGTCTCTTGACTATACAGATCTGATCTAAAATGATCTGTTTCATATTAAATTGGGATCAAATTAGGATCAGTTCTATATCACAATTACAATTAATATGATGAATTATTTTTTATTAATTTGTATAGTCAATGGATTAAATTAGAATAACATGATATTTTGGAACTAAAATAGTTAACCACACTATTTTAGCAAATGGGGATTTATACTTATTGTAATTGCATATTTTTTACTGTAATTGCAAATGGTAATATATACTTACTGTAATTGCATATAGTTTTTTTAATGCAAAGTGGTTTGCTAATACATTAAAATTCAAGTGATGTATTAAGAATGATATTATATTTAAATAATAATAATAATAATAATAAATTCAAATAAAACAAAACTTGTCAAATCACCATCTGCACGCATGCAAAAGTATATTTTATATATTAGAATAGCATGTGAGAACAGAGAAAATAAAGATTAGAAATAAACAAAACAAGATTAGAAGAAAACAAAAGTAATTATTGATGAAAATATATGAGATTAAACAATCTTTAACCAACATGAGATTAGAGCAAGTACTCTTTTATATTATTTTTGGATTATAAAATGTTTGTGTGATTTAACATGATTTTTGGCATGCTGAGATTATCTTTAATCGAACTACATATGGTGGTATGTCATCCGTCGTTTGTTCCATTCAAACATTAAATTGCACGTCAAAATTCAGTAGGTAAATAGTGTGATGCCAATGTTGACGTCATATTTTTCACCTACGCCAATTTTTTGTGTTGCGGGATTTGCCGAAGAAGCACGCGAAAGAGAGAAAGAATGGAGTTCCATTGGAGATGAATTACTACACATTGGAGTTTTACTATATTTTGGAGTGAAAAATGGGTTTTTCGGTTGGAGATGCCCTGAATAACTTTTAAATGGGAATTTTAAGCAAAATCATGTTTTGAAATAACAAAGCTTTAATTCATCTTTTGAGTTAGTTGAGTTTTAGGATTCGTTAGGGATAATTTTCTTATTGTTTATTAAGCAACTTTCTAGTATAAAAATTTCTCGTCCAAAAAATTTTTGTACAAAGAAACTGCTTTAAAAAGCAATAAGAAAGCTATCCCAAAAGAAGCCTTACTTGGTTCAAGCATTGATTTGTTGGGCTTAGGAGGGTCGGATTCACCACCTAGGGCTACTTATGGTTTAATTGAGTTCATATCTACCTATTCCTTGGATAGATTAGGTAGTGATTTGACCTTGGTCGAATATAATTGAAAGGTTAAGTTTAGGTTCTACTTGGTCTAATTTAGGATTAGTCTAACCCACATACTTTAGGTATAATGTGGTTTGATATAGATAGTGTACTTTGTTAGGTCAAATCAAGTTAAATATAAGTTTTTAGAGTAGGGTTGATTAGGGTTTGTATATGGAAAGTAAAATCAGACATTTGCTATGTTTAAGACATTGTCGAGTTTAGTTTGACCATGGTTGAACATTTGTTTTATCAGTGGCGGATTTAAGGGGGGGCCTAGGGGGGCACGTGCCACGGTATCTCTTATTAGGTTACTTTTTTTTGTTGATTTTTATTAGAACTTCTTAATTTTCTTTTTCATTTATATTTATCTTTTTATTTATATAATTACCCATTTTAATCATTTATCTTCACATTAGTAATTTTCTTTAAATTTAAAATTTCATGATTTTTTTTTAATTTTTTTAAAATCTCCGAATTTTCTTTTATAAGAAATTTATATAATTCAAGTCAATAAATTAAACTAGAGAAAGATTAAAATTTTAAATTTAAATCAAGTAGCTTAAAATATGATAATTATAAATTTTAATATATTTTTTTATTAATAAGATGCATCTTTTTAATATATTTATTACTCGTTATAAAATACTTTTTATTTAAATTAGATATGAAAATCTTATGTTAGAAATTTAAAAAAAAATTAAAACTTTAATGTCAATTTCAAGCTCAAATAAAAAAAAATATTGTTCAAATTAAAAATTTGTGCCCCCACTGATAAACAATCCTGGCTCCGCCACTGTGTTTTATTACTCTTACAAATATTTTAATTTCTTGAATGCATGTTCTAGTTTAATATGCTCACTTTTTAAGGAATCATATAATTTTGCTGATTCAATATGACTTTTATTCAATGCATCAAAAGCATCTAATAGAAATGTATGATCCTTATCTAATGAAATGTGCTCAACTTTAAAGTTAGAATGCTCTTTAAATAATACAGCATGCTCATTTTTCAAATTAGAAAAATTATTATTTAGAGTTGTATGTTGCCTTTCAGCTTCTTATATGAATCATGAACTTGTTCATAATAAATGGAAAATAGTTCATCATACGTAAGCTCGTATATCTCATCTTGATCGGAGTTCACAATTGAGTCATTTGCTATTAAACACATATTTGTTGCCTCCTCCTCTGGTTTCTATTCTGATGAGTTAGAGGCTAAGTCTATCAAGGAGATTTTTTACATCATTTACTTTCCCCTTTTTGCATTAGGCTTATCCTCACCCCTTTCCTTCATAAGTGACTCTCAAGATTAGGGCATTTGGGCCTCAGATATCCAAGTTTCCTACACTCAATGCAAACAATGTCAGAAGAAAACTTATTAGTTTTACCATTCTTACCATTGTACCTCTCAAGGTGATGCTTATGCTTGCACTTCAGGAAGCTCTTGATTTGGCTTGTTATTAAAACTATTTCACTGTTCTCATTGGCTTCAGAGTTACTGCCATCCATGTCATCAACCTTCAATGTCATGGTCTTCTCTTTTGTTTTGTCACCTGCATCCAAAAAAATTTGACTCATATTTGCTTATAAGGAAAGAGAGAGACCAACAAATTGTAAATAAAATAAACATTTAAAGCTATTGATTCAAAAATAGCAATGACTTTTGCATCAAAGTTATCAGGCAAACAACAAAAAAATTATTCACCATTTTAGAATTTGATAGTTCTTTACCTAAAGCATGGAATGATGTCACAAACTTAGTAAACCTAGTGTACATATAAAAAATCATTAGGTTTCATGCGAATAGTTCATACTCTTGCAATAGTAAATTCAAACATGATTGCTTCACTTTGTTGGTTCCTCGATAGAAAATTCAAACAAGATTGCTTCACTTTGTTGATTCCTTCATAAGTGATGCATAATATATCTCAATTTTTTTTTACATTTGCACATGAAGAAACACGCATATAATCCTCAAACTTTAAGGCAAAGAAAAAATAGTTTAAACATTTTGTGAGCAAAATCTATAAACTCAATATTCTATTTAATAAAAGGAATTTCTTCCTTGATTCCATTAACAATGTGAGATGGAGCAGTATATCCTAGTTTTATCATGTGCCATAGGCAATAGTTAATCGATTGAATTAAGTAGACATACAAATTTTTCAAAAATTAAAATGTATATTATCAAACATTGGTGGCTGAGTAGTCGAGTATACTTTAGTAGTATTATGCTTACCATTGAAAAAAGCCATTGGATCTTCTCAAGATTTTTAAACCAATAATTTCAAAAAATCTGCCTGATAATAATTAAAAGTTCAAATGAGGTTGTCAAATCACTTGAATTGCCAAAGGTACACCAAAAGGAGGGTGAATTGGTGTTTACAAAAATTTTCTTTTATAGAAAAATTTTCTTTTGAAATTTAAAACCAATTTCAACAACTTAAAATCTCAATAAGATTCTCTTAATTGTGGAAGCGAATAATAAATAAAGACTAATTTTCATTCTTTTTATTTATTTATTTTTTAGCTAAGAATAATTTCAATCAATCACAAGAGATGCATCATAGTAATGACAACACAAATCACATGGCATGAAAATTAATATGCAAGAGAATAAATCACAAAAAATAAAAATATAAAATTAAAAGAATGAAACACACCAAAATTTTATAGTGGCTCGATCAACTTGACCTATGTCCACTCCGCAGAGTCCTCCTCTCCAAGTATTGAACAAAATAATTTAGTGGATCTCCTTTAACCTCCTCGCAAAGGAGAAGAAGCCCTTACAAGAATCACTTTCACCCTTTATTTAGCTTAGAACCGTAATACTTTTCACCCTTTTCATGATGTAGAGAACCCAAATCCTTTTCACTCTCCTGACGAGACAGAGATCCTGAATCTATTTCACCCTCTTGGTGAGGCAGAGAAGCCTGGATCCCTTTCACCAACCCGATGTGACGATACTTAATGCATACTAAACTTGAAACGTTAGTACACACATAAAAATATATGCAATAATTAAAATATTAGAGAGACTAAATACAATTCAATAATATTTTTTATTATCACAATACAATATAAGGATCTCGGATTGCAATAGTTATGATATCTTTAATTTTAGAAAACTTCTATTGTGTAACTTTTAGCATGTTATAGTTTTTATCATTTTAAACATATCGACAGGAATATAATGAATTTTCACCTACTATTTTTGTATTTTGGGATATATTTCCTAATTTAAATATTTTAGTTAAATATAAAAATTAGATAAATAATTATCAAAACCTCATAATATCAGTGTATGATATGCATACCTATTATAGTGGCTACATAGATAGTGAAAATTAAAGAGCACATTATAATTTTTTTATGAATTTCAATAATTTTAGTTCATATATAAATTTTATATGTGTTAATTTGAAACAATGAGCTGAACACTGTTCATAATATTACTTGTTTATTATGTTATATATGCTGTGAAATGTATGATGTAAGAAATACTAATAAAAATAATTTCTTTGATTCAGGTTGGTTGGAGAAATATTATCATGTACAGAAAGAATAGTTGACGAGCTTTATTTTAAAATAAAATTTATGATATAATCCTAAATGATTTAAAAAGAGAGACATAATGAGAAATATTGATATTAATGTTTATTGATCATATGAATTGTTACTATTTTAATAATTTTTATATGCTTTTATATTTATATGTTCATATTGATAATGATTAAATAATTAATGCATACTATTCATATTATTTAGCATTGATTTCAATTGTAAGTTCTATTAACTTATTGAGCTATTAGCTTACTCTATGATTTACATGTTTTCAGAAAGGGTTCAGAATTTACTGGAGTAAAGACAGACTAGGATTCATGTTTTTTTTTTTTTTTTTTTTGTATTTTCTTATAATCAAGAACTAAAAGATAGATTGATGAATGTATGCATTAAACTTCTAGCTATTGTATATAAATTTTGAGAAATGAATATAGTTAGTTATTTTGATGAATGCAATTTATAGTTTCTTCTGTTGATGATTATATTGATTAAAAGAGATTAGTTGCTCTAATAAATTAATCAACAAATAAATAAATAATTCTTTTAAAATTAGATCATAGGGTGTTATAATTTACACACTTAAACCTAAAACTTAAATCCTAAAATATATTGCACGTCATATAAATCATTATAATCATATTCGAATTATGTTTGAATCATATTTAAATCTTGTTTTGAACATGTTTAAACAATTTTCAAACTACATTCAAGACATGTTCGAGCATAGCTTAAAAATCATTTGAATCATATTAATACATGTTCATATGTCTTTCAAACATGGTTCAAATGATGTGATGTCTATCTTTTATTAAATTAATATAATTAAATTAGTTTGCTATATATCTTAATGTTCACTTTAATCATAATGTTGGGTTCACCTATAGAGTTCGGGCAATTGGGGTTGTGATGGATAAAGTTATTAGGCAGTTTGATGCTTTTGATCTTCTTGGAATAATTAAGGAAATCCTTTATTTAATGAAGAAGAGTACATAAATTTAGTATTCTACAACTTTCAAGGGGTAAGAACAAATGTGGACAATTTAAAAAAATAATATTAAGTAGTTTAGGGTTTTTCCTCCAATATATATTCTCTCTCTATCAAAATTGTAATATGCTATGTTGTAGCCGTTTTGATTATTCTTTAGTGTGTTGTGATATTTTATTATAGCTTATTCGAGGCTTGTTTGAGTCATTTTTCAGAAAGGCTCAAATGTGATTTGAATAGGGTTCAAACATTTTTTCAAATTTTGATCAAGCTTTATTTGAACATAGTTCGACTAAGAACCTCATGCATGAATATTTTGAAATTTTACAGAATTAATTCATCATCATAATTAAAGCATTACAGAATAAAATCGATCAAGATAACATTTATGAACACTTTGTCTACAATACTACATGAATTGACAAAACTTAAATTAATTAAATAAAAATAAATAATAATTATTATGAAAAACTTTAATATATCATAATAACAATTACTTAACAGAACATTACAAACTAACAAGCAAACTTTTTATATTAAATACAATGCATCAAACTATGTAATAAATATGACAAAATAGTCATTAATATAATATATTAAATGAATATATAGAAGCTTTATGTTAAGTATTTTTTCATTAGGTAGTGATAATTCATTTTAATGTTAGAAGCCTTAGGTATAATATAAAGGAGAAAGATGAAGAATCCTAGTTTAAAAATGAACTTTGTTTAAACTAAGTTTAAATCATATTTAAACCCTCATTTAATCATGATTTTAACCCCATTCAAATATGTTTTGAACTAGCTCCACACATTTTTAACTTTATGTGTACATAAACATACTCATGTAGATGTGTTGAAGTTTGAGGAAGCTGAGATAAATGTAACAATAGAACTTTTCAAAAAGAAAATAAAAATTAATAAACAATATGCCTTTATTAATGTATTAATGGACACATATTATTCATTAATTTTCTTTACCCCTCAATTATCTTTATTGTGGCCTTTTGATCAACCTCATCTACTATCATCCCATTTATATGTGTGTTTTTATGCATATAACAAGTTTAAACCACCAAGAAGTTGATTTGAATCGTGTTTGAATGGGCTCAAATCTCGTTCATGATGCTCTAACCTTTTCTGAGGATTACACTGAACCTAATTTTACATTTAATGTTAGAACCCTAGTTTTGCGACATACATTTGATCTTTGTTCGAATAAGAATTGAACACTAAATATGATATTTAAAGTTTATTCATTTCCAAACCTAAGGCATTGTTAAGTGTAAATTATGTATTGTGTACTACATTTATATCTCAGTAAAAATATATTATTTTAATTATTTCTGTGCAGAAAATACTCAAATGGAGAAATATATAAAGTATCACATAGCGCTGCAATGCAGGATTGAACAACATTGGTGTGTTGAAATCAACTCTATCGAATTGAAGCGACATTTTAGGACATTGCTGAGTTTGAAAAGTTAATTTTATTTCGGAGAATTTAATTTTTTTTATTTCAGTTTGAAATTAAATACGTCATTACGAACAATATATTTTCCCAGGAGGCGGAGATATCATTACCTAATGGGTTTAGATAACAAAATTGAAAGTTTTGTCCTGATTATAATAGTCTAATTTGAGGGAGAACTACATTTGACCTCGAAGGATCAAAATGGCATTGTAATGAATATTTTATTGTGATAATCTGGAAGAAGGATGACTAATTTCATATTCAGAGTCACAATAATATATGATGCATCTTTTCAAGGAAAGAAAATATCATCTGAATATGATGATAATGATCGTCATTGATTATGATTTTCTCAAAGAAAATTAATTAAGTTTTTAAAAATTTATTTTTTGAAGTAAATCCAAGTTCTAAATCTCTTACGAGCGCAAGCCATCATAGTTAATTACATGATAAGAAGTTAGAGTTTCCTACGAAAACTCTCGATCAAAATAATGGCAGAAATTTATATTTGGAGATTTTTGAAGAGTGATATCAAAGGAGATGAGTCAAGAATTTCAGCTGGGATTGGATCAAAATTTGAGCACTTATTTTCTAAGGTCAAAGGAAGAAAAGTAGGAGGTGAATTGGGATTCTGAAATATTTCAAAAACATCTCAGTCTGCCCTATGTGTTGGGCTTTGAATTTTGGATTGAAAAGAATTTTAATTCAAGTTGTCAATTTATTTAAAAGTTGGGATTATATTCTTAGAAGTTTGGGACTTAAGATTGTGAGTCTACCCCCATATCATAATTCTAAATTAGGCATTGAACAATAGTAGCCTGAACCTAGTTAATGCAGTACAAAACTTGGACTTATCTCGGCCTGGATTGGGCAGCCAGCTAACCACCTATGCGCTTAAAAATTATGAGTCCTATATTTTTTATGAAAGAGTGGTAGAATGCTTGAAGAAATGAGATTAATATTTTAGACACTTTTAAATTTATTTCTAATATAATTTATGATGATTATCTTGAATACATAAAATTGAGTATGAAGCAGATTTAAAATCAGACTTTGAAAATAATTTTAAGAGATTGCACAATATCCCCTTTATAGAATTGCACCCTAATAAATTAGGTGGTATGCCAGAACCCGCAGGTGGGGTGTTGCTTAACATGGATGAGAAAGTAATAATATGAATAAATGTAGACTCTCGGTGGTCTCGAGCTTTCTTCTTAAGTCGTTAGAGTTTGTGGGCCTAAAGTTTTATTTTAATTTTGAGTAGAAAAGATTTTATTCGATCGTACCCTCACGAGCCTCCTGTCGTATTTAGGCTAAATTAAATACAACATTAAAAAAAAAAAAAAAAAAAAAAAAAAAAAAAAAAAAAAAAACATAAGAAAAGCAAAAATTTTCTACTGTGCAAACAATGTAAACAAATCAATCAAATTAACTAATAGAATTAAATAAATCAAATGTTCATCGACAAATGTTATTTAATTACAACCTAGGATCTACAAAAATTAAAAGTGGTCGGGTATCAAAGACAGCAACTCGGATTCTATTCCTAGAACTAAAACAAGTGGGTTTGAGTGTGATACTCTCTGTCTATGCTTCTTCATCCCACTACAAAAAAAAAAAAAGACTATTAGGGCACCATAAAGTGCAATAATAATTATAAATAAGGGCACATTATATATTGGGGCATCAAATAATAGTGTCACTTAGGTGGTTGTTGGCATAGAGTTCATGGCATCTTTATGTGCCCTAAAAACTTAACTTTCATGACATTTTTTTTATGGTATAGTCAAGCTTTATTTAATGGAATTTGTGAGTAAATACGACAAATATTATGTGTCATAATAGGTAAGCTTTCCTAACACATTTTAGGAACCCTAAACCCTAATCCAAATATTACCATTGAATATAAGAATTCTTGTTTGCTAAAAAAAAATTCTTGTTTGCTAATTCATATTGTAAAAAATAAATACATAATGGTAAATTTGGGATTTAGCAATGGAGTAGAAAATCACACACTCAGTGAATTTGGGAGATGGGAAAACATTCCAAAACCTGAGTGTCTCCTCTCCTGCTCCGAGACGATTGTATAAAAAAAAAAAAAGAAAAAAGATTGAGGGATTCCAAATTCAAGAAGGAAGATATGCCTACTGAAGGACTTTCAGCACAGTCAACTGCAGATAAAAATAGATTATCTGGTCTACGGGTGTTAAGCGAACTGTTTGGTGGAAAAGATTGGAATAATTGTTGCTGTAGCATTAACTCGTCATTATCTGAGCACTAATATAATTGGCTACCATGATAAGGCAAATTCTTATTCAATGAATTTTCTGCTTCTACCTCTTTATTTTCAGCAACCAAAGAATTTCCAAGGTTTTCATTTTTATTGATTTCACTTCCAGGATGTGTCACAGGACTTAATCTTTCATAATTTCCTTTGATTTGGTTCATATCGAATGTACTTCTCACTTTGTTTTGAGCAGAGCAGACTCAGGCTTTGTTTGGGACGGCTTTTTTACTGTTTCTTAAAGCAACTTTTTAGCACAAAAGTTAAAGAAACAGTAAAAAAACCGTCCCAAACAAAACCTCAATCTTTTCATTCTTTGATTCATTATATAAAAGTTCAGACTTCATATCAATTTTTTCTTCAACTATAAGATCTTCGTATTTGCTATCACGCTATAACATAGGAAAGTAGCATATTTGATCTACGTACTTCTTAATCTCTGGCAGATTTATGTTTCATTTGGAAGGTGTTGTTCTTCATTTGATACTTATCTCAATAAACAACCAGCACAGGTGCTCATCATCAAACATAAGAACGTTTTAAGGGGAAATTTTTTGAAAAAAAATAGTACAATCAAACGTCGCTAAAATGACAAAATCAACTCAAAAACAAAAATATCAGCTGCAGTTCATCTAACCTGTTGGGAAAATTACAGTTCGGATTAGATGGACAAATATAAAGTATTAATGCCAGTGCATTGAGAAAACAACACATATGGATTTTTGACCATATACAAATTTGTCCATAATAGGCCACTTTAGATGAGCTTGAGGATACTAACACCTTGAAAATGTAAATTTAGAGACTGCAAGCTTGATATTATATACAAGTTAAGTTAGAATAATATGGGCATAGTACACTATTCAATAGTTAAATAAGAGATGAGGCATATTCCTCAAATCAATACATATTAGCATATAATTCATGTTTGTGGCTACGAATCAAAATCAACTGCAACATAAGGAGTTACATCAGATTCATACATGCGAACTCTTTCGACCTTATCATTTCCAAGAACCTTTGAGAAAATATCATCTCTTCCAACATCTTCTGTTTGAGATGTTTAACTTCTTATTTCCTTCATTTTTTTCTAAATATAATGAATATTATTAACTCTTTCACGTACTTTATAATTAATTTATGAAATTGTTTATTATCAGTATTTACCAAAGCTTCACAAGCCTCAATACTATTAGCAATTCATTCTTTTGTGTAACACGTACGGACGTACCTTTCAAACATTTCAACTCTCGTTGGCACGTAACATATGCTTTTGTCCTAAATAAATAAATAAATAATGTAAAAATTAATTAAAATAAAAGAATAATTGACTTCAAAATTTAAGTATAACACACACACTGACACAAACACGTATATACATATAAATTTTACCTGATCTTCACGCATTTGATCGAAACTCTTTTTTCGAGTTGTGTGCATCTAACTCTTTTTTAACCTACTCTTTATATTTTATTCACTTATACACTGAACATATATATGAATTAAAAAAAATATATAACATGAATAAAACATTAAAATTTAAAAGTTATGAAAATATTCCTTTGATTTTTCTAAATTCCAATAGGATAGAAGATTTTAAAATTGACTTTTGAGTATCCTTTTAGGCGCATTACATGTAATTCTATATGCATATTTGGATCATAATATCTAGATTTAACATCAGCTTTTTAATTCCTCCATTTCTTTCGAATTGATTAAAGAACCCATACATCACTACTAAAATTTCTCCTGAAAAAAAAATATATTTATTGTTATATCCAAAAAATTTTGATATTTTATGTATGTAATTAAAATCAAACAAAACAAGTAAGCATATTATTGAGATAAATATCAAAACAACTTCTAACACATTTTTTTTAAAGACTTTGGCATTTCATCCCAAATTCTGATATCAATAGGTGCATGTTTCCCATTATGAGCAATAGTTCCTAAAAACTGGACAAATAATGATTTATTTTGACCAATAGGTTGACCATATTTGTTAAAATTAACAACAAGTTGTTCTCCACCATGTTATGTAGCATGATATCGCCAAATACTACACATATAGGTTGGACCTCTTTTTTATTTTTGCTCCTCATTGCTTCTACCTACTATGAAAAAAGATCTTAAATCTAAAATCTTGTTAGTAAGATAAATGCAAATGTAAAATAAGTATATAAAGTTTTGATAATATCTTAAATAAGAGGTAGACCTACAATATAATTTTGAATGGTATTTGTTGGAACATCTATTTCAACTTCAGTTTGTTCTCTGCATCATGTATTTCTAAAATATGTTATGGTGTGTGGGGGCATTTTTTAAAAAATCATTATAAAATATATACATGAGTAGAGTTTAATAGAAGATAAATAATGCAATTTGTCACCCATGTTGCTCATATAATCTATGGAGAAAAACAAAGTGTACAATTCAAAAAAATTATAAGGTTCACCACATCAAAATTAAATGCAACCTTTAGATAAACACAGATAAGGGACACATAAAATCACAAAATGTTACATGATAATTAGATTGATATAATGATCTAATGATATAAGTACAAAAAGGTGTAACATTATAAAAAAATAGTACACAAATCAATTACTCTAATAGAATGCCATCAACTTCATCTCTAGTTCACTAAACTTCATCTTCAATAAAATATTGTTGAGTAGAAGTCTCACTTTGTAAGTAGTTATTTACATCCATGACTATGTGAATGTTATTAAAATTATTTCTTGGTAATGTTGTAGTAACAATATACCATGTAGGATCAATAGGATCTTCCACATAAAAAACTTGTTGAACTTGAGAAGCAAGCACAAAAAGTTCTTGATTTTGTTTAATTTTATTAAAATTAGTCAAGATGAATCCATCCTCACCCTCCTTCAATCTCTTTCATTTAGAAACTCAATCACATTCAAATAAAACAACACTTTGCTCTATTATGTAGTCCAATTTAGTTATATTTTTTAAGATCTCATAGTATGTCAAGTTACTTGAAATAGGATTAATATATTTGATACTATCGAAGCTTGAAGTTACACCTTTAACCATCACTCCACAATTTTGAGTTTTTCTTTTTTCATCAAAGCAACAACATGAAATCTAAAACTATTTATAAGGTATTTTTTGTATAGAGTGACAACATTGGATGGACCTCTAGCTAAGCATCTTAAATTAGTAGAAATAGTATCATCCTTTAATATTTGATTAATTGAAGTAATCTATTAAAATAAAGTAGATGTAATCAATAAAAATTCTCATGTAAAGTCCATTATAATTATAACACTAACCTTATTAGCAAACTAATAAATGAAATCCTCACTGTGCACATTTTTAGCTTCATGATATCCATAACGAGACCTTTTTAATTTCTTTAACTGTGGTGTAATATTCATTGTGAAAAATCATAAAATTTATAAGAATATAATAATAATATTTATATAAAAAAATGAAAATATATATTCTTCAACTAAATTTTTTTACCTAACAGATAGTTCTATTTTCTCACAATTAAAAATGATATATCGATGTACTTTTATGAGTGTCTCATCATTGTAGATATTGACCTCTCTTTTTCAAGTGCATGACCATTTGTTTCAAAGATATTAAGTACTACATTTAGAATATTCTCATCAAATTTATTTCTTACAAGTTGATTATGTCTTTTTTCCACATGCTCATAAAAATATAAAGAGCAAAATGTTAAATATTCATGTGTAATCTAGCCTTCTGCAATTGATCCCTCTAGATGACTTCTATTTAGAACATATGACTTTAACTTCCCCAAAAATCTAAAAAATTTGTTTGATAAATGATAAATTTTTAATTAAAGTTAGACATGATAAACTATATAATAATACATGAAATAATTACTAACCTCTAAATAGGATACATCCAATGATAATATACAGTGCCTCTAATCCTTGCCTCGGTGGCCAAGTGAATTATTAAATGCATCATGATATCAAAAAAGCAAGAGAAAATATCTTTTCAAGATGGCAAAGTGTAATTGCAATTTATTTTTTCAATCTAAGAAGCTCAATTGGGAGAAGAACTTTAGAGCACAAGCCTTGAAAAAAATGACTCAGATGAATTAGAGGAGAGTGAACCGACTTAGGAAAGACTCGTCTTAAGCATAATGGAAGCAATTGTTGCATTACTATGTGATAATCATGGCTCTTTAATCTAAGTATTTCAGTAGTTTTAGTTGCACTTGTCTTGAAATATTAGATGCATATCTATCTAACACTTTAATATTTTAAAAGACTTTATAGAAAATTTCTTTTTCTTTTTTGTTCATAGTAAAGCATGCAAAAGGTAAATAAGTATATCCAAATGAAGTACAACAAGTGTGCAATGTAGGGAGTATTTCCATTTTCTCTATATATTTGCATTCATTCAAATGATCTTTTGTCTTTCCATCAAGATCCAATAATGTACCCAAAAGCTTATCACATACATGTTTTCAATATGCATAACATCTAAGTTATGGCGTAAACGATTTTTTTCTAATAGTCAACTTGAAAATATACTAAACTTTTTCCAATTATAAGGCAAATTAGGATTAGTAGGTGTTTTATTTCTAAACTTCATATTTATACTTCTTAACATATCAACAATTTTGGATATATTAATAGGTGGTGATATTGTCCCATGTTTTTCATAACTATTAAAAGATCGACTATTTATTCTATCTGGATGATCGCGATCTAAGAAGCTCTGATATCCCATATAATATATTTTATGATCAATGAAATATAACCATCCATAATAATGCAACTCACATTTGAAAATTCTCCTTAGAATATGCATCATAAGTATGCACACCAATTTCCTATAATTCTTTTAACTCAGCCTTAAGTGGTTGTAAATAAACATTAATATCATTTCTATGTTGAGTTGGGCTAGGAATAAGCAAAGAAGGCATCATGTATTGTGGTTTTATACACAAGTTAGTTGGCAAATTATATGACATCAATCCAATAGGCCAAGTACTATAAGTTTAAGTCATTGTCCCAAATGAATTAAATCCATCTGATGTTAAACCCAATCGTATATTTCTAGGATTTGTAGCAAAATTTACATCTTGGTAGTCTAACTACTGCCAAGCTAGCGGGATTCCTTATGCAACCATCTTTTATGTGATTTTTTTTATGTCATATAATATATGATGCCGTCTAAGATGGCATGAATAATCTCTACAAACTTGATGTTAATGAGAAGTCCCATATGACTTTTCCTGCAACTTTTTTATTTTTTTAATTGATATATCTTTTAAAGAACTATATTCTGAAATTCATTTTGACTCATTAAAAATGTCACATTCATTTTTAATTTCATGAGGACCCCAATATAAAATGCAATCATTGCGATTTGCATCATATTTTTTTAATAACTTAAGCCTAAATCTAGAATTATCTTCTTTGTCTCATAGTATGACTTCAGTAGGCGAATATCTTCAATTACTTCCCTTAACAAGTCAAGCACATAGTAAATAATTTTTTAGTCCAATTACTTTGGCATTTAAGTTGAAGTAGCTTAACAAGAAAATCAAGTTTTATGAACTTTTTACACCCATGAAATAATTCTTGTTGTGAGTCACTTATCAACTTATAAAACTTTACACTATCTCCATTTGGTTTATTAATTTCATCTTGATCATATATAGTATTACTTTCAAACAAAAATTCATCATTTAATAACCCTTCCATATCATCATTAACATCATCAAAAATGAGGAAATGTGATCCAATATCATTTCTAAATAAATTTTCTCCATGAATAGTCCAATTGTAATATCCAGGTTTGAATCCTCTCCAAAGAAAATGAGCTTCAACATCATCTATTATCCTATAAATTCCATTTCCACAATCTATACACAGGCATAGTATCATTCAACTTGAACTTCCATTACTAAATGCAAAATTTAGAAAGTTTTTAGCTCCTCCTTTAAAAAACTGCATTACTCCTTGAGCAATACATCTAACTTATATCTATTTCCATATTAGAACCTTCATATAGCAAATGAGAAATGAATATTAAAAACCATGAGAGCTAGTGGATGCATATTCAAAGGGTTAAAGTACACTCTTTGATCTGCATTATAAATAAACAAGTGATTAAGCAAGGAGTAAAACAACTCTTTATATTAAAATAAAATCCTATATGATAAAATAGATAGTAAATTTTGTCAAATCAAAATCCATGATGTTAAGCAGGGGATTAATGATGGAATTGAAATTGTTGACAAATGATCTTGAAAAATAACAAGTTTGAAGATAAGTTGTTATTTGAAAATGCAAGTTCATAATGTCATGGAAGGATTGGTTCTTTCCATGTTAGTGAAAAGCAAAGAATGTTTATTTTTATGATGAAAACTTTATTTATTCATTGAAGTAGCAGTCTTTGAGCCCTACCAGACAATGTAATGACATAATTGAGTAATTGAGAATGATTATTTTTTATGGCTAAATTAAATTTTTAAGATTTTTTAAGCTCACTATTTAAGTTTTCTTATAAGACTTTATAATGGACTTTTTGACATTTATTGAGTTGATTTCTTCTAGAGAATGTGGACCTCCGAAAGAGCACCGCGCGAACGGGTCGATTGGAAGGGACAGATTGGATCGTGCATACGACTAACCATTGAGGATAGAGGCTGTCGCCAACACACCCCGATGGGTAGTAATATACACGACCTAGTCAAGGGTTTCCCCCACCCAATGCAAGAGTTCGAATGGGGTTTAGTAGATGTGGGACCGAGTTTCCCACGGGCGCAAGCCCCTGTAGTTAATTACATCCCAGGCCGGAGCCTGAGAAAACTCTCGATTAAGAATCATACATTATCCTCTCCTAAAATGGGATTGGCACAAGGGTATATACTAGGAAATCCTATCCAAAAGGAAGACAGGTTCGAAGGGCTGAATCAACATACGTGGCTCATACCAGCATTCGGAGGCTCTAGGGCACTAGAGAGAAACTGAAAAAAGAAAATCAAACACTCAATCACATGCGTGAGAGAAGAGATGAAAGGTGGCGTCATTCTGTGACGCGGATAAGTAGGATTTATAGTCCCTGGAAGGAAGGGACCTACCTACTATTTAAGGCATACTACGAGACCAAATGTAGTAGCCTCGAATCCTAAATCTAGATTGGGCTTAGTGCTCTATGAAACACTAAGACCCGTGTCCTAGCTAATGCAGTGCAAAACCTGGACTTATCCCGACCTGGATTTGGGGAGCCAGCTAACCACCTAGTCGCTTCAAAACCATGCTATCAGGTCAATTATGAAAGATGGGTGGGAGGTACAGTTTATTGGAAACAGGACCGACATCTAGAGAATTTCCTAAGTGGTCCTGAACTTATGTTGGGTGAATGCCCCTAGCTAATGCAATTAAATTTTAATTAGTTGTTTACTAATGCAATGCATGCTAGTTAAAATGTCAGCTCATTAATGCTTTGGATTTTAAAAACAGGCTTAATATAAAATAATTTTTAGAAAAGACTGAGTCTCTCTAGGTCCGGCACTTCATCCTCATAGGCCAGATTATCCAGACTCTACCCGCAGGCAGGGAGATGTCTTATTAGAAGGAGAGAGAAGATGCAGTAATATGTATGCGACCCCGGACGATTCCGGCAGTTCCCTAGATTCGTTAGGTTTCTATGTTATTTAAACCCTAAAATTTTAGAAATTAGTTATGAGTAGAAAAATTTTTATAATCCTTAAAAGAGCCTAACGCAATCCAGGCTAGAACAAAATCGGCATGCAAGAAAGAAACCTAAAAAAAGTAGATATTTCTACTGCGCAATCAGATAAACACATCAATATAAATCCAAAAATAATCAACTAAATGGCCATAGGAAAATTGCCCTTATTACACCCCAGATATGCAGAAAATAAAGTGGCCGGGCACCACTGCTAACAACCCGGATTTCTAAGCCTATGACAGACGCAAATGACTTTGAGTGGGATATTGGTCTTCAGTCTTATGGGTGTCTCCTTTTCCTTGGACTCCTTAGAACTCTCCTTCTTGGGCTCCTTGGATCCATCATGGCTTGAATATCCAAACGAATAGACAATTCCCCCTAGGTAGGGGGCATTGCATTTTCTCTTTGGATATCTAAAGTCATCCCACTTGATCTCCCAAATGGAAGAAGACTCTCCCTTATAAGGATGTCTTCTCCTTTTGGGATTCAAGTGGGATAAGAATATCCACACTCAAAGTTGCATTTTCATAACTCTTAACTTATTACAAATTTTTACATCCATTTATAAAAGAAAATTCTATACTCCGTGCATGGTTATCCTAGTAAAAATCTCAAGCAGTTTATATAAAAGTGAAAATGCTAACACCATTGACCCTGTGCCAAGCCATGCTCTTAATTATGAGGGCTAAGCAGCTCCATCTGTGCAGTTATAATTATTAAATTTATCCCTCATTTTTATTTAGGGGGAGCTGAGCAAGCACCTGCATAAAACATCATTAGAAATCAGGATAACGCTCCCCCTTTTATTAGTTTGAGCATGACCACCTGCACGGAAGAACAGTATATATATATATATGGTGCTCCTAACCTATGGGTAAGTCTAACGCTCACATCCAGAGTGCAGAAAAAGTAAGCAAACATACCAATCATTTTTCAAACAGCATGCAGTGAAAACCACGGAAAGCTCCGGCACACAGCAAAAAAAGAAAACCCAGCGGCCTAACCTAGATCTAGAAGTGGTGCCCTAGCAAACCATTCTATATGTGTGTAAGGCTTGTGTGGCTTGGATGGATCATAAGTTGGATGGTTAGTTAAAGTTATCTAGAGTTCAGGTATGTTGGGGTCTAAAAATGATGTTTTAATTGAAATTCAAATATTAGTGAATTAGATCCTTTTTTAATTATTTCAGTTTGTTGATCAGTTTTAAGAGATTAGGATATTTATATTTGAAGTTTAAATTGTATTAGCCAATTTTAGAAAGTTCTGGGTCCCCCTAGGAGCTAGACTAAGGGTCCAAAAAGTCACTATGGGAAATAGTCTAAGTCTGGGTCTTATATCACCTTAGGAAAATACTAGACCTTAATACGAGTAGTTAGACAGGTAGTAGGCTGAAATCGGAGTTCTCTGGGCAAAGTTATGAATTTTCTAAGTTTCGGGCCCTAAGTGAACTACGGTTGACCAAAAAGTTGACTTTCTAATCTAGGCTAGTTTCTGGAAACCTAATATTTTTAATAAATACTAGCCCCTAATTGGAGTCTAATGCAAGTGAGTTTACCTAATTTGGAGTTTTCTACAATTACTTATGGATTTCTAAAGATTGGGGTGATTAAGGGAATTTTCTAAATTTCCTAATAAAGGGCCCTTTTTACTATTTTGCTCCAAATCAGCTCCAAACTGATTGGAATCACTCCCAAAGGTCAGGAATGACCTAAGAAAATGTTTTCAAGTTTTTGGAGAAAATTTGGAATTTTAAATAAATTTTAATGATTTATTAGGGGCAAAATGATAATTTCCACCTATGGTCAAATTAAGGGTCAACCTAGAGTCAAACTGAGGAGCCCTATTTATCTAAAGTCAAGGGTTAGATTCTGAACAAATCAAGCCATTATGGGTAATTTTCTGACCTAAAATATATTTATTGTAATTTTTGGAAGGTCTCGGGGCTTTATTTAACCAGTTAATTAGGGTTAGTTAACTAAGGGATCTAAAGACTCCTAAAAATTCCTAGAAAATTTTGGGAGGTTTATGATATCACTAAGTTTAAGTATTAAAGTTTTCATGTCAATCCGGGATCTATCCTAGCTCCTAGAAAACTTCTAAGTTTGCTAGACGAGTCCTTAATTATTGTCCTTAGGATGTCACCACGTTATATGGGTTCAAAGTGATGTTTTGTCAAACCCTCAAGGTAATAAATGCATGAGAGTACAAAAATTAAATAAACACACCATGTCCTTAGATCTAGGAGTACCTAAGCTAAGTGCTCGTGGTGCGACCTACACATGCAATCTACGAATAATAAGAAAGTAAAAGACACCTAAAGAAAGGAATAGTGAATGATTGGGACTCAACCATTCACTAACCCACTCCCCCATGATTACTATTCACATATAGAAGCCATGTTAAAAATTTCATGTAATAGCGGATCTCCCGGAATTAAGGGATTTAATACATAAGTAATTTTAAAATATTTTAAAATAATTACAAATATATATAAACCTTTGGAAAATAACATAATTAAAAATAGATCAATTTATGATAAATACATATAAGGGAGACCCACTGGTCACTCGATCGAGGCTTCGAAACGATTTGAAAGTAGATTGTATCTTGAAAATAGCTATTATATTAATATATAAATATCAAAGTACCCAAATAATAGGATCAGAATAGGAATCTATCAGAAAAGTCAAAATCAACCACTGAAACCATGGTCAAATTAAAATTCACACTTTTCTGAAAAGAACGAGGGGTTATACGCAAAAATCCGATTTAAAACGACGAAGATATGATTTTTTGAAGTTTAAATATAATAAAATAATATTTTGAAATAGTGCTGTTTTACTGTTTTAGACATATCAGAACATCTAAACAGACTTTTCACCCAAAAGTGATTTCTTACTGTACAAAATTCCAGATACACCCAAAATAAGGTGCTGTGCATCAAAATCCGACTTGAATCAAGAAAGTTACGCAATTTCAAAGTTTAAAGACAATAATTAAATATTTTTAAAATAGTGCAATTTTCGGTTTATAAGATAACTGCATACAGATCAAACAAATTTTCAAGTAAAACTAATTCCAGAATGTGCAGAATTCAAATACGCATAAACCAAGGTGTTGTGCGTTAAAAACGGATCGAAAACGAAAAAGTTATGGATTTCGGAATATTAAATGCAATAACTAGGTTTAAAAAAAATAATTTAAAAATAAATAATATTTAACAATAATTATTTAAAATAGTATAAAGTAATACCTTAATAGTTATGAAACTTAAAATAATTTAAAAATATATAATAATAGTAATATTTTAATTATTAGTATTTGTTTTTATAATTTAACTAATTAAAGTAATTAAAATAATATTTAATTATTAAAAATACATTTTTATATTTAAATAAATATGATAATAATAATAATAATAATAAATAAACATAAAACAGTAATAAATAGTTTAATCATGATATAATTATTAATATTATAATTAAAAATAACAATTTTATAATATAATAATAATAAAATAATCAAAATAGTATTTTTTTTAAATAATGCCCTTTACTGTTTTATTAATAATTAAAAATATATGCACTATTTTTATAAAAAAATTTTTTACAGTGTAGAGAATGAAAATACGAACAAAACAAGGTATTATACGTCAAAAACGGATGAAAAATGAATTTTTGGCGAATTTCTAAAGTTTTGTCAATTAAAATACACTTAAAACTAATTAAAAACTAATTAAAATCTTAATCCGGCGGCTAGGGCTACGTGGCTAGCTTCGATTGGATGCGCTGTTCCGGGGCAATGATTGGCACCGCCCCTAATCATTGTCCAATGATTGCGGCGGCGGTCAAGTGACGGGACGTCACTTAAACACGTCGGCATCCCATGCCGACCGTTGGATCTGCGCGGTCCGGACAGACAGACCAGATCGCGCCATGTGGCGCGCTAAGCCGCGGCTAAAGGCACGCGGTCAGCCTTGACCGTGGAAACGGCTCATCCGGACCGTTGATCGGCCAGATCAACGGTCCAGATCACTCAAAGGGCTCGACCTCTCCGGACCGAAACCCTAAAAAGAAAAACGCCTCGTTCTCTCTCGATTCTCAACCAAATTTCATGAAATTTTAAACATGAGTCCTGGGTATGAACAGAAATCGTGGAGAAGTCTTTGTTCGGGGATTAATCAACTAATAGAGAACCTATTTAACTCGAAGTGATTGATCTATTCTAAGTGTTTTAAGAGGATCTGACCGTTGGATCTTCGAAATCTTTGTACAGTTGCACTTGTAGACTGTCCTCGTAAGTTTTCCTAGTTGAAATCACAAACCAACGAGCTACGGATCGACTGGATCAAAGCCTTGACCGGATCTAGCTTCGGATCGCCGGAATCTCGCCGTCGGCGGGTGGGAATCGCCGGGATTGCGTCAGGAAGGGTGGTGGAAGGGTGTGGGAACTCTCACAGAAGATCTCCTAGAAAACTTCATGTCAATCCGGGATCTATCCTAGCTCCTAGAAAACTTCTAAGTTTGCTAGACGAGTCCTTAATTATTGTCCTTAGGATGTCACCACGTTATATGGGTTCAAAGTGATGTTTTGTCAAACCCTCAAGGTAATAAATGCATGAGAGTACAAAAATTAAATAAACACACCATGTCCTTAGATCTAGGAGTACCTAAGCTAAGTGCTCGTGGTGCGACCTACACATGCAATCTACGAATAATAAGAAAGTAAAAGACACCTAAAGAAAGGAATAGTGAATGATTGGGACTCAACCATTCACTAACCCACTCCCCCATGATTACTATTCACATATAGAAGCCATGTTAAAAATTTCATGTAATAGCGGATCTCCCGGAATTAAGGGATTTAATACATAAGTAATTTTAAAATATTTTAAAATAATTACAAATATATATAAACCTTTGGAAAATAACATAATTAAAAATAGATCAATTTATGATAAATACATATAAGGGAGACCCACTGGTCACTCGATCGAGGCTTCGAAACGATTTGAAAGTAGATTGTATCTTGAAAATAGCTATTATATTAATATATAAATATCAAAGTACCCAAATAATAGGATCAGAATAGGAATCTATCAGAAAAGTCAAAATCAACCACTGAAACCATGGTCAAATTAAAATTCACACTTTTCTGAAAAGAACGAGGGGTTATACGCAAAAATCCGATTTAAAACGACGAAGATATGATTTTTTGAAGTTTAAATATAATAAAATAATATTTTGAAATAGTGCTGTTTTACTGTTTTAGACATATCAGAACATCTAAACAGACTTTTCACCCAAAAGTGATTTCTTACTGTACAAAATTCCAGATACACCCAAAATAAGGTGCTGTGCATCAAAATCCGACTTGAATCAAGAAAGTTACGCAATTTCAAAGTTTAAAGACAATAATTAAATATTTTTAAAATAGTGCAATTTTCGGTTTATAAGATAACTGCATACAGATCAAACAAATTTTCAAGTAAAACTAATTCCAGAATGTGCAGAATTCAAATACGCATAAACCAAGGTGTTGTGCGTTAAAAACGGATCGAAAACGAAAAAGTTATGGATTTCGGAATATTAAATGCAATAACTAGGTTTAAAAAAAATAATTTAAAAATAAATAATATTTAACAATAATTATTTAAAATAGTATAAAGTAATACCTTAATAGTTATGAAACTTAAAATAATTTAAAAATATATAATAATAGTAATATTTTAATTATTAGTATTTGTTTTTATAATTTAACTAATTAAAGTAATTAAAATAATATTTAATTATTAAAAATACATTTTTATATTTAAATAAATATGATAATAATAATAATAATAATAAATAAACATAAAACAGTAATAAATAGTTTAATCATGATATAATTATTAATATTATAATTAAAAATAACAATTTTATAATATAATAATAATAAAATAATCAAAATAGTATTTTTTTTAAATAATGCCCTTTACTGTTTTATTAATAATTAAAAATATATGCACTATTTTTATAAAAAAAATTTTTACAGTGTAGAGAATGAAAATACGAACAAAACAAGGTATTATACGTCAAAAACGGATGAAAAATGAATTTTTGGCGAATTTCTAAAGTTTTGTCAATTAAAATACACTTAAAACTAATTAAAAACTAATTAAAATCTTAATCCGGCGGCTAGGGCTACGTGGCTAGCTTCGATTGGATGCGCTGTTCCGGGGCAATGATTGGCACCGCCCCTAATCATTGTCCAATGATTGCGGCGGCGGTCAAGTGACGGGACGTCACTTAAACACGTCGGCATCCCATGCCGACCGTTGGATCTGCGCGGTCCGGACAGACAGACCAGATCGCGCCATGTGGCGCGCTAAGCCGCGGCTAAAGGCACGCGATCAGCCTTGACCGTGGAAACGGCTCATCCGGACCGTTGATCGGCCAGATCAACGGTCCAGATCACTCAAAGGGCTCGACCTCTCCGGACCGAAACCCTAAAAAGAAAAACGCCTCGTTCTCTCTCGATTCTCAACCAAATTTCATGAAATTTTAAACATGAGTCCTGGGTATGAACAGAAATCGTGGAGAAGTCTTTGTTCGGGGATTAATCAACTAATAGAGAACCTATTTAACTCGAAGTGATTGATCTATTCTAAGTGTTTTAAGAGGATCTGACCGTTGGATCTTCGAAATCTTTGTACAGTTGCACTTGTAGACTGTCCTCGTAAGTTTTCCTAGTTGAAATCACAAACCAACGAGCTACGGATCGACTGGATCAAAGCCTTGACCGGATCTAGCTTCGGATCGCCGGAATCTCGCCGTCGGCGGGTGGGAATCGCCGGGATTGCGTCAGGAAGGGTGGTGGAAGGGTGTGGGAACTCTCACAGAAGATCTCAAGTCCTGAGGTCGTCTAGAGAGAGGGAGATTGCAAAAAAGCCCTATTTTTGACCTAATTTTTGCTATTTAAATCTCCTAGATCTAATACCAACGGCTCTGATCGAATCATCATCAAATTAGGAGGGAAATAGGTCGGTTTTGGTTGTGATTTGAATTCCAAAACGCTTGGAATTGATTGGGGGCATTAAATGGGCCTTTAATGGGCTCTAAATAGGTTATTTAACCTATTAAATACTAGGTTTGACCAAGTCAACGATTGACTTGGTCAAATCAGTCAAGAGGGTCATGGTGATGAGGGGTTTGAGCCATGAAGCCATAAAATTAATTTAAAAATTGATTTTTGGCTTAAAGGGTCCAAATCGGTCAACCATGGTTGACTTGGTCAACCAGGTTGACCCACGGCTTGGGCCCGGGCTAAATCGACTCAGAACGACTCACTGAACCCATGGGAGGGGGTCTTGGGGTCTGATTTGGTCAATTTGACCAAGTCAACTCTCCAAGCCCGATTCTAGGCAAAATCGAGGTCAACAGAGAACTCTTGAAGAAAGAGCCTTGAGTTAGGGAGAGAAAGGTTGAGGTTTGTGAGAAAGGTAGAAGATCTTTGTCTGTTTTAAGGGAGTGTGAGATAGAGTTTCACATTATTCCTCTGGCGAACTTGCACCTAAGTTCCTCCATGTGTCAAGGTTTGTCTTAAGGGAAGTTTTGGAAAGAAGATATCTTTGGTGTCAAAGGACCTGACTACCCTGCTGCACTGGGAAGGGTGAAAGGGATTTGAGGTACTATGTCTTTTTTAAGAGGAAAAAAAAGGAGTTGAGGTTCTCATCCTTCCCTAGGATGGAGAAGAATAAGTTGAGGTTCTCTGTCTTCTCTAGGAGGGAGAAAAATGAGTCAAGATTCGCTGCCATCATTAGGAGGGTGATATAGCATCTGACACTCTGTCGCATTAGGTTTGCTGAAAGTGAGTCGATAAGGACTTCTTCTCCTTGCTTTTGGAGCAAAAGAGAGTTACTTAATGTTAGTGCAATACTCAGAGTGAAGGACTCCCGGGAGTGGATATAGCTCAAGGTTGACTAAACCACTATAAAAATCTTTGGGGTGTTTTTTTTTTTTTTTACATTTTTACTTTTTCTGCATTTTATTTCTATTATAATTGCTTAGAAAAATTAGTTAAATCAAAATATCATCATATTTAAATAAATATTATTGATAAACTCATTCACTTCCATAATTAATTAGAATTTAGTTTTTTTTTTTAATTTCTAAGAACTCTTTAAAAAATGTTATCATTGTTATTTTGAAGTTGGATTTTTTTACAAAAAATTACTAATTCATCCTCTCTCTTGGTGAGCCTCATATTAGTTCCTTAAGGTTTAATAACCTTTATGAACTTTCAAGTGATATCTGATAGGGATTCAAAAATAAGGTTTTAGAAAACTTTTGAAAAAATGATTAATTGCTCATTTTGATAATTGTAATAATGCAGAAGGTTATTTTATAACCCGTCCACCTCTGTTTGAAAGTATTCCTTTTGATTTCTAGAAAATATACATATCTACTTTTTTGCAATTCCTTGATTGTAACATTTGGCGTATGATTTAAACTGGCTATTCTATACAATTATGAATTATTAAAGGAGTCAAAACAAACATTCTTTTTACTAAACGGAGTAGAGAAGAATAAATATATGCTCAATTGAATGCTAAATCTTTGAATTATTTTTCTATGCTTATAACTTCTGAAGACTATATGAGAGTTTCGACATGTACAACTAGCAAAGATAATTGAGATAGATTATGCATTACATATAAATGTACTAGTGAAGTTAAATAATATAGGTTAAATTTATTACTACATGACTATGAACTTTTTAGCATGAAATTTTATGAGATTATCTCAAACATGTATACCATATTTAATCAGATAGTGACATATTTGCATGCTTTAGATAGAGAACTTTCAAACTTTAAAAAGGTTAACAAAATTTTATGTTGTCTACTTGATAAAATTCATGCCAAAGTCACGACTATATGTGAATCAAAAAATTTTAATGCTTATTCTATTGATAATTTAATCGGGTCACTCATTGCCTATAAGTAAAGTGTGAGTCAATGATTTTGATGTAGGTGATGAGAAGAACATAGTGCTAAAAGCCAAAGTCATGGATGAATGTGGCTTAATAGATGATGAGAGTAAGGAGAGAACATTGATAACAATTAAATTCAAAAATTTATTGAAGCACAAGCATAAGCATAAACAAAAGTGGAGAAAAAATAAAAATATTAAGTTTTCTTCTAACATTATTTACTGGGTGTAAAAAACCCAGGCATCTGAAATATGAATGCCCAAATTTAAATACTTATTTTGTAAAGAAAAGGGTGAAAATATGAAAAAAGGCAATAAAGGTAAATGATAAGAAGTAAAAATCTCCTAGGCAGACCTAGCTTCTGAATCATCAGAATAGGAGCAAGATGATGAGGTAACAAACTTATGCTAAATAGTCAAGGATTCAAGTATTACTTCTGATCAGGTATATGTATGTTAAGATTTGTTTGTGTATTTTGTTTATCTATTTTTTGTGTTTAATTTTTATTATGTTTTAAGCATAATTTTATATTTTAGTTTCTTTACGAATATTATTATTTTCTTTTATAAAAATTTTGATTTTAGGTGTTATTTTATCTCTTCTTTTTTATGATGTCAAAGACGGAGAATGTATTATGGTTGGTTGTATTTGTGTTTTAGTTTTTAAATTTTTTTTTATTTAGTTTTAAAATTTTATTTGTCTTAAAAAAATAAAAAAAAAATACTTTCCCTATTTTTTAATATAATTCTTTTAGTAAGGGGGATATTAGGAGAAAATATTTTTAGTTTATAAATTCAATTAATAATATTTGTCATCATAAAAAAGTGAGAGATTGTTATAAATTGGGTTCTCAAGTTTATGATTTTAATAATAATAAATATTGATTATCTCTTTATTTCTTCTAATATTTGTAATGCATATTTTTTTGTGTATTAACTAATATTTCAGGTATAACATGCACCATTATTTGATAATTCAGAGTTAAATATGGGGTAGAATAGGTTATACCAAAAGAGTTTGTAATTTTCATTTATTTATTTTCAATTTTTTGAGTCAAGTCTTGTAAGGGTGTATGCTAGCCTAATGATTGTGCACACACAAGGGGAGCAAAAATAATTTTAAATATTTTAATTTATTTTTACACATGATATTATACGATATAGTGTTGCATAAATTAATTAATTTTTTTTAGTAATTTTAAAATATAACTATTCGTATAGTATGGACACCACATCGCACTAGACTATCTGTTATAATTAGAAATCCCACTGTTCATTGAGTTAAGAAAGAATTTGAATTTTAAGAATTATTCTACTTATACTATACAAATATATGATGCTTAAAATATTACCTAATTTAATGAGTCGGTCGGATGAGCCTAGCTCTAACCTTCTCTCTCCCTTTGTCTCATTTTCTCTATTTTTATTAGGCTTGGCGGCGATCTCTCGGTGTCACTGCCAATTCCTGGGTTATTACCGGCTCAATCGAGATGGTGGCTGCCACCAACATTGGGATGATGGATGGGGCATACTTCGTGGGTAGGAATAAGATCCTTACGTGGATCAATGCCACGCTTCAGCTTAGTCTCTCACGTGTGGAGGAGGCTGCGTCTGCTGCTATACAGTGCCTGATGATGGATATGGTCCATCCAGGGGTTGTTCCAATGCATTGTTGAAAGTCACGGCTATAATGCTCTGTACTGTTAGATCAATAAAACAGTGACAAACAGTAACGAAGAAGATGAACAGTAGTAGAGCAAGGTGTATGAGATATTGTCATTTCATTGATGGATTTGTGAATACATTTCATGGCTATTTATCCAAGTATAGATTTCATGGTTATTTACTAAACTACCCAAAGATAGTTACATAAAGCTGTAAAGTGGTTCTGAAAATTTTGCTTCCTCTGCCGCCTCAGCTGTGGCTTCAACCGAGTGGAGCAGTGAGGAGTTTGGCTTCATGATGATTTCAGGCGGCTTATCCTTATCAGCCCCCCTCAAACTGATGGGAGGTTGAATCAGCAGTTTGGAACATATAAGATGTAAGCGTTGAGGGTGTAAGGACTTTGTGAACACATCAGCAAGCTGACCACACTGGAGACATGATGGATGGTGATACTCTGATCTTGAACACAGCCTCTAATGAAGTGATGATCAATCTCTATATGTTTGGTTCGCGCATGAAAAATTAAATTTGAGGCTAAGGATAATGTTGAAATGTTGTCACAGTAAAGTGGAGTAGAGGAAAGCTGGATGGAGAAATCAGCACATAAGCGACGAAGCCAAATAACGTCGACAGCGGCAGCAGCGATAGAGCGATATTCCGCTTCAGTGGAGGAGCGAGCTACAATAGATTGCTTCTTTACTGACCAAGAAAGAAGCGTTGAACCAAGAAATATGCATTAACCCGTAGTTGATTTGCGATCGGTAACGTCGCCAACCCAATCAGAGTCGGCATATGCAGTGAGAGTGAGATCAGACTTGGGTAGAAAAAGACCAATAGATATCGTGCCTTTGAGATATCGAAGAATACGCTTTAAAAGCTGAAAATGGAAGATTAATGGTTGATGCATAAATTGACATAGTTTGTTCACTGCAAAGGGAATATCCGATCGTGTATTGGTTAAATATTGTAATGATCCAGCTATTTGACGGTAGAAGACTGGTTGACTGTAAGGAATCTATAAATTCGATGAGGATGGCCATTTTGCAGGTAATGGCGTAGCTAGTGGTTTGCAATTGGACATGGCCGTGGTTGACAGAAGTAGGTCAGCATAGCTTCGTTGAGACAGATGGTAGCCACCTGGTGTTCGGGTGAAGTCAATGCCAAGGAAACGAGATAGTTCATTTAAATTTCTAATCTGAAAATTTTGCTAAAGTTGTTGTAGCAAGCTAGAAATAAACTGTGAATCGTTTCCGCAAAGCAATATATCGTCAACATAAATTAGTAAATAAAATGTAGTTTGCTTATGATCAAAAATGAAGAATGATGGATCGGCAGAGCTGATTTTAAAATTTCTGGAAAGAAGAAATGTTGCCAAAGTTGCAAACCACTGTCTTGGGGCCTGTTTGATGCCATAAATTGCTTTGTGCATTCTACAAACATGAGAAGGATGTTGGAGATCTTGGAAACCTTGTGGTTGAGCCATATAAACTGTCTCGGTGAGATTGCCATGTAAAAAAGTATTAACAATATCGAGTTGTAATATAGACCACCCATGATGTAAAGCAACTAGGAGAAACATTCTGATGGTCAGAAATTTGACCACAGGACTGAATGTTTCTTGATAATCGATGTCTTATTCATGTTCGAAACCTTGAGCAACCAATCGAGCTTTGTAACGAGCAATTGTCCTGTTGGCATGACGTTTGATTTTATAGATCCATTTGCAGCCAATTATGGTTTGGTTTGATGGAGGAGGGACAAGAGACCAAGTTCCTTGAGATTGAAGAGCATTGAACTCTGAAGACATAGCTGCACGCCATTGAGGAAGTTTGGCTGCGGCGGTGTAACAAGTAGGGATAGGTTAGATAGTGTGTTGAAGATCTAAAACTTGACGTGGTTTCAAATGACCTGTATGGAGACGTGTTGTCATAGGATGACATTGAGGCAGTGGAGGTTCGATAGAGCTAACAGTTGGTGATGTAGAGGAAGAAATGGAAAATTAATTGTTCTTCTCGGATTGATTTGATGCAGCATTAGGAATGGAATTAATATAGAAAGAAATCTGTGGAGATGGCTGCTTTGTAGAGGTCAGTGGGAAAGAATGTTGAAGAGTTTCTGGAGGATGAGGAGGAAAGGGTGGAAGCGTTGTATGAGGAGAGTAGGTAGTAGTAGATGAAACAGGATTAGGAGGTTGAACAAAATCTTCATAAAAAATGACATGCCTAGAAACAAGGGTGCCGTTTGTGAAAGGATTGAAACATATATACCCTTTTTGCGATGTAGCATAGCCAAGAAAGATGCATTCCGCGGATCGTGGGGCAAGTTTATGGGAAGTATATGGGCGAAGCCATGGATAGCGCGACAGCCGAATTTGCGTAAATGTTGATAATTTGGTATTTTTTGTATAGAAGCTGGTAGGGTGATACCGAGAGGGTTGTTGGTGACGGTAAACGATTGATTAAGTATACTACAGTAAGTATAGCATCAAGCCAAAAAGATTCAGAAAGATTGGAATCAATGAGAAGTGTGCGAACAGTATCAAGCAAATGACGATGTTTTCGTTCCGCAATACCATTTTGCTGAGGAGTATAAGGACTGGTATATTGATGATTGATGCCATTTTTGAAGAGAAAAATGTGTAAGGTGTTGTTCGAAAATTCTCCACCCCCATCGGTTCTAAGAGTGCATATAGGATATTGTAGCTGCTTCTAAATGAAATTTTTGAAGTTAATTATGGTTGTTGTAACTTCAGATTTTAGTTTTAATGGGTAGAGCCATGTATAGCACGAATAATCATCAATTAAAATCAGATAATATCGAACACCAGAACGAGATATAATTGAAGAAGGACCCCAAACATCGGCATGTATTAATTCTAATGGAAATTTGGATACATGAGTAGAATCACTGAAAGGAAGCTTGTGGCTCTTTGCAAGAGCACAAGCATTACAAAATGTAGATTTAGATTGAGAAAAAGACTTTGGTTTCGGAAGAAATTTAAAAACAACAGCTAAAGTGGCAGAGTTCGAATGTCCTAGCCGTTGATGCCATAAGTTTGTAGACGGGGTGGAGACAGTTGCAGTAGCAGCAGTGACTGGAACGTCGTTCGAATGAGAACGGAGGGGATAGAGGCCATTATGGCAAGGACTGTGGAGAAGTATGTGTTTGGTCTTCAAGTCCTTGACACGAAAACCAGATTTGGTGAATGAAACAGAACAATCATTGTCCTTAGTTAATTGAGATATGGAAAGAAGTTTATGAGTAAGATTTGGTACATGAAGAAGAGGAGTTAGAGATATCTTACGAGTCGGTGTGTGAAGTAAACCTTTACCGGTCTGCAGAATGGGAAGAGAATTGCCATTGCCAATGAGAACTTGATCGGTACCTGTGTAAAGCGATGGTTGCTGAAGGTATTGAGCGTTAGGAGTTAGATGAGTTGTAGCTCCAGTGTCCAAATACCATGGCGATGTAGTGGAATCAGCTAGAAATGCAGTGTTGGCATTAGATGAATTGGAGGAATACTGCAGATTGGTTCGATGTCAACAGTGTAGAGCTCAATGACCACGCTTCCCACAAATTTGGCAATTGCCGGCGAACTTGGGCTGACGAGAACGAGAAGTGTTGTAGCTGGTGATGTACATCCACGTCCGCGATAGAAAGGAGACCGACCTCTGCCTCAGCCATGGTTGGTATTAAGAGCAAACTGAGAATCAGTTTGCTGAACAGGATCTGTAACCACGAGATCCTTAATGGCATCGGTGGCTTGATTTACTTCTTCGCTACATAAAAGAGAGTAAAGATCATCGAGACTAACAGGTGTGAGTTTAGTCCAAATAGATGTTTTAAATGATTGATAGGCAGCCGGCAATCCATTCAATATAGAAAGTATCACATCTTTTGTATCAATATTGCCTCCGACGACGCCTATATTGTCCGGCGGCGCCTATATTGTCCACAAGCCGTTTTACATGAGACAGATATTCTTGCATAGGTCTATTTTGCATTGAAATAGAATGCAGCTCATTTTTTAATTGGATGACCTTAGAACGATTTGTAGAGAATAATCGACGTTCTAAGGTAGACCAGATTAACGAGCAAGTTTCTAGATTAAGAATATGTGGAAGTATAGATGGAGAGATGGTAAAAAATAAAGCTACCGAAAGATTTTGATCTATCAGATGCCATGAAGAAAACAGAGGATTTAGAAGTAACTAATTTTCAGTGGAGAGAATGTGTTTAGGCGGACAGATACTACTACCGTCGAGATGATCAGAGAAGCCATTCGCTGCAAAAAGCTTGAATATTTGAGATCTCCAAGTAGAGTAATTATCGGCAAGAAGCTGAATGTGAATCACATTTTTATATTTGATATCAAAAATTTGAGTGTAGATGGAATTTGAGTTTCAGTTGCAGAGGAAGGCACCGAAACAGCTGTAGTGATTTGCGGAGGTGTGGACTGAGAGACGGACGAATCTCCCATTGATGCGATGAAGATGGAACGGCAGTTAGGCTAGAGCTCTGATACCATGTTGAAAGTCACGGCTATAATGCTTTGTACTATTAGATCAATAAAATAGTGGCAAACAGTAAAGAAGAAGAAAATGAACAGTAGCAGAGCAAGGTGTATGAGATATTGTCATTTCATTGATGGATTTGTGAATATATTTCACGGTTATTTATCCAAGTATAGATTTCATGGTTATTTACTAAACTACCCAAATATAGTTACATAAAGCTGTAAAGTGGTTCTGAAAATTCGGCTTCCTCTGCCACCTCAGCTGTGGCTTCAACCGAGTGGAGTAGTGAGGAGTTTGGCTTCATGATGATTTCAGGCGGCTTATATATCCTTACCATGCATAAGGTAAATTTTGATGCAAGGTCAGAGTATGACATGATTCAAAATTACAAGATTTTGCATGACGTTTTCAATAAGCTTAAGATAGAAAAGCATATTGAAGTCAACAAGCTTGTTAAAGGATGACCACTGAACAACTTAGAGTTCTTACAATGGCTGAAGCGTTACTGTGATTCTGTAAATGGAGGCATTATTAACGAGAACTACAACCCAGTGGAAAGATGATGCAAAGGAGGGAAAGAAAGAAATATCAGAGTTTCTCAAAAATATACAAATCACTGCATGCTAGCAACGTAGGAAATCGTAGCTCAATTGATGGCACCAAACGTTTGACCGTGACTCCGAATTCAACTCTGGAGAATTCTACTGCTTATTTCTAGGAGCTATATGAGAAGATTAATGAAATGAAGATTTCATTGGAGAGTGTGGAGAAAGAAAGAGATTTTTACTTTGAGAAGCTACGCTATGCTGAAATACTCTGCCAAAAACCTGAAGTTGAGCATCTGCCGATGACAAAAGCAATACTAAAAATTTTGTATTCCAATGATGACAAACATTCTCCTCTTCCTGAAGCTGAAGAATCCATTAATGAATCCATGGATGCTGCTGATCTGGAAGCAGAGGAGATGCAATGATCATGTTCATCCTTGCATTTGCACAACTATCCCAAGTAGGTCCTATTGAACCGAAGCTTTGTTCCGTTGATGCCAGACTCAAGTTCTGTTTTTTTTCTTTTTTCCTTTAGTTTCTCTGATGTTTCTGGATATGAGTGGTCACTTGACTCACTTGTTACTAATTAAGATATATCTACAAAAAAAAAAACCTAATTTAATCAAGTGATTAATCAATCAAATATACTTAATTTTGATATTTGATCATACTATACGAACTTGATCATATTGTACAATCAACAAAGATGATATTTGGTCGTCCCATGAATCATCCTAAATAAATTGCATTTCGATTGACCTAATCATAATATACAATTGTTCATTCGTACTGATGATCGTACAACACCAACATATAAAATTGAACTGATCATACTGAGTGACTAGTCATTCATAATGATGATTATACAATACTAATAGATCAAATTATGTAGATTGTACTAGATGATCCTGTAATCATATTAGACGATCTTGTGATCGTATTATACAATCATTGACGGCTAAATTAAATTTTAAGGTTTTTTAAAGTCCTCTATTTAAGTTTTCTCATATGACTTTGTAATGGTCTTTTTGACATTCATTAAGTTAATTTCTTCTAGAGAAAGCTTGAAGAGAGAGCTTTGAGCAAGAGATAACAAGGGCGAGGTTTGCGAAAAAGGGAGAAGATCCTTGTGGGTTTCAAGGGAGTGTGAGAGAGAGTTCCACACTTTTGCTCCGGCAAACTTGCACCTGAGTTCCTCTATGTGTCAATGTTTATCTTGAGGGAAGTTTTGGGAAGAAGATCTCTTTTGTGTCAAATAACTCGGCTACTCTGCAACACCAGGAAGAGTGAAAGGGATTCAAGGTATTCTGCCTTCTCTAGGAGGGAGAAAAAGGAGCTGAGGTTCTATGTCTTCTCCTTAAGGAAGAAAAATGAGTCAAGGTTTGCTGCAGTCACTGGGAGGGTGACATAGCATCTGACACTCCGTCGTATCAAGTTTGGTGAAAGTGAGTCTGTAAGGGCTTCTCCACCTTGTTGTGAGAGCGAAAAGAGAATCACTTAGTGTTAGTGCAATACTTATAGCAGAGGACTCTAGGGAGTGGACGTAGGTCAAGATTGACCTAACCATTATAAAAATATCTAGTGTTTTTTTGTTCTCACACTTTTTTATGTATTTTTTTATGCTATAACTACTTAAAAAAATGGCGATTATCATTTTATTTTGTAAATCAAAATATCATCATAATTAAATCAATATTTTTGATAAACTCGTTTAATTCTACAATCAATTAGAATTTAGTATTTTTAATTTTTGAAAACTCTTCCAAAAATATTGTCATAATTATTTTAAAGTTGAAAATAACTTTTAAAATTATTAATTCACCTCTCTCTTGGTGAGCCTCAAGCTAGTTTCTTAAGGTTTAACAACCTTCATGAACTTTCAGCTGAGAAAGTTATGGGAAATGATTTTGAAATATTGGAGGTGAATGAGGGTTTCTAAATCAAAGTGCTCTACTCAAGGCATGGCCGTAGGCTTGGGCGGCCATGCATGATTAAGCATGCCATTGGATGGCTTCCAGTTGATAGAAGACAAGCTATTGAGACCCTCAGATCTTGAAGTAAGCGAACTCAGAGCTTGGAGAAGCTTTAGCTAGGGCATGTGAGGGGGGACCATCAAAACTTGTTTTCCATTAACTACAACCGCTACCAGCCATTGGCCGGGTCAGGTTAAGGTGGAAAACTTGCTGGAGGGGTCTGGTGAGCTAAATAGTGAGCCCCATTTAGGTAAATTTGGGTGTTGTCTGGGTCAACCTAGATGGTGGAATTGATGTGGTAGATACATTGGGTCATGGTGAACCCAAAAATGGACTGAATTAGCCATAAGGTGGCTTAATTCCTCAGTATGGCTCTAACAGACCCAAATTATGGCACCTTTGGGTCCATTTGGGTTAGACTCTAGTTAAGCCAGGGGCTGGGTTTGATATGGGAGATGTGTTGAGTCAAGGGACACCCATTACGAGTGGGTTTGGTATAAAGGTCCTTAATTGAGAAATGGATCAAATAAAGGTAACTCTGGGCACTTTGGGCTAGCCCAATTTCTAGCCTAAGTAGACCCAAAGGTTGGGCCAGTTAGAGTAGGTGCATTGGACCTAGGGCCACACAATGCAAGTGTTGGTTTGGCTTAGTGGAGCCTAGGTTGAGAAATGACTCAACCTTAGTGGTTTTGACCATTTTGGGCTAGCTCAATTCTCAACCTTAATTGACTCAAGGGCTAGGTCAACTATGGCAGGTGTACTGGGTCATAAGAGGCCCAACATAAGTTTTGATTTGGTTTGATTTGACTTGGTGGGTAGAATTTGGCTCATTAGAAGCCCTCTTTGGACGCTTGGGTTAAGCCATATGGCTAAACCAAGTGGGCCCAAGTCTTGGGTCTTCAAGAGGACATCCTTAGGGGCCTAATGGGTCATCCCATATATTTGAATTGGCTTAAGAAGGTCTTAGTCAAGGGACATGTCTAATCAATATGTCATTGATAACTCATAAATATTAGGTCATTTGGCTGGATTTTAAGGTGATTTAAAAATCATTCGAAAAGGGTTTGAGGAGCAAGGTCCTTAACTCTGGGATGGACTGGATTTTAGGCGAATGATTGAGTTTAAATTACCCACATCAATAGTAATTAAATGAATGATTGTATTTGATTAGATATGATTGAAGTTTGGTTGAAGGCCAGATTGGAGGTTGACTCTATGGTGGATTGAAGTCTGGGTGGAAATTGAACTAATGGGTATTGAAGGTTGGGTTAGGAGTTTTATTGACAGTTGAATGAGCCATGGTGACCTCATACAAAGATGAGGCCAACGTAGCGTCACTACATTGAATATTCAGTTTGGCAGCGCCGTGTTCTCAGAAAAAATGAATACCACAACACAATAATTCAAACGCCTAAGTATCAAAAACTCCATACGGGCACTATAATGCTTATATTTTTGGAGCTCCATGGTGTAGCAGTTACATCTTCATAGAGCAACGATCAACATAAATAAAGGATATGTCTGCCCTTGTTATCAAGTGCCGCAGTAGAGCAAACTTATCAACGCCAAGGTGCTTGTTCAACTTTAAGTGTCATGGCGTCACCTTATCAAGCTCCATGACACTTGAGGTTATTTATAAAGGAGTTCAGCCACTACATTTAAATTTAGTATATTTTTATTGCACTTCTCTAGTATCGTCTTAGAGTAAAATCTAAGAGAGGCTATCGAAGTGCAATATATAATCTTAGGAAGAGTTTAACCTATATTTATATAAGCAACTTTATAAGTGGAAGGAAGGAGTGTTGAGAAGATTATTCGATATTTCCTGGTGATAAAATTTCACTTCTCTTATATTTTGATTCTTCTATGAATATAATAAAAATGATTTTGCTTGTTATTTTTTTTATGACTGGCTAGTTCTTTTATTTTGAATTAATGATATAAAGAGCATGTTAAGTACTAATGTAGACTCTTACACTCTAAAGAATTTATGGATATTTTTAATACATTATGCTATTTATTTAATGCATATAATGGCCAAATGTGTAGTTAAAACATTATGTATTCGATGGAGAAATGACACATATCAAAGAAAACTTAATCATATTTAAATCTAGCATGTTATATCAAGCTAAGCTGAGATAGAATCAATCTCGATAATTTACATAATCCTCACCCTTAATTAAATCTTGTTGGCTGCCATTATCGGCGAAGTAATATGCATATTATACTTTTAACTATATTATTGAAGTAAGTGCATATTTAAACCTACTTGTATTTTATATCTTATTTTTCTCTTTTTGGTGTTATTATTACTTATTCATTATTGTATGCTTCGTAAATCTAGAAAGTAACCTTTGTTATTTGATTCTAAGATAGAATAACCCTTTCAAAAATTCAAAAAATTAAAAGGATTTTAGAGATTTCTGACCCAATGCTAGATCAACAACATTCTAGACCTCTTAGGAAACATAAAAACCCTATTGTAGATAGAATCCATCAGATTATTAGTAGAACCACTATCTAAGGCTGGCTAATAATTTTGAATTAAAATCTATCATAATTCAGATGGTTCAAAATTTTTTAGTTTGGGAAAACTCCTGTTAAAGATCTCAATTTATACTTAAATAGATTTTTAGAAATATGTATAACATTTAAGTATAATTGTGTCAATGATGAGGCTATTAGGCTTAGATTGTTCTTATTTTCTCTAAAGACAAGTCTAAGATGTGGTTGAATTCTTCATCCATAGGCTCGTTAACCACTTGAAATGAATTGGCTCATAAATTTCTAGCTAAGTATTTTCCAACTTCAAAAACTACCAAACTTAGAAATGATATCATATCTTTTTATAGAGAATTAATTTATGAAAGTTGTGAGAGATTTAAGGAAATTTCCACATCATGCCTTACCCGGTGGTTGGTTATTCAAACCTTTTATAATAAATTAGTAGGATCTCTAGGGTAAATCATAAATGCTGCAGTTGGAGGATCTTTAATGTCTAAGCCATTTGAATATGTATATGAATCAATAGAGAAAATTGCTACTAATAGTTTTCAATGACCTATTAAACAATCAGTTTGGAAATAGAAAGTCAAATTTGGAAGAGGTAGTGATTTGGTTAGTAACTCAATTATAAAGTCAAGCTAAGAATATTAAAATTTTGAAAACTCTATTAGGGCAGCTTACAGTCTCATTTAATAGTAAACCTCCTGGATCATTGCCTAGTAATATTGAAGTTAATCCTAAAGAAAAATGAAAAGATCATAATAGAAACCACTTGAGAAGTGGTTGTGATGTACCCCAATCAAATTGATAAATCTTGGTATAATATGACTGAAGACTATAAACTTAGCGCTTATGGGAGACAATCCATTTGTCTCTATAATCATTTAGAGTAGTAGAGTGATGCTTTAAGCACTAGTTATTTTATTGTTAGTTTATCACATGTTATGTGCCTTTTTATTATTTATTTAAGAAGCATATATTATTAAATGCAATTACTATGTGTTTGTATTTATATTTGATTTTATTCTCCTTAAGCTTAAATTTTTTATATTGTCTTCTATTAATATTTGCACTTTTTTTATTATTTATCTACTCAAAATAAAAATGATGATAAAAAATTATATAAAATTAGGATAATAATAAAATTCTAGATTATAGTTAATTAAATACTACATTATAATTTACACTTTAAAACTTAATAATTAACTAACTATCATTTAAGCTATTGATTTGTTTTAAATGTATAAATTATACATTAATAGATTGACCTTTGAATTGAAAGATCAATAATTAAGACTAAAGGATAGATATGAGTAGCTTAAAACTAGAAATCATGGTAAATTAAAATTGAAACTAGTGATTTTATAAAATTCTTATATTAAAATAGTTAAGATTGCAAGAGGATATAAGAAAAACTGATATTAAAAAATCATTAATTAGAAAAGAAAAAGAAAAAGAGTTATAAAATAAATAATTAGAGAACAAAAAAAGAAAAGAAGAAGAGTATTAAAAAATTGGTGTCAGCTAAAAGCTTAAAGTTCAATTGCAATCTTATACTTAAAGTCATAAATGATGAAGTAATAAAACTAGTAGAGGTGATTGTGAACTAATGAAATTTTAATTTTAACTACAAACACATCTAATTTTCAAGCAACATTATTTATTTGAAGATTCAATAGTTAATGTTATATTCAAATCATATAAATTTAAAATAAGCAAAGATAAAGATGATTGACTAGGATAATTATTTAGGATATTTTTTAAACTAGAATGTAATGTATTATACTACATTTTAGCAAATTTGAATTATCAGGTTTTACTAAAGTTATTAAATTAATCAATAGTAAAGTTTTCATTATTACTTGAGACAAGTAAGAATTTAAGTTAGGGAGAATTTGTTAAGTATAAATTATGTATTACATTTGAATTTGAATGAAAATGTATTATTTTAGTTATTTTTGTATAAGAAGTACTCCAAAATGATGAAAAATATAAAATATCACATAGCGCCACAGGGTCGGATGAAACAAGCCACTGTGTTGAAATCAACTCCATTGAAGCATCATTTTAGAACATTGCAGCGCCATTCTCTCTATTTGCCAGCACTGTAGTGGCATCACATATAGCGCAGCTGCGTTAAGAGCGCTGCTAACGCAACTATGCTGAATATTCAATTTGGTAAAGCCGGGTTCTCTGGAAAATGAACGTAGTAGCATAATAATTCAAACATCTCAGTATCAAAAACTCCATACGGGCACCGCAACACTCGAATTTTTGGAGCACCATGGTGTAGTGGTTACAACTTCCTAGAGTCACGACCGATATAGCGAAACATTCCATGTCATCAAGCGCCGTAGCGGAGCAACCTATAAGTGCCAAGGCACTAGTTCAACTTAAGTGCCACGTCATCACCTGGTCAAGTGCCGAGGTGCTTGATGCCATTTTTGTGTCTTTCTATAAATAGATTAGTTATATTTGTAAAGGTGTTCAATTACTTGAGTAAAATTTAAAACATTTTTAGTATAATTCTCTAATTTTCTCTTAGAATAAACTCTAAGAGAGGCTAGGAAAGTAGAAGATATAATCTCTAAGAGAGTTTAGCTTGTGTTTGTATAAGAAGCTCTGTAAGTGAAAGAAATGAGTGTAGATAAGATACTTTAATTCTTCCCATTGATAAAATTCTACTATTTCTCTTGATTTTGATTCTCCTATGAATATAATGAAAATGAGTTTGCTTGTTATTTCTTATATGTATGACTAAATATATTATTTTGGATTGATGATGTAAAGATCATATTAAGTACTAATATAAACTCTTGTACTCTAAAAAAATTATGAATACTTTCAATATATCATGTTCTACATTTAATGCATATAATGATCATAGGTGTATTTAAAATTTAGTGTGATGTATAGCCTCGACGAATGAATGTAAGAACAATCAGGAGTATTGAGATAGAATGTTGATATGCTTAGACATATGATGTTTGAATATTTTAGATTCTATGGAGATATTAAAACTATATGAGGCCAGCATATATCTTTTTCACATCTACAAGCTTGACAGAAATATATATATATACTCTGATCCAAACTTAAAATTAAGGGTATCATTAGGAAAAAAAAATGATACTTACATGTATCAATCCAAAACATTTTATCAAAAATATATAAACTATTTTAATTATTTTTATTCAATGGTAGGAACTCAAAAATATCATTTTTATTTTAGTAGGATAACTTATTCAATTTGAGTAAATAGTAGTAGTTTTATTGCAAGTATAGCTCTCTTCATCATGGGTACGACACTCCACTTCATCATTTTATTACTTAATTCATCACATATACTTACACATATTTAAATTAGTTTTAATTATTGATATATCAAAGAAAATTTAATCTTAAATATTGTATGTTACATCTAGCTAAATTTAGGTATAATCAATCTTGATAATCTACACAAGCTCCACCGCACAGGCACCAAGTTGTCTTTTTCATATTATAAATATGAATTAATGATTGCATTCAATCTTCGACAATAAAAATTTGAATACTCATATGTTCGTTTGAAGGAGCTCATAGTAAAATATTATGACAAAGAAATGATCAACGAAAATGAGAAAAATATGTTCCTTAAAAAAGATTACGATAATGCTTTTAAAGTAATATTTTAGTAGTTATTTACTTCAAACTTTCATAATATCAATATAAATTATCACTAATATTATCCTATCAATAGTAATTTCTTTAAAAATAATTTTGAAGGATATTTTATAAGAAAATAAAATATTTAATCATTTACTTATATTAAGGTACATAAAAAATCAATGGATTTTTACATACATACCACTTTATTTGTTACATATTACATATTTAACACCTAATTTTTAAATATTACATTAATACCACCTAAATACTATTCTCATAACAAAAGTACCACTCCGTCAAACGCTTCCCTCATTCCGTCCGAATTCGTTAGGAATGCCCTAGCCAGCGAATTCTCTCATATGGGGGTGGCGACAATGTTTCGCGGATCGATGTCAGCTGGTCTCCACTTCATGAACTTTCCTACGGCTCCCATGGCTTTGCTTCCCGGGCAGCAGCTCGGCCTCGACTCCGGCAGCAGTGGCGCCGAGCTCGAGGGGCATTTGGGGATTTTGGCGGCGCTCAACTTGTACCGACCTGTCGGATCGAGTCATGAAGCAACGGCGGCGACTACACATCATCATCATTATCATCATCAGCAGCAACAGCAGCATCACAGTGGTGGCGGAGGGAGCGAGAGGAACGATACGATGAGCACAAGCTACTCCTAGCTAGCTAGGTTTGGCGTATCTCGTAATTAATTCCGTGTGATTTTCCAACAACTTAATTCCCTACGATTTTATCCTTTTTGATCTCTTTGTTCTTTGTTGAAGCATTGTTTCACTTTTGGTTTTTTTTTTCTTTCCTATTTTACTTATCTGCGTCGTCGACTTTGATTTTTCTATTAATATTTCTTTAATGTTTTGATCTGATGACAAACTTGATTGAGATGATTAATGTCGATGGAAGCGATTCTTAGCTCCCCTCGATCCTCTTCTTTCTGTGGCATTTTAGGGTTTAACTTCTTGTGATCAGATATATGCCCTCATTCATAGTCTTCTGAGTATTAATTAATTATGTTTTACGATTTCAGTTCTGCCACTTCGAGGTAAAGTAGAACAATGTGATATCAGCTTGTTTCTAGTTACAGTTGAATTCTCTCTTCTTTTGTTTATACAGAAGGTTTCGCTGAAACCTCTGTTCTCCTGCTAAAATCACAGGCGGGAAGGAAAAAAAACGGAGTGAGGTCGCTGTTAACGGAGTGGTAATTTTGTTGTAAAAATAGAGAATATGTGGTTGGAGTGTAATATTTAAGAATTAGATGTTAAATATGTAATATGTAACAAATAAAGTGGTATGTATGTAAAAATCCTGCAACCTATTTTTTTCATGGAGGGATATTTTCGTCAGCGCGTGAAAATAAAAGCAATTTGTTTCCAGTTTTCGCTCTCAGGTACATAAAGCATGCGTTAGGGTTTTTGAAGACAGTCCGCCGCCGCCGAGGATTATCAGGTTTGTTTTCCATTGAAATGATTCTAGTTTTACAGTTTCTCCTCTGCACTTCTTCTTCTTCTTCTTCTTCTTCTTCAAGTGGTCTTTGGCCAAAAAACTTAATTGATGAATCTACGATGTATTTGGAGAAGAAAGCAAAGCCCTTTTTAACAGAAGCAGTTACTAGATCATTTTTTTATCCACTTTAGTTTTCCTAAATCTCGTATTGCGTATAGGTTTATGAATAATATTCGCTATACTGCAACAGGGTGAGGAGGAGCAATGTCGCACAGGAAGTTTGAGCACCCAAGGCACGGATCTCTTGGGTTCCTTCCAAGGAAACGTTCCGCTCGTCACCGTGGAAAAGGTAATATTTTTCTTGTCATTTGAACAAGATCTTAAGCTGTTTTTTTTAGATAATGTTAAGTGCCTAAGCACATATTTGAGGGAATTCGAAATCAGGTCCTTGTCAACAACTTATAATTCTTGAGCTCTTTGAAAAGTTTGATATGATTTGATTTTTTATTTTTTTATGTTGGAAAATTTCTTTCTCTTAAAGCACAAATGTTAGATTTTCTTATTCTGCTTTGTTGCATGATTCATGTGCTTTCAATGTTGCTCTGTCTACTCCTGTTTGTTATAGTGTCAGATCTTTCCATGGATTTTAGCGGCATCATTTATTGGTCACCCTTTATGAATGGTTTACATAGTGTTTTGATTCTCTTGTTTCCAGATCTCACAATTGTTATTTTGATGTACTTGTCAGATTTCTGTAAATTTATTCCTGAATGTGTCCTAATTTCTGTACATTCTATTCAATTACTGATGTCAATTTTAATGCAGTTAAGTCATTCCCAAGGGATGATCCAACAAAGCCCTGCAAGCTTACGGCTTTCCTTGGGTATAAGGCGGGTATGACTCACATTGTCCGTGAGGTGGAGAAGCCGGGATCAAGTAAGTTTTTAAGTATTATGTATCAGACCGTTATCTTTTTTGCTATAGAACTTTAATGCATCTCAAAATTTTCAATGACAAAACGCAGGAGTTCCTTTCTGTATAGATTTTCAAGCCAAAGCAATCTTGTGCTAGTAGAGTTTGTGTCATATTTTGACCTGCCCTCTTGTTTTTAATTTTTTAAACATGCTAGGTGAGTTCTCAAGGCATTCTTGTTGTCCAAGGCACCAGGAACCACTTTGAACACTTGCCTTAATGAAATGGGGCATTAATAAATGCATATCTGTATCACTTTCAAATTACTTTTAAGTATGATTAATACTTTTTGAGAGTGTGGGGTTATAATCTTCTCTTTAAAGTAAATAGAGGAAAATTATGAATTTTCAAGTTCTATTGTCTTTCAAGTTTATTTTTTTTAAATAGATTATGTTAAACAAGTGCATCAATCTACTCAAGTTTGTAACATGCATGGCTTAGTCATAAACTCATAATCAATCTTTCCTGTTATTTTTTCAGTTATGCTTCCGATCATGCTTTTTTGTGTACTAATGATTTTTTCCCCCTCCATCTCTTCCTATCTTTTTAATAGGACACAATGGAGAAAAAGGATTCATGTAGCCGACCCCACATAGTGGGATAAAGGCTTGATGTTGTTGTTGTTGTTGCATCTCTTTCTATCTTCCCCCACCCATCTTCTTCATTCTTGAGACTTGCTGCTCTAGAATTTCAAGCTCTTATATCATTGATTATCTTAAACTTAATCAATGGAATACTGAACATATTATGGGTTATTAGGTGTAATTTGTTCTCTTTTATCAAGAAATGATTGCATCTTGTTATTTCTTGTTTCTCTTTCTTCTCTTTTCACTATATATAATTCTCTCATATTTTAAATGATATTAGTCCACTTATAACAAAAATGGGAAAAATGAGGGGGCCTTATGGAAGTATGTGCGACACATAGTTTAGCATTTTATGTCATGACTCCATAATCTATATCTTTATGTGTTTTGTAATTTATAAGTTGAATTTTGAGCTAACTTGGCAATACCAGAATTCTTGTTAATTTAAGATTTTTGCAGTAGTCCGTAATTTTACAAGTTTAATTTTTCTTTAAGCATGTCTAAAAGCCTTTTCTCAATTTGTAGAGCTTCACAAGAAGGAAACATGTGAGGCTGTGACAGTCATTGAGACTCCACCCATGGTCATTGTTGGAGTGGTTGGTTATATTAAGACCCCTCGTGGTCTTCGTTCACTTAATACTATATGGGCTCAACATCTGAGCGAGGAACTTAGGAGAAGGTTTTATAAGAATTGGTATAGATCCAAGAAGAAGGCGTTTACCAAGTATTCAAAGAAATATGAATCCGAGGATGGAAAGAAAGAGATCCATGCTCAACTTGAAAAGATGAAAAAATATGCATCTGTTGTTCGTGTATTGGCTCACACTCAGGTGCCCAATCTAATTATTTATCCTTTTGTTGCTTACCATTATGATGCTCCAGTTTATTTAAATAATTTTTATTTGTAATATTTGTAAATATCTTAAAACATGTTTGTTCTTTTTCTCGTAAATGTTGTTGAAATGATTTGTTAAAGTGATTTGTGCCTCCTCATGAGAAAGTTTCAAAAGATTGTCCTTTTCTTCACATTTTGAAAACATGGTCTTAAATTTCCTCTTATCTCTTGGGTTGCTTTTCCATTCATTACCTTATCTACTTCCAAAATCTATTATTCTCTTCTCTTTTATAATTTTCCATATCTGCATAGTCCTAACATAAAAAGTGAATCGCCATTTTAGTAATACTTTCTTAGCATTCTTGACAATATTTATTTTTATAGTCACTTGCCCTGTTAATTGTGTCAAGGTTGATAAGGTTATGTCAAGTTGTTGCTCACAAAATGCAATAGATTCTTGGAAATATAGAAAACGGTAGACCTTTTTAGGTGTCATGCATAATGGCTTTCTATGAACTTGTTAGGTTCTATCAATGTTGTTGTAGGTAGGGGTGTAAACGAGTTGAGTCGAGCTTGAGTAACCTTTGGTTTGAGCTTGAGCTTGATTAATTAATTGAGTTCAAGCTCGAGCTTTATTCTACAAGTTTGAGCTCGCTCACTCACGAGCCGACTCGTTTATCATGAAAGAGAGGAAATAATTATGATTTAAATAATTATTATAATAAAATGGTAGAAAGAATGACAAGTTATAAAAAAAATAAAGAATCGCTTAAAATAAGAAAGTGAGATAATTTTTATATATTTTGAATAACTTTGTACTTAAAATCTTGAGTTCTAATATATTTTATGTATATTTTATATTAATATTTTTAAAGGAGTCGGCTTGAGAGCTAATGAATCGAGTTGGGCCTAGCCAAGGTTGGATTATTAGCTCATCGAGCTCGGCTCATGAGCCATTTATCGAGCTGAGCCCAAGCCAGCTCACGAGTCGGCTCGACTCACTTACACCTATGATTGTACGTTCAGTAATTTATATTCCAAGTTTCCAATTTAATGGGATTAGTAGACAGCAGTCCATGTAGTTTGTTATGAGCTTAGTATATAGTAGTGAGTAGAAAATAGCAGATGTTATTGCTCACAACATTGAGGACTAATTTGTTTTGACATTTGCTTGAAAATGGTTGAAACTGAGTTCTGCAAGTTTTGTTGAACTGTAATTCAGTGGTGTTTTGAGTATTACATGCGCTCATTTCTTTTGAACTCGGTTCCAATGTTTGTTTGAATTGTAGTTAGTTTTAATTCTGTTTAATAATGTTTGTTTTGATTGTTGTTAGTTTTAGTTTTTTCTAATGCTAAAATTTTATGCAAGAATGCTAAAATAAAGTCGACTTCAAATCTCTCATAAATGAAACACTTGTCAGCTAGGGCTAATGTCAAATTTAGTTCGAGCGAGTTTGCTTTTAACATGAAATCGAAATTTTAGTTTTTTATTCATGCTAAATGATAACTCGCATGAACTAAATTTGAATCTTAACAAACAAAATAATTATAAAGTTGATAGATCATAAACGGTCAAGAAGTTGTCAATCTCAAAGGTGTATGCCATCCATATAACAGATTACCAATACAGGATATATTAGATCACATATGCCCAACCCCATTAAAATGTCTAAAGCTTGTAATCACAGAACAAATTATCCAACTAAATAGCAATAGGAATTTACAGTGCAATATCTGCTCTTAATTATGGCTAAGAAAGCAAATATATTGTTTAGAGCTGATATACATTATCGTACTTGTGTTAAATTATCAACTAGCAAACATGCTGATGGGAAATACTTGAGTTCGCAAGCAACCCTAGCATTAATTGGTCAAAACAACGAGAATAATAAAAAATTTGGATGAAATCAATCCAAAAATGATAGATTGCAATAATAGAATAAAAGCAAAATAAACACCAAGCAAGATACAATTGATCCTTAATTCGAGCGGAGGATCGTCTCTTCCAATCTCTAGATTATAGGTCTAGAGCTAAAGACACCAAGGAAGACTCCAAGGGAGCAACTCAAATCATGTATAACCCTTACCCTAATTACCTCCTACTTAAAGCATACCACTAATTAATCAAGCACAAATTACTAATGAGCCCTTGTCGCCCCCCACTTTCCCTCCAATGGATTTGAATTTGACTGTTAGTGGACCCCACTCCCCTCCCTCTCTCTTTGTCGCCGTCCCTTACTGCAGTAAACCAAGACCAGCCCACTAGGGGCCGGTTGTAGTGGGACTGGTCTAACACATGCATGCATTCAAACACACTTGATTTCATCTCAACAAAGATCAGAGCTCCTTAACGGCCCTACTTACTGTCATTGGCCACTAGGATGCCAGACGACAAATTAGAATGAATTATACAACGTGATAGATATAATATTTAAACCAAGTGCATTGTACAGAGATGATATACAGTATATTATTCTTGTTAAATTATCAATTAACAAACATGCACGTATTCATACATATTTGATTACATCTTAACAAAGTTCAAAGCTCATTGAGTGGCCTAGTTATTGTCATTGGCACCAGGAGCCATAATTAAATGATATCACTCTACTAAAATTCTTCATTGGACTAGATATATAATTTAATATAGGATTTTGTATGCAAACCTAAAACATAGTCTTTCAGAATGTCATTGGCCAGTACCTTATTAGAAGTATATGATTCATCTCCTAAGAAACCTCATCATAGGACCAAAAAAAATCCAATCCTAATGCAACTAATAAAAGCAACTTTGCTATCTTATCAGAGAGCAGAGCAAGCGAGAAAGAAGCACAAGAAGCTTAATATACCAAGAACTAGAGTGAAGAGGCAGGGAACCAAGCAAGAAAATCATTATCCCTATTCGAAGATCACATGTTGTTGCCAAAAAATTGTTTTATTACTGCGGCACAAGAGAACAGTGCAAAGATGAAGATTGAAGAATTGAGAGAAAGTAAGTGAAAGAGTTTAAAAAGATGATATTAATGGGGTACATCACCTACAGATGCATGACCAAACCCCATCCCTGCCTACTTGACTTCTTTGGCAGCAGGTGCCAAACGATCATGATGAGAATAGAGAAAAATACAAAGCAGGTCCACGGAAGAAATGATTAAAGCTTTATATCTGGGGTTTTATCATGTTTGTGCTGATCCTCCTGATGAGGAAAGATGATGGTTAATGAGGCTTTGCTATGTGAATGCTTTTATGGAGGCATTGAGGGTGGGATTTAGCCGTTGGATTGGAAATATTCTAATCCAAATGCCCAATATGTGAGCTAATTTTAAAAATGATGATAAAATTTGAAAAGAGCAGGCAAACTCCTCATCTACTACTGCCTTTTTCACCTTGTGATTTTGGCCATCAAGTTACTATACTAACTTGTCCATTGTTTGTAAAAATGTATCTATCTTTTTATTTTTATATATGTTGAGTTAAGCATAATAGTTTTTGAAGTCGGCAAAACATAACTTGAAACAAATTGGTCTTGCTGCTCAAAACCCAATTGAAATAAATTTGAGTTGATTTCAAATTATGCTGAGATTTCAGTGATATTTGGGTTTCAATTGTTTCTGGCAATCTTAATCTGACCTCTATGAGGATTAGCTTCGAAATAGTGTAAAAGCATTGGAGCTTGGCTGTAATCACTTCTGATACTTGAATTGATACAAAATGATTGAGCGTAATTTATATAACAATGTGATAATTACATGTTTTGTGAGACATACACTAAAATAAGTGAATGAAGTATTTAGAAATAGATATTTAGGATTAATATATTTAAGTTGAGTATATTCAATGCAATTTTAGTAGGCATTGTGTTAACAATTATCATTTTATATTATTAAAAGATAAAGTGATACCTAGGTGATAGATTTAAGTATTTTGAGTTTATTATACAAGTAATGGAGACATATATGAGGATAGAATTTCTAGAGTTAACTCAATTAAGGCTAGATTATTAAAATAATTAAGTGTTTTGAGAGTTTTGTATTTTAAGATGATTCATGGAGGCTTAAAGATAAATTTTATAAATTGCAATTAGGTTGATAATGTTGTATGATCTAAGTTGAGTATGAATGTATGATAGAAACGGGAATGTTAAAATGAATATGTGACAAAACTAGAAAGTATAAAATAAGAAATTATTGTGTTAGAGGAAAATTTACAGTGATATTTATTGAGTATAAGCCTATAAGGTGATTGAAAGTAGAATAAAGTCGTTTGGGCATGCGCAAAAAATGGTAGATAATACAAATGCCATTTTTAATAAAATTTGTGTCCGACAATTTGAAAAGAATATGAGTTGACCTAAGTTTACATGGATAGAAGTTTAAAATGATTTTCTGAGAAACATGCTTCAACATTTTAGATAACACTCAACATTTAGGAATAAAGAATGAGGATTTGTAATTCGGATCCCAAATAGTTGGTTAAGTCTAATGATGATGTTGATGATGAGTGTTGCAATTATTTGACAACATAACTCCATTTCAATGACAGAAGCAGAGCATTTGTTGACTCTGAATTATATTTTTTGCAAGAGGATGTATTCTCACTTAATGAATGTAGAGAAATAAAAGTGCTATTACCGTCATTACAGCATTTAATATTGGAAACACAGCAAATTTGCATGTCTGGATTTATCAAGTTTTCTAGACTCCTAGAGATTGTTTGTAACCTTGCATTCAACTCAGAATTTAACATCTTATATTATCTTGGTGCCCAAATCAGTGACTGTTTTTGTTGCTTAATTCACAATTATGTTTATTTGATTATCATTTATTAGTATATTATCTTTAAATTAGTTAGTCATTCATGATTTTTATTTGAAATTCTGAACGAATATGGGCCCATTGCTCCTTTTTTTAAGCAAAAAAAAAAAATTCCAGCAAGTGTATTTCCATCAAATGTCATTAATATGACACTTTCTTACTTCCAGCACACGTTGTTAATGGACAATGCAGATCTTGATTTAAAAATTGATACATGTTACCCTTCATGTGGTCATATAGAAGCCTTCATTCAATGGTTAATGAAAGTTATAATTAAAATTGGGCATTTTATTTATAAATTTCTAGGTGATTCTTGTCCATCGTCACATCCCATACAATTTGTGTTATTCTTTGATTCCATCATATGGTTGCCGTAATTTAATGATGAACCATTTTCTCAAGATGGATGTAATTGAGCACATCTGCACTATTATTATCGTTGTATATGTGATGCCATCAGTATTGTTTTCTAAATTCAACTAATTTTTTGTTGTGTTTTTCTACTTCAGATTAGGAAGATGAAGGGCCTGAAGCAGAAGAAGGCTCATTTGATGGAGATCCAGGTGAACGGTGGAACTATTGCTCAAAAAGTTGACTATGCCTACAACTTCTTTGAGAAGCAGGTCCCCATTGATGCAGTCTTCCAGAAAGATGAGATGATTGATATTATTGGTGTGACTAAGGGTAAGGGCTATGAAGGTGTTGTTACTCGTTGGGGTGTGACCCGTCTTCCTCGCAAGACGCACAGGGGACTCCGCAAGGTGGCATGTATTGGTGCTTGGCATCCCGCGCGAGTGTCCTTCACAGTTGCTCGTGCCGGTCAGAATGGTTACCACCACCGCACTGAGATGAACAAGAAGGTCTATAAGATTGGAAAAGCTGGAGATGAGTCCCATTCGGCAAGCACTGAGTTTGATGGGTAATTTCCTTGACTCTACATCTGCATTTTACCGATTTATGAAGTAATGTTTTCTTGATTGGTATTATTTTGTTCATATTTTCTTCTTTTAAAGCTGGATTGTGTTGACGCTAAGGCAATTTTTTTTTTTAGAATGAATTAATTGGAAAGTAAGAGCTTTTTTGGTTTTTAGGAGTTGGAGGAAATTGCGTTTTACATTATAATTTATATTGGATGTTAGGTACCTATGTACTTGTAACAGTTGGATTTACCAATAAAATATGAATTAATGCAAATTTTCATTTACAATTCCCCACTTAAACCTTAGAGAAAGATTTATTTTGGCCATTAATGTAGCTCATATATCCCTTTGCAAGAAACAAAAACTATATTTATTGTCAACCAATTTTGAAGTAGAACTACATTTACACTACTTTTAAGTCCTTCAAACTAAACAAAGCCTTAATATTCCTTTTTTTTCTTTTACATTTCCTCGCTTTCAATTCCTTCAGCCAAATATCTCCAACAAAAGGAAATAAAAATTAAAAAGGCTTGACAATGAAACATTAAGGAAAATAATAGTTTTTTTTTGCTTGTGGGTGAGATAACAAAGAGGAGAGATTTTAGCATGTTGGCAGGAAGCTTGAATACCATTGAATTTAAAGCGGTAAGAATGAAATAATAAAGTTTATAAGGTTCGTGGAATGAAATATTAAAGTTTATAGGATGGTTTGAGTGGTAAGAATGAAATATAAGGGTGATATATTTGATATTAATATTTTATATGAGTAGTAGGAATGTAATATTAAAGTTTTGAGTGTTAGATATGTAAATAACATAAAATAAAGTGGTATGTATGTAAATCCCCCTTGAATTTTATATATGATAATTGTTATACAAGCTTTTTCTGTGCAGTGCTAATTTCTAAACAAATTCAATAATATTCATGTCAACAACCCTGATACAATTTATTTATCTTAGGAAGTCCTCTCAATCTCTTTTCTTTGTTATATCTATGCAAACATTACCAGACATGGATTCCCATTAAATTGTTTTCTCTCTGCAATTAAGCTTCAAACTTCTGGGGAAATTATTGGGTTCGAACACCGGACGACATACGAAGCCCAATGAAAATGCGTCACATCACCCCCTACTGAGCTCGGTATTAGTTAGGTACTCCACAATATTGAGCTCGGTATTGTTCAGTACTGAGCTTGGTACTGTGGAGTACCGAACTCAGTACTTTATAGTACCGAAGTACAGTACCGAGTTCAGTATTACTCCGTACTCTGAAGTATCGAACGGTATCTATGTCCGGTGTCCGAATCCAATAATTCTCCAACTTCTGACCATGCAAGCTTTCCTTCAAATCCTAATGGTGTATTTCCTGTTTATATAGGACTGAAAAAGATATCACTCCCATTGGTGGCTTCCCTCACTTTGGTGTGGTGAAAGATGACTATCTTTTGATCAAAGGTTGCTGTGTTGGACCAAAGAAGAGAGTTGTCACCCTTCGCCAGTCTCTGCTCAAGCAGACTTCTCGACTGGCTCTCGAGGAGATTAAGCTCAAATTCATTGATACTTCATCCAAGTTCGGCCATGGACGCTTCCAGACCACCCAGGAGAAGCAGAAATTCTACGGAAAGCTTAAGGCTTAAATGAGTATTTATCTTGTGATTCTAAGCAACTTTTTTGATCACTTGATACTTCATCCAAGTTTGATAATGCTACTGCGTTTCTTGTTGTTTGGTAGACTTTGATGATTTGTGTTAAAATTTTTATGAAGATTTTGAATTTTTATATTTGTGTGTTGGTTATATGTTATATAGGACTTGGCAATTGTAGGTTATTTTCTTACATGGGCAGGTTAGGGGACCAAAATGAGAAGAGAAGGAAAGGAATTACTGAAGGATATTGTGATGGGTTTTGCATTATGATAGATTTCAAAATATTTAAGGGCTGTTTTTTTCTAAATCTGGATTTAGTTAATTTTGGATATGTTTAATCTTAGATTTTTTTTTTGTAAGATTGTGTTTAAATCTTGTTAAAATAGATGAATTTTTTGGCAATATAATTTAGGATTTAAGATAGTTAGTTTATTTTAAAATGAAAGTTAATATATTTTGAATTTAGTGTGTGATGAGTTTTTTTTTTTAATTAAATTTAATTAATAATAACAATATGAATGAATTCATTAAGTAATTAAATAGTTTACTACTAATTAATTATTTAGTTATTAATTATATTGTTAATTATATAATTAATTATTCATTTTCAAAATTTAAATACTAAGTTAATTATATTGATTATACTAATTATTTAATTTTGTTACTAATTACATTGCTACTAATTTAATTAATTATTAATATTTAAATTATATTAATTTGATTAAATTATATAAATTGGATGGAGGCCTTCAAGGGTTTGCTTTTAATCTTCATTTCTTTGTTGCTGATAGTTTGTTGCTTTTCCCATTGCCATTTATTCGTTGTTGCTTTGGCCTTGTGTGTTTCATATGTTGAAAGAGTCGCTAAAGAAGTTCATTCGTCTCCTCTGTCGATGACGGTGGATCAAAAGTCACATTGAGCTTGCTCGCTGTGAAGGTAATCATCTTTGCCTACTCCTCGAGGATGCGAGTTCTCTTTCTCGTCATAGAGAACTTCACAAATATGTAAGTTCCATTAAACCAGTTGAATGACAGGATTGATTAAACCCTAGATTTACATTGTAAATTCGTCGATTCAAATTTACTATGCGCTCTCAAATAATTTGGCAGGATTTATGAAAAATCCGATCAAAATCCTCCTACCAAACAACTCCTTAGATATATATTGAGTAGTGCATCAATAATCTCAGTGTAAATTTAAAGAATTTGAAGCTCATCTTAATGTAAAATGCACCTAATTTTATAAAAGATGGGTATAAGCAAAATGGCTCTGTAATTTTATTGATTACAATACCTATTTGCACACAATAACTTAGATATGCACATTTGATTCACGAAATTTTGAAATATAGGTGATAGAGATGATGTTTTGCAGGGATTTATAGATCATACAATCTTTAATAATTGAACATGCTTATTTGTATATATAATGTCTGCTAAGTTTTTTATTTGACTAATTTAGTTTAAATTATGTATAATTTATCAAAGTATAATAAATCAAAACATAACATAAGATTATATGTATTAGTTTGGTTGGTGAGGGTTTTAAGAGATATTAAGATATTGAATTTGAATTTTATTATGTTATAATAAATTTTATCCTATAAATTGTAAATTATGATGAATTGATATTTTTATAAATTATATTGAATTTTACACTTTTCTTTTATAAATAATTTAAATAAATGTATCATTATGTCAATTAATTTCATATTTATTTAATAAGTAAATAAAATTATTATTTTCTTAATATTGTTTTTTTTAACAAAAAGAAATATATTAAATAATAAAAAGGTTACAGCAGTCTGCGAAATAAAATAAAACGAGTTACAGAATAAAAGACTTGACAAAACACCCTCGATAAACGAAAACGACGAACCAAACGATCCAAAAGAGGGCTCAGTAGAACACCGAGACTACTAGCACCTCGAGACCACTCAAGGACCCTCCAGAAGGCAACGGTTGCCACAAGAACGATGACGAGGATGCGTGCCCCATCACATCATAGCCCAGAAAAAAAACCTTTGATAAGCAAACCGATGATAGTACCAAAAGCAAGCAAAGAAAAAACAAATTATCTTTTTCTCCCACCTCGTTTCCAAAATTTCCCACGCGAGCCAGCCCTCAGAGGCCTAGTAGGAACCATTTCAAAATTAGAACCAGGATCTGACAAAGAATCAGGTTCAGATCCAATATCAGACGAGTTGTTCAACTAATCACCATGTGACCTAATATCCATTCCAGAATTTGAACCCAACATAGTTTGGGATGCCAATAATTTAACAGGAACATTAATCAAACTGCCTTGCACATTAGAAATATCCACCTGGTCCCCCTCTGATGATTGAACTTTCCTAACAGAAGACTGACATTTATCCGAACCTTCCAGATGGATCACCATGCAGCAACCCAACATCCACAACAGGGGATGATACAGCCAACGAGTTCACCGGCAAAACCTCAAGAGGAGTAAAAGGAATAGCATTAGGAGACAACACCTTAGCGACACCACCAGACCTTCTCCCACCCTCGGCAGAAGCAGGTCCCACCATCATATGAGAAGAGGCTAAAAATTCACTAACAGCCGGCACATGTCCATCATTCACAGCAACATCAGGACTAACACCATCCAAATGAACAACAACACCCTTAGCAACAGGGGAAACCGACAGCTCCTCAACCAAAGGTAAAACATCGGTGTCTTTCACAAGACCAGTATTCCCCCCAACATTCACACATGAATTAGAAAGAGGGCCAATAAGAGAAGCAACATTATTCTCAGTTAAAACCAGAGAACAGAAGGGGCCACAACAACACCAGCTTCATTACCGCTATCAACAACATTCTTAACACCCAAACTCCCTTCCTCCCCCAACGCAGAAGAAGAAACAAGATGGGGGTGAAGAATATTGTTAATATCATATTGTTGTACAATATATTCAATATATATTTTATCCTATTTTTTAATAATAAATATGTCTCTTATCTTTTTTTCCTATTGATGCAATGTAGATTTTGAGGTGAAGAAGAGAAAATCCGAAGATTACAAAACGTTCGTCTATCTTTTGTGCTTATAACAAATATAGCCCATCATCTAAAATGTGATTTGTTGTCATTCTGCTTCACAACATATCCAAGATTTCATTTGTAATAGTTTTCTTATTATTTTTAAAGCATTTTTAGTACAACAATTTCTAATTCAATAACTTTTGTTCTAAAAAGTTACTTTAAAAAATAATGGGCAGCAAAAACAACAACATTAATATGTTTTTATTCCATTAGATTAGGTGGGCTACATAATCATTTTTCTCAATATATCGAATATAAATAAAATATTAAATATGCTAACAAACTTATTATTTGTTAATTAAGAGCAATATTGTATTTAAATATATTGATCCTTTATAAATTTTTTTAATAAATTTATATGAGGAATGTAGAAACACTCGTTAATGAAGAATTTGAATCTTCTATGGATTAGGCATTCAAAGCTTAGTTCAAAAGTAGAGGCTTGAAAAAATAAGGTAATTATTATAAATAATTAAGTTAGCTTAATAATTTATAATTTTAGAATATAAAGATTAGTCTTCATAATGATAGTAATAATCATAATAATAATAGTAAAAGAAAATTAATAGGGTGAATATCCTTTTTCAAATAAATAACAACCTTTTTTATTTCTATATGGAGGTCAACCTTAGAGTCTAAATATTTTCAATTGAGTAGATCTAAAACCGAATACATATAGAGTAATTTTAGTACTAATAGATCTAGTGGAGGGATTGTAACTTTGGGCGATCAAGTCTTTAATAAGAGTTCAAGTTTTAGATATATTGGGTTTATTGTTTCAAATAATGGTGAAATAGATGGGGATAATTTCAGTGGAATTCAAGTTGGATGGTTGAAGTAGAGGAATGCATTGTGCCTATTGTGTGCAAGAAAAATACCCCTCAAATTTAAGAAAAATTTCTATATGATGATGGTGAGACCTGTAATGCTTTATGATGTAGAATGTTGTCTATTAAAAGAGAAGCATAAAATTAAGTGCTACAAAGCTGATGATGCTTAGGTGGATGAGTGACTTCACTCTTAGAGACATAATGCGAAATGAGTATATACATGTAAATGTTGGGGTAACTCCAGTGGCATATAAGATTAGAAAATGGCCTTAGATGGTTTGGATACATAAAACGTCGACTTTCTGATGACCCAGTTAGGAGATTAGATGTATTAGAATTGACATATGTTAAGAAAGATAGAGGTAGACCTAAAATACTTTATTATATTATAAATAGATTTTTTTTATTAGATTTAAATAAAATTTGACTTTTAACATGACAAAATACTGAAAAGGGATTCATGTGACCAACCATATATGACAAAATATTGATGTTGTTATCGTTGTTGTTGTTTTGTAAGAGTATAACTACTAAGCATGTATAAAATAATTAATTAAAATCAAGAGTAGAAAATATTTTCCCTTTTTAATAATCATACAAAATTTAAGCATGATAATGATAAAATATCATAAAAAGAAAGATGGATATGATTCATATTTATGATTCTTCTCACCTAATGGTCTACATTTATGTCTAAGTACTCATCATGCATAGGATTCCACTATACATTAGTAGTTATTCCTATAATTCCCATAGGAGGAGAAACCATCAAAATTTCTTCTTTATAGAGGAAACTGTGATGCCTTAGTTATTGTGCTCAATCAGTATCATTCAGTGGCAAAGTGATTTTTTTTTGGGGAATTTAGGGGCAAAGCCGTATCATTGATAAAAGGAAATTACAAGTAAAAAAAATATAAAAAGAAAACTGAAGTCCATGATATCAACAACAAAAAAAGAATCCTAGGAATAAAAAATAAAGACCAACAAGGTCAAAAGGAAATACAAAAGCTCAACAACAATGAAGCAAAGGACTCAGGTTGCTCTTGAAGATATACGGGCCGAACCAAAATTGCACCAAAGAGACTGCACAAGAGTGAAGCCTCTGGTTGTGTTGCATTGTGTTTTGCTCATGCTAGGGTTTCCTCTATTTTGCCCTAACTTAGTTTTCTCGCCACCCCCCATTCGGGGGCTTTCCCCCATGTCCGACTTTGATTTTCTTCCACTTTCTTCATCCTCCACCTCTGCTCCCCCTCCTACTTCTGATTTCCCTCTCGATTGGAAGAATATCCTAGCCACTAGCTCCTAAGTCTTCATTGAGTTCTCTCACTCTCTTTCCTTTTTCCCTACCCTAAACAAGAAAGCCTAGTTTACCAAAGACCAATTTGTTGGTTGAGCTCCTTAATGGTCTCTTTCTTTAGAGGGCTACTCCATCGGCAAAAGGCCTTGTTATGAGGCCTTGCTTTTGGCTATCAGAAAAGCTTGGAAGCTCAAAGTCTCATTTTTGCTCCTCACTATGGACGATGGATTCTTCCTCCTAAAATTCACTACGTTGGAAGACTACGAGCAAGCATGGATCGGTGGCCCCTGGTTCTTCTTTGGCAAACCTTTTATCTTATAGAAGTGGACACCCATCTTTTTTCCTAAACAGGAAGAGTTCCTCTCCATCCCTCTGTGGATAAAAATCATGAATTTTTCGCTCTCATGCTAGACACCAGAAGGTATATCTAAACTTGATAGCTGTGTTGGTATCCCCCTTACTATTGATACCCTCACCGCAGCCAAGACCCTACTGACGTTTGTAAGAGTATGTGTCCAAATTACCAGCTCTTTCCCCTCCCACACGAAATCTTTTACTATGTTGATGGCAAAATTAGTCCAATACGACTGGAACTCGGAACCCTGCACCCAATGTGGCTCTATCATGGAACCCCCAACTCTTTGTCCTAAAGACCCAGTACTCTGCACCCAACTAATTACTAGATAAAGAGGTAGAAACATCATTCGAAAACCATGTATAACCCCTCCCCTATATTACAATCCCAAAACCAGCTCTACCTCCAAAATTGTTTCCGCCGACCACGAATACTCCCTTGCTCCCAACTCCACCTACTTGCCCCCTGACCTCGAACCTAAACTACTCCTCAGAAGAGGTCAACAATCTAACTATTGCCACTCCCCCACAACCAGACCCTCCTCCCATCAATACCAAAAACCAATTAGCTTCCCTCCCTATCAAAATAATACAGAACCTTCACACTCAACTTTTTTCAATCCCCATACTTCTCTTGACCCATCCAACCCTAACCAGAAAATCACACCTCAAACTTCCCCTTAAAATCATCAACCTAACATACCCCCACTTTCTACATATCAATTTACTTCCAACCTTAATCCATCTAAAACCCAACAACCAAACAAACAAAAACTAAAACAAACTAGAGCCAGACAAGCCAAAGAGGCTACTACCCCCACTCCCAAATGCCAATGGCCCTACCCAAAATGGTAGCCTGGAACATCCGTGGGTTCAATAACCTTGTTAAAGTTTTATTCTGCAAACAACTTGTCAATAACCACAATCTAGACCTCCTCTTATTCTTGAAGCTAAAATCTCCTAATCCACCTCCACTGGTTCCAAGCCACTCACAAAAGTTTCCGCTTGAAAGGCTCTTGCAACAATTTTATGCATTCTAATATGAGGCATATTTGGATTAAATGGAATGTTGCCACTATGAATTTCAAACCTGAATTCACATCTAACCAATTAATACATGGTATCATCTACATTGCCTCCATCCTCATTTGTGATGTATCGGCTGTGTACGCTGCTAATTCCTTCATGGATAGACAGTTTTTGTGGAAATAAATACAGGATATAGCTGACACTATTAACCTCCCTTGGGCTATCATTGGTGATTTCAACTGTTGTCGGTCTCCACTTGAAAAGGATGGAGGAACTGTTCTTACCAATAGCAAATTGGGAAACTTTAATAGCATGATCTTTACCATTGGGATGCATGATCTCTCCTCTGTGGGCCATTAGGTTATATGTATATTAGGACTTGGCAATTGTAGGTTTTTTCTTACATGGGCATAGTAACCAAAATGAGAAGAGAAGGAATGTAATTACTGAAGGATATTGTGATCATGGGTTTTGCATTATGATAGATTTCAAAATATTTAAAGGCTGTTTGTCAATAAGCAGGATTTAGTAAATTTTGTAAACATATGGATTTAGTAAATTTTGGATAGGTTAAATCTTAGAAATTGTTTGGTAAGATAGTTATTAAATCTTGTTAAAATAGATGAATTTTTTGGCAAAATAATTTAGGATTTAAGATCGTTAGTTTATTTTAAAATTAAATTTAATATATTTTGAATTTAATTTGTTAAATATGAGTTAATGATTAATTTTAATCTAAATTATTTTTAATAGTTTATAATGATAAATAATATAATTAGGAGTTTGTGTAGTTATCAAATAATTTAATTCATAGTTTAATTATTAATTATAGGATTAATTATTAAAATATTTAATGAAGTGTTAATTAAATAAATATTTGTTGTTTAATTATATTAATAATTTCTTAATTAATTAGTTATTTTTTAAATAATTATTTATGAATTAGTACACTTATTAATGGTTTTATTAATTATTTAAGTATTGTTTAATTAAATTTAATTAATAATAATATTATTAATTAACTTATTAAGTAATTAAATAGTTTACTAGTAATTAATTATTTAGTTATTTTTTATAATGTTAATTATATAATTAATTAATATATTTCAAATTCTAAATCCTATGCTAATTATATTAATTATACTACTACTTATTTAATTAAACTAAAATATATTATTTAAATACACTACTAATTGTTTTACTAATAATTTAATTATTAATATTTAAATTAAATTTATTTGGCTAAATTATATTAATTGGATGGAGGCCCTGAAGGGTTTGCATTTTTATCTCTATTTGTTGGTTGATGTTAGTATGCTACTTTTCATGTCGCCATTTATTTGTTGCTGCTTTGGCCTTGCGTGCTTCATGTGAATCAGTGTGTTGAGAGAGTCGTTAAAGAAGTTTCTGTGTCTCCTCCTTCGACGACATCTAATCAAAAGTCTTGTTGGGAGCTTGCTCGCTGCGAAGGTAATCATCTTCAGCTACTCCTTCAAGATGCGAGTTCGCTTGCTTACCATGGGAGAACTCACAAATATGTAAATTCCATTAAACCAGCTAAACGACAAAATTTATTAAATCCTAGATTTACACTATAAATCCGTCGATTTGGATTTACTGCTCACTCTAAAATCATTTGGTAGGATTTATGACAAATTCGATGTAAATCCTGCTACCAAACAACCCCTCAGAAATATATTGAGTAGTGCATCAATAATCTCAATGCAAATTTAAAGAATTTGAAGCTCATCTCATGTAAAATGCACCTAATTTTATAAAAGATGGATTTAAGCTAAATAGCTGTGTAATTTTTATTCATTACAATATCTATTTTCACACAATAACTTAGATATGCACATTTGATTCACAATTTTTTGAAATATAGATCACACAATTTTTAGTAATTGAACATGCTTGTTTGTATATATAATATGTGCTAAGTTTTTTATTTGTCTAATATAGTTTAAATTATGTATAATTTATCAAAGTATAATTGAGCTACTAATGACATCAAACATAACATAAGATTATATGTTTTAGTTTGGTTTGTGAGGGTTTTAAAAGATTTTAAGATATTGAATTGGAATTTTATTATGTTATAATAATTTTTATCCTATAAATTTTAAATTATGATGAATTGATATTTTATAATAATAGTGTAAAATTCATGCATTTATTCTATATATTTTGGATGTCATCTATTTGCTAAATTAAATAAAAAATAATAATATTATGTTTTGAATAATAAAATTGTAACTATAAAAATATTCTAATGAGTAAATAAAATTAATATTTTCTTAAAATTTTTAAGACATAATATCATATTGATATACAATATATTCAATATATATTTGTATCCTATAATTTTAATAATAAATAAGTATTTTATCTCTTATTCCTATTGATGCAACATAGATTTTGAGGTGAAGAAGAAAGAAAATCCAAAGATTACAAAATGTTGTCTATGTTTAGTGTTTTTTTTTTTTTTAATAAAAACATTATATTAATAGCAACAAAGAGTACAAATTCATAGAAATAAAACACCCCAAAAAGAAAAAGAAAATACATTGGAAATCCAAAAACCGAGGGCTCAGTATTTGGTCGAGACTACCAGCTTCCCAAAAGCATAGCACCGACTGTCCAATTTAGTGAAGATACAAAACGAAGCAGCAAACCCAACCGAGCAAATGATCACAACCAAAGGTTGCCAGGGACCAAGCTAACGGAGAAACGGGCCCCGACCACATCATTGCCCGACCAACATAAAATAAAAATTGGAGAGCACAAAAAAACAGGTACCATATAGAAGCCAGTAAAATGCAAACACTAGCATCACCCACAACATCACCTTCCACGAGCCCTACCACGAGAACCAACAGAAACAACTAAAGCATCCTGCAGAAGAGTAAAGGAATTTGCTGGATCATCCGGCATATCAGTCTCAAAAGAGGAATCTGAATCAGAGTCTGACGACCCATGAAGCCAATCAAGATGCACACGTAAATCCATCCCAGAATTGTCCCCCACATGATAAACCAAGGCTTGAGGCTCAATAAAATTGATTAGCACATCCAAAAATGAGCTCTTAACTCAACTGTCATTCACCGGCGTTGAATTGGGAGTGTTACAAGCCATAGAAATAGCAGTTTCCGCACACCCAACCCCACACAAAGTACCACTTTCAGTACCAAGCCTAACCTGGACACCCAAAACCTCAGGATTCTGCAAAGAACCACCCAAAATAGCTGGGGCAGAGCCCTCCGAAACCAAGGAATTAGCATTTAAAGCACAGCTAGGATTCCCTACAACATTATTACACAGCAAAAAAGGTACAGCCACAACAACACCATCCACACAAAGATTTACAGATTGCACACATGCAATAGCCTCAACAACAGGACTTAATCCAATGTTCAACATAACAGGTAAAGTAGCACACAAAATACGACCCGGGGAGCCCAAATCAGTAACTGGTGGAACAAAATGTAAGGCATCAGGGGATAAAACAATATCAGCCACCACAGGGCTACCGACCACACCACCCATTCCAGCATTCTCAGACTGTGGGACAAAAATATTGGACGGGTTAAGAACATCATTAGAGCCAACATCCTTCACATTCTCTCCAGACAACGCGCACGGGCCAACCAAAGATTTGGGAATATTAAAACTAGGATGCAAAACAGGGCAAACATCCTTTAAATGCCCTAAAGAATTACAGTGCTTACAGAAATGAGGCAAATCATCAAAAATAACAGTTTGAGCATAACCTAATTCCATAGAACCTACCCAAATTTTATTCGGGTAATTTTTTGTAACATCTAATTCTACAAGAATACAAGCAATCGAGGGACGGGAACCCGAAGCAGTGTCCGACTTGAGAGTGCGACCAAAGATAAAACCCAAACTGAAAAGGATCCTAAGGGAAAAAAGATGAGGCCTAAGGTGAGGGAAGGAAACCCATATGGGAACAACTGGAGAGTCCACCTCAACATCCAAATTAGGGGACCATTTCACCACTTTCATGTAGCAGTTATGCACAAAATAAGATCTGTGAGAGAAAATCCGACAATAATCAAAGTCGTTCACGAGTTTAATCAAAACATTCATGGGGTTAAAAACTGTGACCGAAAAATCACCTAAAAGCTTCAAATTAAAGAAAAATTTCTTAATGGCGTCGAGTACAGGACGTTTAGCCGGAAACCTGCCCACCAAAGAAAACTCAAACGGTGCAGCAAGAGAACAAATTTCTGCCTCAGAAATCAACAGTGCCGGTAAACCCTGGTGAGAAGAAACACACAAATCAGGAAACGAGGAGGAAGATGAAACTCCAGACAAAGCATCCTTAAAAGAGAGAGGGGAAGAAGATCCCCCCAGAAAATTGGGATCCCGCAGGCAAACATTCGCCATAAGAAAAGCAACAAACCACTAGAAAAAACAGGGGAACTAAAGGAGAGGAGGGGCTACCCTGAGACGACAACCAAACTCGAAGCAAAGGGGAACACCAAACCCTAGCAGAGCGACGGCACACATCGCTGTCTATGTTTTGTGCTTATAACAAGTATAGCCCATCATCTAAAATGTGATTTATTGTCACTATATATTACAATATATCTAAGATTTTATTTGGGATAGCTTTCTTGCTATTTTTTAAAGCAATTTTTTTAGTTAGTACAGCAATTTTTAAGTTAAAAGTTTTTGTACTAAAAAATTACTTTAAAAATAATGGGTAGCAAAAGCAATAACAACAATAAGCTTTTATTCCATTACGTGAGTTGGGCTACAAACTTATTTTTTTGTTAATTAATAGCATTATTGTATTTAAATATATTGATCCTTTACAATTTTTTAAATAAATTTATTTAAGGAATGTAGAAATACTCATTAATGAAGAATCTGAATCTTCTACACATTCGGCATTCAAAGTATTCAAAGCTTAGTTAAAAAGTAAAGGCTTGAAAAAAAGCTAATTATTATAAATAATTAAGTTAGCTTAATAATTTCTAATTTTAGAATATAAAGATTAGTCTTAATAATAATAATAATAATAATAATAATAATAATAATATTATTATTATTATTAATAATAATAATAGTAGTAGTAGTAGTAAAAGAAAATTTATAAAGTGAATATGCTTTTTCAAATAAATAGCAACCATTTTTATTTCTATATGGAGGTCAACCTTAGAGTCTAAAGGTTTTCGTTTGAGTAGATCTAAAACCGAATACATATAGTATAATTAGTTTTAGCACTAATAGATCTAGTGGAGGGATTGCATCTTTGGGCGATCAAGTATTTAATAAGAGTTTGCATTTTAGATATAATGGGTTTATTGTTTAAAATACTTGTGAAATAGATGGGGATATTATCACTAGAATTCAAGTTGGATGGTTGAAGTAGAGGAATGCATCGTGCCTTGTGTGCCAGAAAAATACCCCTCAAATTTAACAAAAAATTATATAAGATAGTGGTGAGACCTGTAATGATTTGTGGAGTAGAATATTGTCCATTAAAAGAGAAGCATAAAATTAAGTGCAATAGAAATGATGATGCTCAGGTTGATGAGTGGCTTCACTCTTAGAGACATAATGCGAAATGAGTATATACATGAAAAGGTTGGAGTAACTTCAGTGACATATAAGATTCGAAAGTTGTCTTAGATGGTTTGAACATATAAAATGACAACTTTCTGATGATCCGATTAGGAGAGTAGATGTATTAGATTTGGCCTGTGTTAAGAAAGATAGATATAGACCTAAAAACATTTTGTTATATTAGAAATGGGTTTCTTATTCGATTTAGATGAGGATTTGACTCTTAACATGACAAAATAATGAAAAATGATTCATGTGACCAAACATATATAGTGGGATAAAATTTTGATGTTGTCATCTTTGTTGTTGTCGTGTAAGGGTATAACTACTAAGCACATATTAAGTAATTAATTAAAATCAAGAGTAGAATAAATTTTACATTCCTAATCATCCTACAAAATTTAAGCATAATAATGATAAAATATCATTAAAAGAAAGATGGATATGATAAATATTTTTGATTCTTCTTACCTAATGGTATACATTTATGCCTAATTACTCATCATGCATAGGATTCCACTATACCTTAGTAGTTATTCCTATGCTTTCCATAGGTGGAGAAACCATCAAAATTTCTTCCTTATAGAGGAAACTGTAACTCCTTACTTATTGTGCTCAATCAGTATCATTTAAGTGGGAAAGTGATTTGATCTCTTTGTTCTGAGTTCTAACATGACTTTTTGGGAAACGAGTAGTGCAGCTCAAATGCTCCCTACTAAGTAACGTTCCTTATCAAATCGAGCCAATTGACGGTCCTTCGCGTGACTTGTACCAATTTGATTAGACCATATAGATCATCGATCGATCGACTCGCCATAAACATCCACCTGGCTTAGGATTAAGGCCAATTAGCTTAGTTAGTAGCATCCATCCAATCCTTAGCTTAAGATGACGTGATTAACAATTCATCCATCTAGATGGGAGAAATTATTCTGTGCGGAATCTAGACGGGAAGAAACTTTTGGATATGTGAATGTACACATTTGTACATAGTGTATATCAAATCAGTGTGCACATTGTATGTACACTCACAATCCGGGCGGTTCTTCCCTTCAGGACTCCGCACATAATAATCTCTCCTTGGATGGAGGTTGTTGCATGCGGTTATTTGACCAACTATGACAATGTGGCAAACTAGTAATCCACATACACATTGAACAAGCCACGATGCAACAACGCCTGTTCTGTACCATCATCCACTACACAATCAAAGCAACTTACCAGACACACCTCACATAACACATTGAGGCTTCGTTTGGGATAACTTTCTTACTGTTTTCTAAATAATCTTTCTAGTATAAAAATTTCTAGTATTAAAATTTTTTGTACTAAAAAATTGCTTCAAAAAGAAATAAAAAAACTGTCCCAAACAAGACTTGAATGAGAACATCTTAGGAGATCTATAAAAAGAGAGCAAGAGAATGACCGTATTAAATGTTATGGGATCAGATATTTTGGGTAAAAAGGTCTTTTCTTCTTCTACTTCTTTCTTCAGCTACTTTTATGATTCCTTCTTTTTTCAACTATTACAATAATCAAAAGACTAGTATATTTTACAAAGGTGTAGCAAAGATCGTTGAACAAATTTACATCATACTATTCTATTTGGTTGTTTTATTCTATCTATTCATCTTTTTCATTATATATTTCACTCCATTGATCCAACTTAACTCAGAGACTCCCACTACAACCATTTTCTCCATTCTTAATTCACGAGGGTGCTTTGAGCTTGAATCTCACGAGGGCTCATATTAATGATTTCCATGTGTCAATAGAAGCATACCCTCACTTTCTTAAGGGGAATCTTCCTCTCATCTTTATTATGGGCAAGGCAATCACTTCTAATGCAATAGTCAATAAACTCGATCTCAATAATAACTTTATTCTACATGATTTGATATTTTGACGGTGACAGGCTTCGTTTGGGATAGTTTCAGATCACTATTTCTTCTTTATTTTTAATATATTTTTTACTAAAAAAATAGCTTTACAAAGTAGTTAAAAAGCCATCCCAAATGAAACCTAAGATTATTACCCACTATTGCAAAATTTAATGCAATTTTAATATAAAATGATTGTAAGATAATTACATGATAAATCCAAATAAAATACAAAAAGATTTGGAGAAGTATGCTATTTTAAACTTGATCTCAAGCGATTGAAATGATGAACGCTACTTGTTTGATTAAACTTGATGTAAAGAGATTCAATGCAATAAAGTAATAATTAAACTTGAAATAAAATACAAATATTAATTCTAATAATTATATGATTACTTGAATTTTTCAAGAAATTTTAAAAATAGTAAATGATCTTGAAAATTTGTGATTATTTATGTAGGAATATAGACCTTCTAGTAATATTTTATTAGAAATTTAAACAAAAATAGAAAGTCTAAATCCACTAAAAAATTCAAAAGATATAAGCTAATTATTCTTAATTAATATAATTAAATATGAATAACACTAAATAAAAAAAATTAATAATAAAACAATTAAGTTTTAAGTTCAAATAAACTTTCTAATAATATGACTAATCAATTTCAAGAAAAAATCAATTAATAGCACAAAACAACTATCACCATTATGACAAATTATCTCACTGAGGGTCTATTTAGGATAATTTTCTCATAGTTTTGTTTTTCATATAGTAATTACAATCTTGTTTGGTTATTGCTTTTTGACCGTATTTCAAAAATTTATTTAATGAAAAGCTGCTTTTTACAACTAGAATCACATCAACCACCGATTTTATCGCCGACTTATGCAAGCTTTATGGAATGCCAAAAAGAACTGCCTCTTATTATGATCATGTCTTCGTAAGAAAATTTTTGCAGCAACTATTCGATGCCTTCGACACCAAGTTGTCTTATAGCTGAACACTCCAACCAAAACTAGATGACAAATGAAAGTAATGAACAATGGGCTTGAGCAATATCTATGATGCTTTGTGATGGATATATCAACTATATTGGTTAAGGCTTCACTCGATACATATTTTTTTATTGCTTTCTAAATCAATTTTTTAGTATTAAAAATTTTTAGTTAAAAAAAAAAAAATTTATATTAAAAAGCTTTTTTAAAAAATAATAAGAAAGTTGTCTTAAATGGAGGCCAAATATATATTACTGAATGAGTACTGCAACAAATTATGGTATCATATCATTTCAACTTTATACGGGAAAATTCAAAAACTTTGCACCCTCATGTAGGTCAAGATAGGAGTGTAAGTTAGTCAAGCCGAATCGAGCTTGATTTAATACATGACTCTTGAGCCAAGGTCGATGAGCTGATAAGTCAAGCTTGAGCCAGCCTGGACTTTACTTATTAGCTTGTGCGTTGGCTTGTTTAAAAATTATTAATATAAAATACACCTAAAGTATATTAACATTTATGATTTAACTACAATGTTCTTAAAAATATTAAAAATTATATCACAGTTTTTTATATTAAATACTTATTTAACATTTCCTTATATTTTTTTTTTTATTCTTTTTACTATTTTATTATAGTAGTTACTTGAATCATAATCATTTTTCTTTCTTTCATAATAAATGAGTTGGCTCGAATTCGTAGAATAAAGCTCTTGCTCGAGCTTAAACTTAATTTAACAATCAGACTCAAGCACAAGTCAGAGGTGACTCGAGCTTGACTGATTTAATTTATGACTTATGACGATGACATTATTGAAATGACAAAACACACCCTTATACTACTAGTTGCAATGCCTCCATTCTCAACAACATATGAAACACGAAGAGCCAAAGCTATGGCAAGATATAGAATTCACATCGGGTGAGCTTGCTTTTTAAATGTCTACAAGAGCAAGATTTTGTTTGGCTCAGTTTTCTTACTGCTTTGTAAACCTGCAGTGGAAAATATAATTTCTTATAATTGTTATAAAAAGTAAATTTTTAGTAAATTTCTTTTTTAATACTATGAAAAAATAATAGTTAATCTGAAAGAAAAATGAAAAGAAACTGTCCCAAATAATACCTAAGTGGAGATGTCATTTTCTAGTTAGTTAGCTTTTCCAAGCATATGTTTTTGGTTGGTTCTACAAGATCTAAAGAATGAGATAGGTTGTGTTTTGGGATCAATCGAGCATTAAATAGAACCTACTATGTAAAGCGAGGAAGAGAAGTAAAGTGGTGCAAAATGAGAAATTATGCTGATGTTAAACAAATAAAGGCTTTAATATTTGCCATTTCATCAATTTTGAAGGTGAAATATTGCTCCTTTTTTTAAATATAAATTCATCAATGTAAAGCAAGAAGACAGAGAAGTTAGCGTTGAGGCACTACTGGTACAATGTTGTAGTGCTGCGAGAAGGGCTTTGTAGATTTCAATTTCTCTGTCTTCTTATTTTTCTTGAAGGGTTGCATCTTTTGGTGTAATGAAAATGCATCTCTTTGTTTACTCTAAGGGTAGAATGACACGTGCATGAAGGAAAAATTGATAATGTAAGAGTGTGAGAAGATAGATTCATATATTTTCTCTTATTTTCATAGTGAATTTCTTAGGCTTCATTTGGGACAGCTTTCTCACTGCTTCTAGCATTCTAGTACAAAAATTAACTATTTTCTACAAAAAAAAGTTGCTTTAAGAAGCAGAAAGAAAGCCATCCCAAATGAAACCTTAGTGTTATTTGATTCCTTGATTATTTTTTTTTTTTTCTGATTTTAGTTTTTCTCATCAAATTTTGGTCATTTTTTCTACTGTTTTTTCTATTTTCTTATTTATTTCTGATTGAGTGTTTTTTTTTTCCAGCACAAAATAAGAAATTATGGTAGGTTAAACATATAAAGGCTTTTTAATATTTATATAACTTTAATTATTGAGACTGTGCTCCATGGACAGCCATGAAAATTACAAGTTAATAATAAAAATATAAATCACAGGCTTATCTCTTTATTTTCCCCAAATTCCCAAGAAAAAAACCAAAATTACAAAGCTTCATAAGAAAAATATAAAAATAAAAACCACCCTGCAAGTAAAGCCGACTCCCCACCTAGAAAAAGAACAGACTAACTACTCTTCTCCGTCTAGCCTGAAGACGACGGCGGAAACTCGTCGGAATCCTCCCATCTCGTCGCCGGGAAACTCGTCCCCCAAATCCCCGGCTGCCCCAAATACCCCATCCTCTGCTGCTCTCCTCCTCCCAATCCATAAAACGTATTCAAAACAGAGGAAGACGATGGCGAAGACGACGACGACGTTGAAGAAGAAGAAATTGGGGAAGCTGAATGCAATACATTCTCATTAAGCAAGTTAGCATATTGTCCCTCTCCTCTCAACAATCTCGAATACTCCAAATAATCCCTCGACGCACTGGAAACAGGGGAGCCAAGAAACTGGCCGCTTGAAACTATCTCCGGCGGCTGGAGACGCGCGTTTTCCGGGAAGTTGAGTTTCGCACGGCTGCCACGAAAGCGAAGAGCGGCTTCATCGTAAGCTCGTGCGGCGGCTTCGGCAGTATCGAAGGTTCCAAGCCAAACGCGAGCAGCTTTATGGGGGTCGCGGATTTCCGCCGCCCATTTTCCCCATGGGCGCTGCCGTACTCCCCTGTATCGCCGGCGAGGTTGGTTTTCTGTTTCTACTTGGGAAGAAGGAGTTGCTTCTTCCATTGACGGAGCTTGCGAGGAGGATGCGGAGTGAGAGATGGAGGCTGGTGCTGTAATTGATGGAAGACTACTTGTTAAAAATTCATTTTTTGAGCGTTTGATTCTTCAAAAAAACGATTTTGAAATGTAAGTCATGCAAAAAAGAAGTCCGATAATGAGAAATGCACGTTCAAATATTCTGATAAAAAAAATTAATTTTTATGTATAAAAATCATTATTAAAATTTTTATTTCTTTGTCTTATTGAAGGAAAGAAAGATAGGATTTTGGCATTCTCATAATATCAGTTTGTTGAAGACAAAAAAAAAAGGAGCTCTCTTTTCTTTACTGTGCTGCTTGCAGACATGAAATAAAGAAGTTTCTTGAAGATATAATGAATAAAAATTATTTAAAATATTAATTATTAATTTTCTATTCTATTGTAATATCTTAAAAAAATCATTTTGCACTATCTCAGAATAGAGATTATTAATAAGATGACCATTATTGCTTATAAATATGTTTATGCTTTTAGAAATATATATCTAAGTACTAATAAATCTAATATCTTCATATCTATATATTTTTTATTTTTTAAATCTTTGATTCTCAAACAATATAGATTCAAAGTGAAGTAATCATAAACAGATTAAGAGTCTGTTTGAGATAATTGTAACTATATTTCTGTTTGATTATTTTGAAGAAATTTTTTATTAAAAATTTATCTTTTACATTAACTTTTAAAAGTTTATTTATTTTTTCATAATGATTTTATAACTATTTTTTTAAAAAATTATAGCCTTCCCCAATATATCTTATCATTACAGACAAAAATAACAAAAATGAAAAATATAATGATCGTTACCTCCAGAATAGTATCCTATCACTGACTCCTCGTCTCTCTCTCTCTTCACTCCACCACCGCCAACACCGGCACCAAACATAGAATGCGGGGATAACAGAGAAGCATTATACAAAGAAGGCGGTGGTGCTGACGCAGAACCAGCAGAATCCAAATAGCCGCCACCCATCGTCGGCTCTTCGCCGGCGACAACTCGTGTTAAAGCCGAAACCATCGCAGACATCTCTTCCGCCCTCCACCGACCCGTGAACATTGTTGCTGCTGTCGCCAACTCTTCCTCCTCCCCTTCCCTCGCCGGCGAAAATTCCGGTGGATTCGCCACTTTAAAGCACATTAATAAGAGGATAAGCCGAATTAATAACGTAAAATAACTGTTTCCAATTATCTGAATTTGTCTCAATATATGAAACTTTTTCAAGAAAGAGAAGAGTGGGGATGGCTTTTATAGAAGAAGAAGAGGAGTGGCAAAGGCCAATGCCAACGTGAAGGTCAGTTGCCGCCTGTGCATGTTTTATTATTTAAATAAATAATTGAAAAAGAAAACTATGTAAATTTTGAAAATTTATATAAATTTAGGAAATTTGAAGCTTTTCTAACATATTTTTTAAAATGATTCATAGATATTTATTTTTTATTTGATAGTGAAATGTGAACAGATGGAAAGAGAGAGAAGCACTGAAGGTGTTCACACATTTGAGGTTTGACCGTTGGTTGGTAAGGGGGATGGATTTGGATTTGGGTGAGGTGGTGGAGGAGAATTTGAAATGGAGTTGACAATGTTTGATTTGGCTAATGAGTAGAAGGATGGTATCCATTATGGTCAATCAATTTTAATAGATGGCGTGATTTTTGATGAGCAGTGGAGCCTATCAAACCGCCCCATGCGACAATCAAAATGAGAAAGAGAATTTTGTTCGACAGGGTCAAAATGTGGTGTACAAGATGGTCTAATCCAAATAAATAGGGCTGCAAGCGAACCAAATGTTCGACGAGCTACTCGTTGTTCGGTTCGATTAAAGCTCGTTTGTGATCGTTTAATTAACTAAACAAACAAATTTGAACAATATTTTAAATACTCGATTCTTAAATAAACAAACTTGAACACTAATGCGTTCAGCTCATTTATGTTCGCGAACAATATCATTTGAAGTTCGTTAACAAGCTCGACATTAAGCTCGATAAGATGCTCGATAAAAGCTCGATTCGTGTTCGATTTTGAACTCGGGAATAACCTCGATAAAACAATTAATATTTGATTATAAAATTAATAAATATAAATAATAATTGCCTTTGTTACATAGACAATTGCTTTTATTATAAATATGTTTGTTCATAGATATGTTCATGAACGTGTTTGTTTGATAGTTAAAAAAAATTCGTTAAATATGTTCGCGAACAAGCTCGATAAGCACTAAACGAACGAATATGAACTGAACATGAACACTCATAAATTTAAATGAACCAAACATGAACACAAACAATAAAACTCGAACAAACATGAACCAAACTTGAACAAGCTGACATTAAATAAACACAAACATGAACACTCACATACTCGGCTCGGTTCGGTTCGTTTGCAGCCCTACAAATAAAGATTAAATATTTTTTTTAAAGAAATTTTATTCAATAAATAAAGAGAGATACAACAACAATCGACTAAAGACCAATAGCTCGAGATACAAACAGTAAAAAGATAAAAAGCCAAACAAAGGGCGAGAAGTAGCATAGGGACTCAGGTATGGAGGCCCCCCCACACCAGCCTCGTAGTCAAACGCGGACCATCTATAGGTGTTAGTAGTGTTGAGTCCAGTAATTAGGTTGTTAAGCCTAAGTAAATGTCCCACGGCTACCAAAAGGGGGGTGAATTGGTAGTTTTAAAAATTTTAAACCCTCTTAATGATAAAGTTGAACCGAAATAAAATTTTCTTTTAAAGTTTGTAGAAAAATATTTTTCAACCACAGAGTTGTTAAAACTGAAATTTAAAGTGCGGAAACTTAAAAGCAATAAAGTAAATGACACCAGATTTATAGTGGTTCGGTCTATAACCAGACCTACATCCACTCCTCAGAGGCACCCTCTGAGTATTGCACTAATACCACAAAGTGACTCTCCTTTAGCACCCACAGCAAGGCGGAGAAGCCTGTACAAAACACTCTTTTCACCACTACCCGGTGCGGCAGAGAACCGTCGTCCTTTTACACAATCCACAGTGCTGGCAGAGAACCGTCGTCCTTTTACACTCTCCTAGTGTGGGTAGAGAACCCTACAGCTGTTCACACTCTCCAAGTGTAGGCAGAGAACCTTCGTCCTTTTACACTCTCCTAGTGTGGGCAGAGAACCCTTCGTCTGTTCACACTTTCCAAGTGTCGACAGAGAACCGGATCTCCTTGACTGATCTTCTCACAAGAATCTAGAAGGAAGAAGGAAAAGAGTGAAGAAATCCAATTTCACAAGTAGAGACTCTTATCTTAGTAATCCAAGTGAAGCCTTCTCGCTCCAGTGGTAGGAATCCTCCTTTGAATGCTCTCTTCCACTCTCTCCTTGGCTATTCTCTCAAGAGGCACGAAGATCAAATGACAAAAAGATTGGGTGGCAGTCTAATTTGGACTATTTATACAAAAGACATGAAAAACCGCCCAAAAACTGCAAGTTTTCAATTCTGTACGCAGTGGATCGTCCTGTACGATCCTGGATCGTCCTGGACGATTTTACTTAAACGATCTGAAACGACCCAATTTGTATATGTGTACGAAATGACTTCGTACAGCTGATCGTCCTGTACGAACTAGGTTCGTCCAGTACGAACGGTTATTACAAGGTCGGTTCTAGAAACTGCTGAAAACTGTTCTAAGTCGGTTCATCGTTTGGACGAAAATATGTTCGTCTGGACGAAAATTTTCCAGAGAGCCGATCGTCCTGGACGATTATTTATTTCGTCTGGACGAAAATTTTCCAGAGCACCAATCGCCCCGGACGATAATTTGTTTTCGTCTGGACGAAAATTTTCCAGAGAGCTGATCGTCCGGTACGATATTTATTTTCGTCTGGACGAAAATTTTCCAGAGGACTGGTCGCCTCGTACGATGATAAAATTCGTCTGGACGAAAATTTTACAGAGAACCCATCGTCCGGGACGATAATAAAATTCGTCCTGGACGAATAGGACTTAGAAAAATTTTTCAAACAAGTTCCTATTCGTTCCAAGTGCTCTATAGGAGATAACTGACAGATCGTCCAGTACGATAAATATCGTCCTGTACGATAAGTATAGAATTTTAAGATCTCCTTATTTGTGTGTGTGAGATTTTATTCACTCAATTACAATCACTCCCTTTCAAAATTAATTCAAAGAAAAGGCAAACTTCAAATAAACAAAATATCTCATGTTGAATTTGATTTGAAGTTTTCGTAGTCTGGAGTCTGATTTTCCTGAAATGTTAGTACACACAAGAGCAAATGCAAATCTTCTAAAATTGTTAGGAGATAACTATACATCTGAACAATAATGTTTGTAATCATCAAAACTACATAAGTTGCACAAATATAAATCATTCAAATAGCAACTATTCAAACAAGTAGAACGATCACCGTCTCGAATCCACCAAGAAACAAAAAGAGGCACCCAGGTTGCCAACCAGCCCAGCCATCCAGGGGAAGAAGGGGGCCCCCTCATCATCGTCCAGCCACATTCAAAAACCAACGACAAAATAGTCAAAAGCAAAAACCCCATCCTATTTCTTTTTTCCTTTGTTTTTATGCTTCTTTCCACCCACATAAGAATAGTCATGATCGATAGAGCATTCGATTATATCCTCCTCAAATTCCTGTAAATTCATCTCTTCCCAGCCATAAGAGTAATCCTCCAAAATTAACCAATCAGTTTGAAACAAAATAGAGTTTTTCCTTGACTTTGCCATATGGGCTTTCATTTCAACATTAGACATAGCAGATAGAGGGATATTAAAAAAATTGTCATTGCCCTCAAAACCATCCTTAGGAATTAAAATCGATTGCTCATTAACCTGCATAATCGAAGCTAGATTAATAGAGGAAGAGATAGTATCCGGACTCTCGGTAACCATCATAGATAATTACACACAACGACTAGGAGGAACAGGAGAGCTAGAAGGCTCAGCGCCCACACAATGCATATTTTCCACAGCCAAACTGCACGGGGCAGACAAACCCACACAAGATAAAGAAGTTTTAGAATTAAAACCACATTTCAAAACACCAGGCTCACTCAAACACAACCGAGGAACCTGGGCTACAGGAACCACTCCCTCTAAAACTACAATAGAGTCCAACTAGACTACATTAGAAAGAGAATTAATAGGACTAACCCCCTCACAAACCACGGCATTCTCAACCAGAACAGGAAAGATAATATCAGAAGAAACAAAAGAAGGAATAATAGATGGCTCAAGTAAACCATTCACATCAGACTCAATACCAATAATTTTGGCCGGACCGACTGGATAGATGAGATTGCCACAGGGCCACTAACCCCCAATGAATTAGAATGAGGAGGCAAGGCAGATGAATCAAGATTAAGGTGAAGAATCCTACACCCAACCTTCAAATGCACCAAAACTAGGTAGTGCACACAATACTTAGGAAATTCTTCAAACATCACATATTGAACATACCTAATGCTATCTGGTCCTATCCAAATTTTGTCCGGGTACTATTTGGACACATCTGATTCAACGAAAATGTGTGCAATAGACGGACGTGAACCAGTGGATATTGCATTATCAATTTTCAATGGTTTGCCAAAAATAGAGCCTAAGCCATGAAGAATATGCGAGGCAAACAAGTGAGGTTGTAGGTTAATTAGGGAAGGAAATCCAGATAGGTATAACTGGGGATTCAATCTCAATATCTAAGGTAGGTGACCATTTTATCAATTTTATATACCAATTAATCACAAAATACGACCTATGAGCAAAGATCCTACAGTAATCCAAATCATTAAAGAGCTTAATCAATATGTTACACTGGTTCAGGACAGTGACAGAGACATCACCATTTAGCTTAAGCTTGAAAAAGAAACTCCTAATTGCATCAAGGGATGGTCTACGCCCAGGAAATTGTCCAACCAGAGTAAATTCAAATGGAGTAGCCAATGACTGAATTTTCACCTCCGAAATCCAAAGAGCAGGAAAACCTCTATGAGAAGAAAACTTAAGTTCGGGAAAGACAGTAAAAAAAGATGAAGAACCAAAAAGAGCATCCTTAAATGAAAGAGAGAAGGATCCAACCAAAAAATCAGGATCCCGAAAATGAGGAGGCACCATAAAACCAACAAGAAAAGGAAAACAACAGTGAAAAGCAGAACAAGAAGGAGAAAAAACTTCTCTGAAGCCCTCGAGGAGAAGCACCCAGCACAGAGCGGCCAAAAGGGGCGGCTAGGGCTATGCCTTAACACACCCTAGAGAGTGAGAGAGAAACATCATGCATATTAAGCAAAGATTAAATATTGTTAAGACAATTAGATAGAGTTAGGGCATTAAATTGACAAACCCTGATTTAAAATTTATTTGAAGTTGTTTGATCTGATGTCGAGCTAAAGAAAATTTGTCGATAGAGTAGCTTGATTTAGGGGTGTAAGTGAGCCGAGCCAGATTTTGAGATGGCTCGAGCTTTACTAATTTATAGGCTCGCGAACCAAGCTTATTGAGCTCACGAGTCGAGTTCGAGCTCAAACTCGAGCTCATTTAATAAACTAGCTTGAATTCAAGGTTGATTAAGGCTCAACTTGGTAGCTCATGAGCTAGCTCGATTATTTAAAAAATACTTTCTATTTTATTAATACTAAATATTGTTAATCTTCTCGCCTAATCCCGTCTAAAATTAATACTAAATGTTTAATCTTCTATCCTAATCCCGCTCGAATCAGAGGAGAACATCACCTGAGGCGCTCACGTGGCTCGAGAGTCAAGGAGGTAGTGTTACGCATGACACGTGCTGATGGGACAAGTAACGAAAGCATATGGTCTTGGGACATACGCTCAAATAGCTCGTGAGGATGAGGATTGAGATCACGGTCAGGTTGGTCGAGGATGCATCTATTGGTTGAATGGTGCCTATAGGGTTGACAACCTGGTATGAACTTCGGTGCGTGATTATCTGACAAAATGACTTGCTTGAACGTGGATGAAACGGACGACCACCGAGGCTCGCGAGTCGACTCGAGCTTGTTTATAGTGGAAAGATATCGAGTTCGAGCTCGCTTTTTGACTGACGAGCTGAGCTTGATAGTTCCAAAACTTAACTCCACTCAACTCATTTACACCCCTAGCATGATTCAATCTTCATTCAGATCAAATGACTCGATCAAGAAAGTAATTCAATTGATATTAATATTTTCCAATAATAGATATCGAATTATTGTGCAAAAACATCCTCACCCTCTGTTAAGTACTTTTGGATGTTAAATATGTAGCTTCAATTCCTTCCCATTAAGGAATTAGTAGAAGCATAACATTATCCTCCAATTCTTTCCGATTCTCTTTTACAACCTTAAAAAATCCGCATGGCTAACCCACAAATTGAGAAACCTTAATGGCTTAAGATTGGATATGAAATTAGTCCACAAATATATACTTTCGTATTTGTGTTTAGGCTAAATATTGTAATTATGAATATGTAATTGGTATACACCAAAGTATTTCAAAACCTGATTCAAGCTAACTCGGACTAGCTTAATGGATTTTCTAGGTTGAAGATGAGCACACTAAGTTGTGGATGAATTCATCCAAACAACTTGAAATTTGTAATAATCAAGTTAGTCTGTAACTTTGTTAGTAAGTCGATGACTTGCTAGAAAAATGGTGACTTCATCGGTAAGTCGGCGACCTTACTAGCTAGTCAACAATCAAAGTAGTGAATACACTTAAGTAACTAGCCCTTAATTGATTACCAAGCCAAAATCTCATATGGGATAGACTCGGATTTTGTTTGGGACAACTTTTTTACTAATTTCCTTTTCAGATCACAACCAAAAGTTTTATTTGGCCATTGCTTTTTTGTTGCTTTCAAAAAATATTTGTACTAGGAAGTTACTTTCTACATTAAAAAACTATCTTATCTACAATAATTTTACAAAGTAGTAAGAAAGCCGTATCAAACGAAGCCTCATTCTCATTTTTGGCTATAAGCGTCATGTATTTTATAGTAGGCTATATTTACACGTTGCTTTCTATTATTTTATAGCTTAATAGAGGGGCAAAATATTAAAATCCCATAACATATCACTCTAAATTCCCTCGTTTCCTCTCTAATTCATTTGTTCTCAATCTTATTGTGTGTGCTAGCAAGGTTCTGGAGTATCCACTAGTAATTTTGGATTCAACAAATTGTTCAACTCAAACATTTTGGAAAACATCATTGATACATCAACAAAAACTGATTTAATCAAGTAAGAAAATCTTGATGAATATGTGAAAAGAAACATTCAAAATAAAAATTTGGATCATTCAAACTTCTATTTTAGCAATTTATAATCAAGCTGAATGTCTTGATGAGGCAAAACTATTGACACCAAGAATGAACCAACTCGAGTCAAAATGAGCCTTAAAAAAACACTTAAACAATAATTAAAATCTTAAAATATTAATTAGAGAACCTAATAATATCCAAGTATTGTATGCATATAGTCAAATTGAGTGTCTTGATGGGATGAATTTAATTAATGATTTTAAGATCACTTAATTTTGACATAATTAATGACTTCAATAGTAGAAGAGTGGTATATAATGAAGGATATTAATATAGGCCGCTCAAACAAACTATAAGAAGAAGACATACACTGTTTACATCATAAGGACCCTTCAACCGACCATCATCTGACTTTGATTCTTCGACCACCATCAATTGACTATGGTTCTTCAAACACAGTGATTTGACTACAATCCTCCTTGCAATCACCTTTGCCTAAGTATGTTTTTCTAACTATTGTTGCTTGATTACTATCATTTGACCAACATTGTCTGAATACAATATAACGATCAATATTGCCTGACTATGTTTCTCTAACCACCATCATTTGATTATGATTCGTGTTGAATATTCTTACAAAGTTAAGACATTGGTTCTCTCTCTCTCTCTCTCTCTCTCTCTCTCTCTCTCTCTCTCTCTCTCTCTCTCTCTCTCTCCCTCTCTCCCTCTTTAACACCATGAATATCCTCGCACGTAACGTTTATATCAACAAGAAATGATAGCTCATAAAAAAAGGGAAAATAATGAAGACTACTCTTGTCAGTCTTAGAAAGCCATCTCTAGACATCAAGATATTTAAGCGTACCTAAAGCATCAAATTTGATTATTACGTCCAAAATTTGCAACCTAGAAAAAAGTTCTATACATGTTATTTTTCATCACTTTTTCTATAAAAAAAAAATCTTTCAATCAACTTTAAATTGAATTTTATACATGCCCACTTGTTCAATTAATGTCCATTCATCAAACTAGCTTTACATTTTATTCCTTCAAATTATCTTAATGCCTTGCACTTATATAGAGAGACAAAGGTACAATGCCATAACTTTACATAAAGAAATTAATGATTGCAATGGATGTAATTATATAACTTCATAATGTCCAAATTAATTCACTTGGCCTTGAACTAATGCTGCCGGTTATCAAGAAGGCAGCTTCATTAAGAACCAGCAAAAATGCAAGTTAGGTATGATATATAGCTTCATAATTTATATTATTTCCATTTGTGTCTAAGGAAATCTATAGATATAAAAACTTTGAACCTTTAAGTGGAGTTTGGTCTTGTGAGGGAAACCTTCACTGTTTGGTTTATTCGAATATATGAATGCTCATATCTTAGCATAGTGGAGTTGTTTAGTTTTGGCAAGATATTTCCACAAAGATTTTAAGATTAATAGAGAAAGGATTCTCTTACTATGCTAAATCAACACATTTAATTTTGATACCATCTCTCTCTCTCTCTCTCTCTCTCTCTCTCTCTCTCTCTCTCTCTCTCTCTCTCTTCTTTATATATATATATATATATATATATATATATATATATATATATATATATATATATATATATATATATATATATATATATATATATATATATATATATATATATTAGTGATGATTACATTGATCATAATTTTAATTCAAAATAGAGAATGAAAATTTCATAGATACCTATGCATCAACAAGTGAAATTTCATACATCTTCAAGAGCCCAATATCAGAAGAGTAAACATTTTTGGACACCTAATCCCACAACTCTTGGTTATAGGTTTATTAATGAGAAAAATGTTATATTATAATATCTTGATGTAATTTATATCATGATAACTATAATATTAAATATTGAGGGTAGTATGATAGAGGAAAATTTGACTTTATATATCTCACAATATTCAAACTCTGAGAATATGCATATAGTTTTATTTTTTGGGGAGATGTTGAAAATTTCATTTCAGAGTACACCTATCTTTTGTATAAGCTGAGTGCTTATGGTTGTCTGTCGTGAATGAATTTGGTTAGAATTGGTTCAAATTTGGCTTGAATAAAGGTCAAGCAAGGTTTGCACCAAATTTGGCTTGAATCCTCGTTGAACTTTCTATGAGCCCCCAATGAACTCCCATTACATTCCGATTTTTAGATGCTCGCTCTAGTGACCTTTGTTGACACAAGTTAATCTACATTCAAATCAATTTCAAATTAAGGTTCAATTTAAAGTTCAATTTTGAATAAATTCAAACTATTTTCTTATTGGCTCCAATAAAATAACTTAAGGATAAATTAGTCGAAAATAAATTTTAAGGCATATTTCTAAAAAAAAATCCTTCTCGTTCATAGAAAAAAAAAAAAAAAATTATGAATCTGATCAAAACCCTTAGAATTATTTTGAGATTAATATAATTTTGAAATAATTAATATCACACACGTCTTAAAAAGATTTAAAAACTCAGAGATATATCTTAATCATTATTCACACAATACTATGATAAAAATTTTCCTTATTCAAACAAATTATTTCTTTATATGATCAAATATTAACTTATGAACTCATGTCTTCATCCAAGGACTTCCACTTATAAGTGATAAATTGTTTAATTTCTTATTTTAATATATTTATAACACATTTTTAGCTCAACATATTTTATAAATATATTTGGAATAATAGAGCACACATTTTTATGTAAATAAAAGCATTTGGATTAATTCAAACTAAATTAAATCATATAAAAACTAGCTTGAAATAGTGAAAAAACTTTGAAAAGTATAGGCTTATATAAAGTTTAGTTGATTTACATGAAAAGCACTTAATTAGACATATGAAGGCCTTGAATTTGCCAAAGTAAAATTTTTGGTTTGAATTGGCCTAACTAGGCTTGAATAAAACTATTGAGGCTACTCTTCCACTTTTGTGATGTATGTCATATGCATATAAGAAGAGAAGGGGCTATACATCTTTGTTTGAATTAATGGTGACCTAGGCTTGGAAGGGTTGATCCAAGATTTTTACTTTTTGTAGGAGATTGTACTCATTGCATATGAATAATCCTTAGGGTATTTAGATAAGGTCACTTGAAGTGGAGGTCCAAGGGAGTGGTCGACCAAGCCTTGGTAGTATATTAAGCCCTAAAGCTACCCCTTGGGGTTTCACATTAGGGTTATGACATGAGGGGAAATTTAAGGCATTGATGCACTTGGAAGTGTGAAAGGAATTTTATAAGATTGCTCTAGAGTTCTTGATGGATATCCAAAGGATTTAGGGATGTTTAAGGGAAGCTAAATCATGATAGGATCAAAGTGCTTAGTTTGGATTGATTTTGACTAGGCTTGAAATATTGGATTAGTGAAAGGTCCTATTGGTGAATGGAGGGGCTATACAGGCTTAGAATTATTAGAGGATTATTATGTGATATATTATATAGTTTTTAGGGAAATAAAAAATAGAGATTTGTAAGGGAAACTAGCTCAAGACTAGACCAACATGCTTGGAATATTATATATATTAGAGGATGGTCCTAATGGTTTATGGAGGTGTTAGAAGGCTTGGAAGTCTTATATGAATGTATGATGTTCATATCTACATTTTTTGGGTGAACATCCAAGGTGACTAAAAGGTGGTGGAAGAGGGATGATAAAATTAGTTTAAAGGTTTCCTTAGTTTGGCTAGCTACTTCAATACTGCTTGTGGGAATTTTATTATTATTGTAAAATAGGGAGAAGACATGTAAAATGATGTTAGAAAGGTGAGAAAAGAATAATTGAGAGGTTGGGATAGAGATTAAGTTGTATGGAAAGGAAATTTAGGGCTTTGAACAAGAAGAACCCAAAGGAGTTGTGGGGGGGGGGGGGGGGGGGGGGGTTGTTGGAGCCAATATAGAAGTGGAGTGGAACCACACAAATTGAAACCTCTTAATCGAGTGGCAAAACCTAATGACCTCAAAACAAGGGAAACAAGTCAAACATAAAAGGAAAATAAGTTAAAATTGTATAATATGGAGAGAGAACTAACGATTGAAGATTCAAAATTTAAAATTTAAAATTTGAATATGAAATTTTTTTTATCATTACACTTTCAATTCTTTTTATATTAAAGAAACTTTTTTTATTCATATATAGCGATGATGCTCACTTGACCCTTATTTATAATCTTATGATAGGGCCATTAAGGCTCTCAATCTCATCTTGAATTCTTGAACTTGCTATGGTACCAGGGCTATAATAATTTATAGCTTTCATGCTCTATATGGTAGGGGGCTGCTAAATTTCTCAAAAAAAAACTCTCTTCTAAAAGGTTTACCTCATAAATATTTGACATCACCATTGCAAATTATTTGACCTCACCATTGCAAGATCATTAATGTGCAACTCATTTAGTAGAGTTTCAAATACCCAATGCTATTATGACTTCCACATAACTCTATTTCATCATCCATTTATGGCAAAAGACTATTCTTAGACTAAATATTAAAAAAAAAAAAAAGACACATGATACCCATTTGCTAGTTGCCCAAAATTTAAGTAAAACATCTTTTTTTCTAGAATTATTCTCTTCAATAATTATTGGAATTTCAATCTATCACATCCATTAAACTCATGCCATGATACTATTCAAAGTTGTATTTAGTTTGCCCATGTGAGACATTAGCGTGTTCAGCAACCACTGAAAATCCCCACCAAATCATAGTCAATTGCCCAAGTCTTGATCCTAGTGGGTCAATGGAGTTAATCTAGGGACAATATCATATGGACACATTCTAATTATGGGATGATAAAATCTTCATCTTTTATTATTGATAACTATGATAAATATTTTAGGCTAGTTATGCGAAAGGTGATATCATTTAAAAAAAGCTAATATTGCTTTAAATTTATTCATTTGAGACATTGTTTATTGTATACTTTTTCAAGCTCAGAGAAGCAAAAATTATTACAAAACTCCTATAATTAGTCATTATAAAATCTAAGATCTTTCAAGCACAGTTGAGTATATACCTTAAGTAAAATCCTACAAGTGTTCAACATCAAAGCATATGAATGCCTAGAGTTACAATCCTTGGAGAAATCTTACTAGTGGCCTTTATTATTGCATATCATCTTCTAAATAGTTAGGTAGAACCCAAAATGTTAGAGAAATCTATTACAACCTACTTAAAACATAATCATCATTGGATCAATGCCTATGCTATAGCATTACTTAAGTTGAAGTCATCTCCTTCAAGACCTACTCTAAATCTCATTTATATCATTATTATTTTCATCTTCATAACTATATTTCAACTTTGATTATGGCATAAATTTTCATGTTAAGATCTATGCCACAACCTTATAATTATAATTACATTCAGACTTACTATGCATAACCTAACTTGTGTTTTAGTTATCTCCCTTAAGGCTTATATTTTTGCAACTTTGTTTATACTACAACTAATATCCAAATTTATGCTATAACCTCACTCATGTTGTTATCATTGTATCTAAAACATCACTACAACCTAGCTTGAATCAAAATTATGTCCATTAAGACATATATTGAAACTTATTTGTGTTATAACTATAATCATAACTTGACCTAAAACATAATCATGTTGGGATATATATTTCTTCATTTAAGTCCTTTGTCACAATCTCACCAAGATCATAGTTATCATTAAATTCAAACCTATTATATAAAATAACTTACATCATAGCAACCCATTCAAGATCTATATAGTATTATTTCTTATGTCATAGCTATTGTTAGCAAGATGCTTCTATCATAATTGCACTTTCAATATAGTTAGCTCCTTTATAACATCAAATTTGTAGCCTTGCTTATGTTGTAGTTACCATTTAATCAAGATCCACACCATAATTATCTCCTTTAAGACCTAGAACACAACCTTTCTTGCAACATAATCATATTCATTTTAAGACTTGCACTATAACATTGCTTGCGCCAAAATTATCCTCTTGAAGATTTAAAACATAATACCATTTGCATCATAATATGGACCTTTGACCCTCCCAACCTCGCTCACATCATATTTATCTCCTTTAATACCTTTATCAAATCCTCACTTGAATTATAACTATCACACATATAAGTTTTGACCTTATATGTGCAACAAATCCCTCCTTTAGGACATGCGTCTTAATCTAGCTTATTGGTTGTTAGCCCATCCAGACACATATTGCAAGCTCACTTGTAGTAAATTCATCTCCTTAATAGTTGAGCTTATTAATATTGGAACATAAAATCTAACAAGAAGGCACAACCTAAGCTAAATGAAAAAAAAAAAAAGAGAGAGAAAGAAAAGAAGAAAAAGATTTACAATAGTCTCAAGATTGGACTACTCCTAAGAGGATTAATCTCCTTATTAACATGATACAAATCAATTTAAAATGATCATAATAATTTTATTTCTTCAACTTAAGCTTCATTTTAACAACAATAATCATAGGACATATGATCATATTCACTATAAAAATAATTAAAATTACTTCAAATAAAAAATGCAGTTCATAAAAAAATCACCATAATTATATTTGTGTGCTAATCTTTGAAGAGGAATGTAATAACTATAAATTTGTTTTATAGATAATAGAGGAAGTTACTACCTCAAATTCAAAGTGTCAAGTTAATGCATCATTTTATTATAAATTTGCATTCTTTAATTAAAAAAGAAAAGAAAAGAAAAAGAGATTTGTGATTCTAATCATCCCAATTTTTTGTTAGTAAGATTTAAGAAAGTAATTACAAATGATATTTTTAAGAGTTCAGAATAGTTCTGATTGTGTTATGTTCATAAGTCATATTTCTCAAAATACTTCTACTGAACAACTAAATAGTTTCATGTACTCAGATTAGCGCTTAATGATTTAGCATAATAGGATAGTTATTTCATAATTAATCATAATTAATATATACATATGAGGACTCCATTCCTGATAGGATAATGATTATTTTATTTCTTTTGTGTGCATATGATACTGCTTTTTTTTTTCCTAATATTATTCCATGATTGTAAAGCTTTTTTACTTGTAAAATATGTATTTATATCTATTTTTTTTTCAAATACTTTTATATGTAAAAAAAAATTGCAAAAAAACTTTTTTTTTTTTACATGTGATTCACGTTAAGTGTACAAAGTGGCCAAATTTGCCGCGATAGCTTTTTGATATAATAACGCTAAAAACGAGCTCTAATTGCAATTAACCATTCATTTATGCTCATAGGGGTAAGTATATTCTAATTGGTACTTTTCTTTGTGATGATTATAATTTATATAATAAACAATCACAATTTATATTAAATTTAATTCATAATAAAAAATTATCATGATCAAAATTTAATTAGAATATATATATATATATATATATATATATATATATATATATATATATATATATATATATATATATATATATATATATATATATATATATATATATATTTATCTGCTTATTTCTGCTTTAATAAAAATATTTTATATGCTGTGATCAAAATGATGACAAAAGGACATGCAAAATAAGAGGATAATTTGAGTGTAATATTGGGTGAATAAAGATGGATGAGACTTTTGTTAAAGGTTGTTATTAGGTTGACCCCACATATTGAATGATGATTGATGTGTAGCTTCATAAATAGTTGTACTGATAGCATGAAATATCAATCATTATATCGTTTATCTTCTTTTTTTTTTGGATTTGCAAGGATTATCCAATTACTTTGATTTTATCCTTATCTAAAACGTTTTTCCTTTCATTTCAAGGAGTTTTCAATAGCCTATGGTAGTTACTTTTTACCTATTCTCTCCTCTTTTTATAGTAGTTATCGATCATCGATGCTCTCATGGAGCCTCGCTAAAGAGTCCTTCGAAGCCTTTCCTAGATCCATTCACATCTTCAAACGAATTCATATTCTTCTAGCACCATTAATAAATTTTGTCACAACTTTTATAGCTGACCAAGATCCATAGTCATAGTTGATGTCTTCTTCCATTACTATCTAGCCTAACACCAGGGCAAGTTTGAATCCTAGCACTCATTTTGCTCCCAAGATCATGTCTTCTTATTCATGAAGATTTTTTCCTGCAATAATGATTTAATTACCTTGCTTTCCCCTATCGAGGGAAATAAAACACGTAGTGAACACAAACAAGAAAGATTAAATGCATTGGAAAGAAAGAACATGTTTTAACGTGGAAAAACTTGAAACTGGTGAAAAAATCACAGAGCCATACCACACTAGGAAATTCAATATGAACATTTAGAGAATTAGTATAGATCTCTCTCCTATTTCACTCTCTCTTTGTCTCTTTTCACCATTGCATAGTTCTTACACAAGAATAAACAAAGAGAAAACATAGAAACCACAAAGTGACATAACCCTTAATGAAAAATAAGAAAGAAAAATGCCCATACCACCTCATAGTGTGTTAATTAAAAATTGGAAGTTCGTGAAGGTTATTAAACCTTAAGGAACTAGCCCGAGGCTCATAAAGAGGGGAAGGGGGGGGGGGGGGGTGCGTGAATTGATAATTTTAAGAAAAATTTCAACTTTAAAATAACGATGACAATATTTTTGGAAAAGTTTTCAAAATTTGAAAATATCATATTTTAATTAATTGCAGAAGCGAACGAGTTTATCAAAAATATTAACTTAACTACAATTTTATTTTGATTTATGAAACAAAGCAATAATCACCAATTTTCCCAAGCACTTATAATAGAAATAAAATGCATGAAAATAAAAGTGCGAAAAGGAAAAAAAAAAAAAAAAAAACACATCCGAGAATTTTATAGTAGTTCGGTTAACCTTGACCTATGTCCATTCAATGGAGTCCTCCACTGTTATTATTGAACTAATAACTAAGTGACTCTCCTTTTCTCCCACACCAAGGAGGATCCCTTACTGACTCACCTTCACCAAACTTGATGTGGTGGAGTGTCGGATGCTATGTCACCCTCTTGGTGACGGTAGCAAACCTTGACTCTTTTTTTTTCCCTCTAGGATAAGGCAGATAACCACAGCTCCTTTTTCTCCCTCTCGGAGAAGGAAGAGTAAAACGAGGACTTGACCTAGAAGCCTCTCTCCTAAGAGGATCTTCAAGACTCACCAAGACCATAGTAGGATGTAGCTAGCCCAGAGAAACCATGTGATCAACTCACACTCCTTCCTCACACTCAACTTTGAAAGTTCAAATAGGTTGTTAGACCTAATACAACTGTCCCAAGCCTAACCAAGAGTAGGGGAGTGAATTGGTAATTTAAAAATTCCCTTGGATGTTAGAAACTCGATTTAAGATTTTTTAGCAAAATAATTTATTTTTCACAAAAATATTTTTCAACCATAAAAAATCTCAAATGTAGAAAAATAAAAAATGTAGTAAAAAAGTAAAGACATAAGAACACCAAATTTTATAGTGGTTCTGTCCAACTAGACCTACACCCACTCCCCGAAGATTCCTTCAAGTCTTGCACTATATCAAAGTTACTCTCTTTTTGCTCTCACAATAAGATGAAGAAGCCCTTATAACAACCTCTCTTTCACCAACCTCGATGTGGCAGAGTACCAACATCTTTTTTCACCATCTTGGTGATGGCAGAGTACCAACGTCCTTTCTCACCTTCCTAGTGATGGTGGAGTACTGACATCCTTTATCACCCTCTTGGTGATGGTAGAGTACAGGTATCCTTTCTCACCATCATAGTGATGGTAGAGTATCGACATCCTTTCTCTCCCTCCTGGTGATAACAGAGTATCGAATCTTCTCCAAAGATCTTCTCTAAAGAGTCTTCAAAGAAGTAGGACAGAGATTTAAAGAACACACAAAGAAATCCTTACCTTTGCGCAATCTTATGAACCCATCATAATTTCTACTTGCAAGATCTCTCAAACTTCACTCCTAAAAACTATCCCAAAACACTCTCTTTTTCACTACTAAGAGAAAATTCATAGCAAGAAGATAGACTGTTAGTTTTTTAGGACACTTATATAAGAAAGATAAGAAAAACTGTCTAGTAAATTGAAAATTTCAAGTTGAATGTATTTGGATCGTACAGTACGATTGCACTTTGTATGTATGAATAATTCAAAAAGCCATATACGATCCTATATGAACATGATTTCATACTCTGTTAGTCGTATGTATGAATTGACATCGTACTATACGAACAGTTCAAAACTAAACAAGTTTGTCTGGTATGATTTCGTACAAACGCATTTCATACGCAGTAAATTATTTGTACGAATCATATATCATACAGTACGAACTATTAAATCAAGTCATGCTTTGTATGGTACGAACATGGATGAACTCGTTTTGTACTCTAGATGTTGTCTGTATGAACCAAACTTTATACAGTATGAACATTTTAATAAATGATGAGTTCGTATGGGATGAACTGGTATGCACCCGATTTATTCTCTAGATATCATCTGCACGAACATAATTTTGTATAGTATGAATATTTCAAAAAATTTATGTGTTCATATGAGATGAATTGGTACACACCCATTTTGTACTCTAGACATCATCTGTACGAACCCAATTTTGTACAATACGAACAGTTCAAAAGGATAGTTTTTAAGGCATGATTTGATTAACTTTTTTCTAGAGGAACTGCCATGACAAATCATCCAATATGATTTGAAAATCGTACAATATGATTAGATTTTTTTTTTAAATTTTGACTCACTCCCCCAATGTGTGTGTGTGTATTACCCAATTACAATCACACTCTCTCAGACTCAAGAAAAATAGAAAAAGTATAGACTTTATTATAAGAAACCCTAATATATTCTGTCTTGAAGTCTTTGATAATTTGAAGTATGATTTTCCTAAAATATTAGTACACATAAACGATACAAAGAAAATATATCTAATGTATGTTAGAAGAAAAAAAAATTATAATAATAATAATTTGGTATCATAAAAAACTCACATGATATAAAATATAGTTTTGAATTCTAAGTTGCAATAATCTCGCTCTTTTTGATGATGACAAAATAATTATTATTTGAGTTAACACTAAAATAATTTTTTGTCCTAAGCTCCCCTTCAATAAATGATCAATTTAAAAATAAGAGTTTCAAATAAAAATCAAAACCATAACAATAAAATTAAAAAGAAACAAAAACAAACATGCACTGCAAAAACATACATAATATATTCATAACAAAAATCACACCAAAAAGAAATCATACACTCTTACATCAAACATCAATGGTATCACCAAAAAATAATCATACACACATACATCAAACAACATCAAATAATATATCAAATAATAACCAATGACTCCCGTTTTTGACAATAATAAAAAGGTAAGTACCTCTTGAAAGGATATGTTTCTATGGATAAATTAAATTAGATGAAGAAGAAGAAGAAGATTTTAAATTAATTGCAAATACAATATTAACGTCCTAATACAAAATAAAGATAGTTTGAAGATTTAAATCAAATAATGATTAAGATAAAAGTCAATAAGGTTCACTGTTCGTTCTAGACATATCAAAATAAAAATAATTATTGTAAAAAATGATGAAATAAAGATTAACTAGTTTCTAATTCAATAGTAAAGATTATTACTAATTATATGGATTTGTATAAGAGAGAAAAATAAAGAAAAGAACATATGAAACTTTCAGTTGGCTACATTACGCATCTTTTTAATTTTTTGTACACTTTGAGTATCTTTTCAATTTGGGCTAATTTTGTGCCTCTTTTCACTTTGATGAACATTGCGCATCTTTTTAAACTTATGCCATATTTTGTTCATCTTTTCAAGTCTGACATGCTTTGTGCATCTTTTTATAATTTTGGTCTTTCCAATATCAATAAATCTTAAAACAAATTCTAATAATTAACATAAATAAACACATTGAAGAAGAAATAAAATAAATAAGATATCTATTTTGCAAAAATTATATCTAAATAATATTTATCTATAAGAATATGAAATTAATCTTCTAATCTACTTCCGATCATAATTTAATTTAAAATTTTGAGAGAATAAATTTTGGAAGGAAATTAATTTGTAGAATAAAGTAATTAAAAATTTCATTATAGAGATCAACAACAAATGATTTCTTTAAAAAACTTAAACAATTCAAGAAGAGTAATTTTAACACAAGTCATAACATTATTCCATTTAATACTTGAAACACATACAAATAATACATCATATATACTAGAAACAAAAGAACCACAACATAGCAAAGCCAACATATAAGATCAAAAGAAATATGTCAACAAGAAGTACAAAATATCAACAACAAGTATAACAGAGAAGTAATAACTAAAATCCTTATAGGCCTTGGTCTGGAGGTGGATAAGGGTTGAACACCATAAAGTAGCTATTTATAATAGCTACTTACGTGTTGACAGAGTCGAATAGTCCTCTAATCCACCCCATGTCTTCTTTGTACCTCGTATTCTGCTGGTTTAGGTGATTCTCAATTTGATCAAAATGTTGCAAAATGAGATTCCAATCTATCAAAATGCTGGACCATTTCTTAATAGAAATTTTGATCAGGTCCAGGAGTAGGTGTAGGTGTTGGAGCAAGAGCTCCTTCTCCCTCAGATTTTGCTCCCTTAGATCCTTTATCCTAATTAAAAAGTGCATAGAAAGAAGCATTAGTAAAGTAAATAGGAAGCTGAGTGATAAAATTAGGATGGGCCAGCTTATACTTCTTTTCTAAAATATAGGCAACCAAATATCCTAAGGCCACATTTTTCTTTCTCTTATTATGAGGAAGTCCAATATCAGAAAGCTTATAAATATAATCCATAATTAGTTGGGCTTCATCAATAGGAGTATTAGTCATGATAAGTTATGTGACAGTAGACAAAAGAGGTGTTAGGTTGATACGATCACAATCTTTATGAATAATAGAAGTTCTCAAAACATGCTGAACGATCATGACATTTTGATTTAGGATATACACATAAGAAATATGATTTACTTGTGCAACACCTCTAAGAGTTTGATTAATTTTAGACCAATCAAAATAAGATCTAGAGGTTATGGTGTGTGCCCTAATCCCTTAGGTTCTAAGATGAAGGAAGTTGCCTAAATCTTCCTTGGTTATTTCAACTCGCTGCTTAAAGACATAAGAAGTCATCCTAGTGTGATCTTCACTCATCCTCATATTTACAAAGAAAATTAGGAAAGTTTCATGATGCTAAGCATAAATTAAGGTGAGGATAAAAGAGAATTGAGTTGAGGCAAAAAGAGGCATAACATGAAAGTTAATGTCTCTTTGAATTAAGAGATAAGATGGGGTAATCTTAGCTTAAAAAATATCAATCATAGTCTTTCTCATTTTATTTAGAAAGAAAGTTCTCATCTCTACCAGAATGAGAGGATGAGCCCTTGGAAGTTCGTGGACGTTTGTTGCTGCTAGCCATTTCTAAAGCTTGGACTCGAGATGGTTTGAGATCGAATAGGATTGTGAAGAAAAACCATCCACTACCTATAAATTTAAATAAAAATGACCTGTCATACACTATAAAATTTGATCGTACGTATAATTTGTTGAGATAGTTGCAGCTTAGTTTTTTGATTGTTGATATTCTTGCAACATATATGTTTTTGATGATTCTAAATATTATTATTTTTATTACAATTTCTCATATGATATTTTGGATATATTATTTTTATTATTTGTGCATACTAACATTTTAGAAAAATTATACTAGAGATTATTGAAGACTTCAAATCAGATTAGATTAGGGTTCATTATAAATGAAGGCTATATTTTTTATTTTATTGAGTCTGAGATAGTGTGATTGTAATTGAGTAATTGTGTACACACACACACACACACTGAGGAATTGTTTAAAATTTATAATATTTAAACTGATTGTGCTGTATGAAGTAATTTCAAATGGGATGATTTGTTCATTTATTTTCCCTTACGAGCAATTAAACAAACTACAAGTAGACTATTTTTATAAGTATTGATCGTACTGTACGAAGCTTCCTTCATACAAATGACGTCTAGAGTATGAATTGGATGGGTCTCTTTTGTCCCGATGAATCTTAGAGTTTTCTGAACTGATCATACTGTACGATATCCTGTTCATACAAACGACATCCAGAATATAAATTGGACGGTTCCCTTTTTGTCTTGATGAATCTCAGAGTTTTCTGAACTGAGTGAACTGTACGATATCCTGTTCATATAGATGATATCTAAAGTACAAATTAGATGGGTCCCTTTTTGTTCTGATGAATCTCAGAGTTTTATGAACTAATCGTACTGTACAATATCATATTCGTACATATGATATCTAGAGTACGAATTAGACGAGTCCCTTTTCATCCCGACGAACTTAAATTTTTTTTGAACGGATAGTACTATATGATATCTCATTCGTACAGACGATGTCCAGAGTACAAAAATGCGGGGTACTTTTCATCCCAATGAAGGTTAAAAAATTTCTAACTGTTTGTATTGTACGAACTTGGTTCGTACTGCCAATCATCATGTAAGAAAATATTTCATACAGATTCACAAAAGCTTCATAAGCAATAGTTTTTGAACTATTATTATATACAAACATACGATTGTACTGCACGATCGTACAAGCTCAAAATGGAAAATTTTGGTTTTTCTGGACTGGTTTTTATGTCTTTTATATAAAAGGTCCTTAAAAACTAACATGAAAAAGAGTTATTTTTCATGATTTTTTAAGGCAAGTGAAAGAGTGATTGTGGGAGAGTGCTCGAGAGCGATTTCTTGCAAGTGAAGTTTGAAGGGTTAACAAGATTACTCAAAGGTAAGAAACTTTTTATGTTTTTGGTTACAACTCTTCTTTTCTTCTTTCTAGTTGTTTGTGAGAAGATCTTTGAAGAAGATCTTATACTCTACCGACACTTGAGAGGTGTGAAAGGATGATGGTACTCGTCCGACACTTAGAGGGTATGAAAGGATGATGATACTCTATCGACACTTGGAGGGTGTGAAAGAATGATAGTACTTTATCGATACTTGGAGGGTGTGAATGGATGACGGTACTCTGCCGATACTTGGAGGAAGTGAAAGGATGATGGTACTTTCCCGACACTTGGAGGGTGTGGAAGGATGACGGTTCTATGCTGCACTGGAGATTGGTGGAAGAGAGGAATTGTAAAAGCTTCTCCCCCTTGCTGTGTGAGCAAAAGGAGAATCACTTTGGTAATAGTGCAATACCTGAAGAGGGAGTCTTTAGGGAGTGGATGTAGGTTGTGTTTGACCAAATCTCTATAAATCTTTGTGTCTTTTAATTTTTTGTATTTATTTTCTACAATTTATTTACTGTGGTTGAAAAGCTTATTTTAATCTAAAATCAAATTACTCTAAAATTTAAAATTGTTTTATATTAAAAAATTCAAGAGAATTTTTAAATTACTAATTCGCCCCCTCTTGATTAGCCTTAGGATAATTGCTTAGATTTAACAACCTATATAGAATTAATAAGTGGTATCAGAGCTTTGTATTAAAACTATAAGTTTAGACTATTTTTTAAGAAATGATAATGGTTACATTTGAAAACTAAAATATACCTGAAGGGTATTCGATCACTAGACCTCTGTTATTTGACAATATCCTTTTCAATTTTTGGAAAACACGCATGTTAACTTTTCTTCAATAACTTGATTATCACATGTGGATTTTAGTTCAAAAAGGGTATACTAGGCCAACTATACCTGTAGATTGCATTAGAGTTGAAACATCTTTTACTGACTAGAATACAGAAGAATGTGATTTTGTATAATTAAATGCTAAATGTTTAAATAGTTTCTTTTATGCACTTAAGTCTGAAGATTACATGCGTGTTTATACTTGCAAAAGTGGAAAGGACATTTGGGATAGGCTTTGTATTACTTACAAATGGACTAATGAAGTAAATCAATCTAGATTGAATATCTTATTACATGACTATGAATTATTTTACATGAAACCAAATGAATCAATTTTTTATATATACATAAGATTTACTCAAATAGTCATATATTTGCATGCATTAAGTAAAAAACTAACAAATTCTGAATGGCTAATAAAATTCTTTTTTGCTTACCTAACACAAACTTAAATGTTTACCCTATTAATAATCTTCTTGGATCACTATTTGTTTACAAGCAAGGAGTGAGTCAAAGAAAGATTGATGCAGAAGAACATTAATTGGAGATGAACATAGCACTGAAAGCGGATGATTGGGAGAGTGATCAGTCACAACCTGAGGATGAGGATGACATTATCTCGATGACAAGGTAATGCAGGAGTTTTCTTAAAAGAAAACAAAGGAGATGCCGGCAGTGAACTAAAATTAAGTTATATAAAAATGTTAAGGTTTATAATGATGCAATTTGCTATGAATGCAGGTAACATGGACATATAAAAACAGACTACCCAAATCTTAAAGCTGCTTCAAGCAAGGAGAAGGTAGAGGAGAAAGCAAATGAAAGGAAGAGCAAGAAGAGGTTTTAGAGAGCTTTTTAGGTGGACTTAGCTTTAGATTAGATAGAAATATAAAAAGTAAGAGGAAGTTACCAAACTATGTTTAATGACCGATAATCTTGATCAGTTAGATCAAGAAGAAATATGTCCCTTAACCTATAATTTATTGCTTAAAGTTTCTGAAATAATTCATATTGCATATAGAAAATTTAAGAAAATGCATGTTAGATTAAACTTAGAATTACAAGACTTACAAAAGGAGCATGAAACCCTTAGGAAAGATCACACAGTGATTGACAAAAACCACATGAGTTTACTAGATGAATTTGATGATATGAATAAGTAGAAATGATCTTCTAAAATCATCCTACATAGAACTAGAAAAAGAACTTAAAAAATTTTAAAGATGAATATGAAAATAGAGAGCACTATTTAAAATATTATACTAATGTGTTAGAAGATGTAAACATATTTCTTAAGTTGAAAGTGAAAGCTCTCAAGGAAAATAGGATACCCCTACACTTAAAGATTTTACTAATTCTATTTTGAAGTAAAAAATTTTAAAACCTAGGAAGAGACTAATTTATTATCGGAGATTGAAAAACTCTTTTCCTAGAGTTAAGTGTTTTACTTATGGGATGATTAGACAAATATCACACACTTATACTTTACATAAAAAAAAAACTTATTTAGTGTGGAGATCTAAGATACATAAAATAAATCATATCATACATACATCTAGTTTTATTTTACCAAAAAGAGAACCCAAACTTATTTGGGTTCCCAAGACTAACGTTTACTTATTTTTTAGGTATGCTCTCATACAAGACCTCATGAGAGCATTTGGTACCTAGATAGTGGTTACTCGAAGCATATGACTGGAGACACTGCACAATTCATATCATTGGAAGGCAAGAATGGAGGCAAGATTACACTGGAGATAATACCACTAGGAAAGTGGTTGACAAAGGTATGATCAGAAACTTGAATAAATTTTTCATTGAGAATTTTTTATTTGTAGAAGGCTTAAAGCATAATTTGATAAGTATTAGCCAGCTATGTGACAAAAGGTATAGTGTTAAATTTTTTTCCCTCTAGCTGCATATTAAGTATAAATGGAAATGATATATTGCATGGAACCAAGGTAAATAATATTTATATGCTAAATTAGAACTGTATTAAAACTCCTAAGGAATTGGTTAGAGGTATACCAAAACTAGACTTTACTAAGGATCACCTTTGTTATGCATGTCAACTAAGAAAATATGTGAAGTTCTCATTTCATTTCAATAAGAATCTTAGAACTAGCAAACAATTAGAAATAATTCATATGAATCTTTTTGGACCGGTTAGTACTGTAAGTCTAGGAGGGATGCTATTTGAATTTATGATTGTTAATGATTTCTTGAGATTAACATGGTTTAAATTTTTATTTCATAAGAGTGAATCATTTGAGGAATTTAGAGACTTGTCGACTTGGATTCAAAGAAAACTAGGATGTGAAATTTTAATAATTCAAAGTGATCACATAGGTGAATTTGAAAATAAAAAATTTGAGGAGTTTTGTAAAGAACGAGGAATTTATCATAATTTTTCTAAACCTAGGACCCCTCAGAATAATGGGGTAGTCAAAATAAAGAACATAATATTAATTGAAGCTACTAGAGCTATGTTAGTAGAATATTAACTTTCTAAATATTTTTGAGCTAAAGCAATTAGTATGACATGTTATATTCTGAATAGGGTGAACATTAGATCAAAATTGAATAAAATATCCTATGAGCTTCTTAAGGGGAGAACACCTAATTTGTCATATTTGCATGTTTTTAGGTATAAGGTGTTCATTCATAATAATGGAAAATATTGTTTAGAAATTTTTTATCTAAAATCAGATGAAGGAATTTTTCTTGGATACTCTAGTGCTGTAAAATCATAGAGTATTTAACAAAAAAAAGTTTGGTTATTGAGGAGACCACATATGTTATATTTGACGAATCTTGAATTTTGGAAGAGTCAAATTTAAAAGGATAATTTTGAAAATGTCTTCCAAAGAATTAAGAAGATAAATTTGGATGAAAATTTAAAGAAAGAAAACTCATTGCCTAGAGATTTAAAATTTTCTAAAAACCATCATAAGGAATTGATTCTAGGTGAACCGAGTGAGGGTGTTAAAACTAGGTGTGGACTAAGCAAAGAAGTCAACTATTATGCCTTTATTTAATTGATAGAATCCACAAATGTTTATTAAGTACTTTTAGGTGAATTTTGGATTTTAGCCATGCAAGAATAATTAAATTAGTTAGCAAGGAATGATGTTTGGAAATTGATTACAAGGCCAAAGGATCAAAGTATAGTTGGAACTAAGTGGATATTTAAAAATAAAATAAATGACTTATGAGTTATTATTAGAAATAAGGCTAGATTAGTTGCTAAGGGGTATAATCAATTTGAAGGGATTGATTTTGAGAAGACTTTTGCTCCTGTAGTAAGACTTGAAGCAATTAGGGTTTTGTTAGCCATTGCTTGTTTTAGAGGATGTGTATAAATTGAAAAAGGCATTGTATGGATTGAAACAGACATCTAGAGCTTGGTATGAGAGGATAAACACTTTTTATTAGAGAGATCTTTTGTAAAAGGAAGTGTAGACACTACTCTCTTTTTGAAGAAACTAGAAGATGATATACTAATTGCTCAAATTTATATTTATGATATCATTTTTGGATTAACTAATAAAAATTTTTATGATGATTTATCAAAAATAATGAGTAGTGAATTTGAGATGAGCCTAATGAGAGATTTAAGTTATTTTCTTGGTTTTAACATTAAACAAATTGAGGAGGGAAAAATTTTTAGTTAGTCAAAGTGTGTTAAGGACATCCTCAAAAAGTATGAAATAGACAATATTAAACCAGTAAGTACACTAATGAGTTTCTCAGTTCAGTTGGATAAAGACCCAAAGAAAAAATCTATTGATCATAAGAAATTTAGAGAAACAATTGGATTTTTTCTTTATTTGACAGCTAGATGACCATATATTATGTTTAATGTTTATTTGTGTGCTAGATTTCAATTAGATATAAAAGAATCACATTTGAGAGCAGTAAAAAGGATTTTGAGATATTTTTATGAACTCATAACTTAGGGATTCGGTATCCTAAGTACAACTATTCATTTAAAATTATTAGATATTCTAATTCAGACTTTACAGGTTGTAGGGTTGATCGAAAGAGTACATATGGAACATATCAATTTATAGGAAATTCTTTAGTTTTTTGTCTAGTAGAAAATAAAATTTTGTAACCCTATCTACTGCTGCAGCTGAATATATTGTCTTAGGAAATTGTGTGTCACAAGTTCTTTGGTTGAAATAATAGTTGATTGATTTAGGATTTATAATAGGCACAATTCCAATTTAGTGTGATAACACTAGTGCCATTTGCATTTCAAAAAATCCTATTCAACATTATAGAATCAAATATATAGATATAAGGTATCATTTAATTAGGGATCATATATCCAAAGGAGAAATTGAATTGAATAATGTTTCAACTGAAAATCAAGTTGCAGACAATTTTATAAAACCATTAGGCATTGATACTTTTAGCACATTAAGAATAAGGTTAGGTGTGATTGATCTTAATGCTTAGATAAAATCTTATACAAACTTGATATGTTTTAATGTGTTTGTTTTTGTTTTTGTGTTGTTTTTGTTTAAGTTGTGAGTGTTTTTATTTTGTTTTTGTTTTGAGAATTTTTAATTTAGACATCTGTCAGTTGTGAAAGGTTGATTGAATTTAAGAAATTTTTATGGATTTTATTTTCTAAGTGTTTTATTCATACTGTACAAAATTATTTCATACAGTACAAATTATGTAGCATGTCAATCATTATTTTGGAGTGAATGCGTAAATTTTGATTTTTTAACATAGATCATACTTTACGATAATGTCATAATTACGTATGATCTATATACATTCGTCTGTATGCATGTAGACGATTATATGGGTAGAATTAGTTATTATAACTAATCATATGTATGAATAAAAATTTCGTCTGTACGATCCACATCTCATTTTCTGTGGGGGACGAACCTAACTGTCATTAAAATGATCTTAAATAACTAATTGTCCCAAACGAATACATGTTCATCTGTATGATTGTATGGTCAAAAAGTCTGTATGAAAGGATGCCTCGTAAATTGTATGTTTACGAAAAGTCGTTTAGTTTTTGACGTTATCATTCGTCCAAACAAAATTTTTTTCGTCCCGTACGATCACAAAATCGTACGTACGAATCCATTTTCATACTATATGATGGGTCATTTTCCTTTAAATAGGAGGGCTATAGAATTAATTTTCATTCACTTCCAAACCCTTCTTGAATCCTTCTAGAATCCTTCTAGAGGCACCAACCTAGGAATGACAAGTTGTACCAAGTGCTCAAGAGTAACTAAGTTATCATCATCCAGGGGTGGGGATGACAACTTCCTGTCCAGAGATAATGAGGATTCCTTCTATAGGTATATAACCTAAAAAATCACTCCTTCAAGACTACTGATTCAAGATGAAATCTACTTTTAAGTTATGCCTCTATTTGCTTCAACCCAATTCTCCTTCATTTTGAGTTTGATCTATGCTTATCATAGAGAGACTTTTTACTATTTCTTAGAAAATTTAAGGTTTAGCAAGGATCAAACTAGGATAACTTTGTTTGACAAAAAAGAAATGGGGGACTTAGGAAAATATATGAACCTTTCTTCATTTAAGGACTCGTGGGACTAGAGCACAAACATTAACCTCTAAATTTGATTATGACTGGTCTGAGATAAATAAAAATTTTAGAGGTGTAACTCAAGTTTGTCACTTGGTTAGAGTTTGTACTTTAAATTAAAATTCTAGGGTCTTCTAACATGTATTAAGAACTTCAATCATTCCTAAGGCTAATGATCACATAAACATTACTCCTCTTCTGTCAACCGTTACCTATTTGATCATGACTCTACAACCAATTGATGAGGCCCAACTCATCTTGGATTACATTCATAACCTTTATGAAATCAGTTTTTCCTTCTCATAAGAGGAAGAAAAATATTGCTTTAGGACACTTAGTGACCTATATTTTGGAAAAGAAGTACAACATAATTCATCCAGAACCTCCCACATAAATACCAATGTTCTTCACCGATGCTTCTTTTTTATCTTTTTTTGAGAGTTTAAGTGAGGATATTGAGGGAGAAGGGGAGCACTTGCACCTACTTAAGGACCTTATCAGAACTACTTTTAGGAGTTGGTCCAACAATTTGATTGATTGGAGAGTCATTTTGATCAAATCCAGACTCATTTAAATAAGTAGGATGCACAATACCAATAAGATATGGGGTGGATCCGAGGCCAGTTTGACTCTGTGAACATGAATATAGCTATGAGGAATAGCTATTTCTCAATCTTCAACAAGTCTCCTCCTCCAGATTAGGGCCCTTTAGAGTTTTAGATGTACTTCTTTGTAGTTGCTTTTCCCAGTCTTTTCCTGATGATGTGATGATGTTTGTGATTATTTCTTTATGTAGTACTTGTTTATGTGTTTAGATTTGTGTTGATGTTATGATATTTAAAAATTATGTTTATTGATATCAATGGTTTTGATGTATCCGATTTTTTTGATATCAATAAAAATGTCATGTTTTATTTTGTTATTTTTTGTTCTTTGTTTGAAATGTGAGTTTGCCTATATGAAAAGTCTGTTTTTAATTGATCTAAAAAGTGTTATAAATTAACTTGTATTATAAAATTAATTTCATTATGAAATCTAGTTTTTCAATAATTTAAGTTAACTTGTAACTCGATCAAGTTAAGCATATCAATCTCATGTTTTTTTTAAGCAAACATAATTTAAATATCATTATTGAAATTTTGATGTCTTATCATTTTTTATTTCTTTTTTAATATAATTATTTTTGTAATTAGAAAATTTTGATTTTTAGATTATTCATTTTGCAAAGGAAAAAAAGGAGTATATCAAAAAGAAATGTACAGTGTGTACAAAAATTGAAAGAATGCGAAATGATTTACGAAATGAAAAAAGGCATAAAATTAGTTCAAATAGAAAACGATGCACAAAGTGTGCTACAAATATTTGAAAAGATGTGCAATGTCGCCAATTGAATATATTTTTTCCTCTGTCGTTTAAACTTTAATTCAAATCAATCTAATTTTCAATTATATTTTATAATGAAAATTGAAATTTACAAATCTTCATTTCATCACTTTTGTAATAATCTTCCTTGTCTAATTGTCTAGAATGCTTCATGACCTTGATAAATTTTTCTTATCTAAGTTGTTCTTTAATTTAAAATTTTTAAATCTTTCTTTTCATCTTATGGTAATTAACTTTGTTATTGCATTTATATTTCTATCTATTTCAAGATCAATTATTATGGTTTCTCATTTGAAATCTTTCATTTGAATTTTCTTATTACCTTTTTGTTGTTGTCAAAGGGGGAGTAATATTATTTTGTATTTTTTGTTTCGTGTGTTTGTGTTTGTGTTTCGTGTTTGTGTTCTTGGTTATTTAAATTTTCTTTTTTTAAAAAAAGTTTGTGTGCACTTCATGGAATTTCCCTATATTCATTTGTTTTATTCTTTTAGGGGGAGCTAAGGAGAATTTAGGGTATACATATTAACTCAAAAAATAATTATTTTGCCATTATAAAAAAAGGGGAGATTATTGAGATAGTTGCAACTTAGTTTTTTCATTGTTGATATTCTTGCAACATATATGTTTTTGATGATTCTAAATATTATTATTTTAAATACAATTTCTCCTAATATATTTTGGATGTATTATTTTTGTTGTTTGTGTAATAATATTTCGGAAAAATCATACTCTAGATTGTTGAAAACTTCAAATCATATTAGATTAGGGTTCATTATAAATGAAGTTTGTATTTTTTATTTTATTGAGTCTGAGAGAGTGTGATTGTATTTGAGTAACAATGCACACACATACTGGGAGAGTATTTAAAATTTATAATTTTTTAAACTGATCATACTGTACGAAGTAATTTTGTACGAGAGAATTTATTTAGTTATTTTCCCATACGAGCAGTGAAATAAACTACAGGTAGAAAATTTATCTAAGTACTGATCGTACTGTATGAAGCTTCCTTTTTATAGACGACATCCAGAGTACGAATTGGACGTGTCCCTTTTCATCCTGATGAATCTTAGAGTTTTCTGAATTGATCATACTGTATGATATCCTATTCGTACATATGCCATCTAGAGTACGAATTAGATGGGTCCCTTTTGGTCCCAACAAATCTTAGAGTTTTTTGAACTGATAGTAATGTATGATATCCTGTTCGTACAGACAACGTCCATAACATGAATTGGACGGGTCCCTTTTTGTGACGATGAATCTCAGAGTTTTTTGAACTAATCGTACTGTATAATATCATGTTCATACAAATAACGTCCAAAGTACAAATTAGACAGGTCCCTTTGGTTGAGATAGTTGCAACTTAATCTTTTAATTATTGATATTCTTGCAACATGTATATTTTTGATGATTCCAAATATTATTATTTTTATTATAATTTCTCCTAACATATTTTAGATATATTATTTTGTTGTTTGTCTGTACTAATATTTCAAGAAAATCATACTCTAGAATTTTGAAAACTTCAAATCAGTTAATATTAAGGTTTATTATAAATGAAGATGCATTTTTCATTTTATTGAGTCTAAGAGAGTGTGATTGTAATTGAGTAGTTGTGCACACACACAATGAATGAGCATTTAAAATTTGTAATTTTTAAACTGAGTAGTCAAACGAACAGAAGGAAGAAAATTTTTCTAAGTTTGGATCGTACTGTATAATGTCATTTTCATACAGACACCGTCCAGAGTACAAATTGGACTGGCCCATTTTCATCACAACGAATTCAAAGTTTTTTGAACGGATCATACTGTACGATGCCGTGTTCGTATGTACGTCGTCCAAAGTATAAATTAGGTGGGTCCCTTTTTGTCCAGATGAATTCAAAGTTTTTCAGAATAGATCATACCATACGATGTCGTGTTCGTACGTATGCCATCCAGAGTACAAATTAGATGGGTCCCTTTTCGTCCCAACAAATTTGAAATTTTTTTGAATGAATCATACTGTACGATGTCGTGTTCGTACGTATACCGTATAGAGTAAGAGTTGGACAGGTCCCTTTTCATCCCGATGAACCTATATATTTTTTGAACTAATCATACTATACGATATCACATTCGTACTTATGCCATCCAGAGTACTAAAATGTGGGGTCCCTCTTCGTCCTGATGAAGATGAATAATTTTATAACTGTTCGTATAGTACAAATTATGTTCGTATTCGACAATCATCGTGTACGAAGTCATTTCATACATATTTATAAAAGGTTCGTATGCAATAGTTTTTGAACTGTCGTATGTACAAACATACGATGGTACCATATGATCATACATGCTCAAAATAAAAAATTTTAGTTTTCTGGATGGTTTTTCGTGTCTTTCATATAAAGGTCCTTTAAAACTGATGTGAAAAGAGTTTTTCTTTGTGATTTTTTAAGGGCAAGTAAAAGAGTGATTTTGGGATAGTGTTTGAGAGAGATTTCTTGCAAGTGGAGTGTGAAGGGTTCACAAGTTTACTCAAAGGTAAGGATCTCTTTGTATTTTTTGTTATCACTCTTCTTTTCTTCTTTTTAGTTGCTCGTGAAAAGATAATTGAAGAACAACCAATACTCTGCCGACTCTTAGAGAGTTCGAATAGATGACGGTACTCTGTCGACACTTGAAGGTTATGAAAGGATGACAGTTCTTTGCCGATACTTAGATAGTGTGAAAGGATAACGGTTCTCTGTCGACACTTGGAGAGTGTGAACAGACGATAGTTCTCTGCCAAAACTTGGAGGGTGTGAAAGGATGATGGTACTTTGCCGACACTTGGAGGGTGTGAAAGGATGATGGTTCTTTGCTGACACTTGAAGAGTGTGAACAGATGACAGTTCTCTGCTGACACTTGGAGGGTGTGAAAGGATGATGGTTCTCTGCTGCACAGGGGATTACCGAAAATGAGTTTTGGTAAAGGCTTCTCCAACTTACTATGTGAGCAAAAAGAGAGTCACTTTGGTAATAGTGTAATACCTGAAGAGAGAGTCTTCAGAAAGTGGATATAGGTCATGTTTAACCGAAACACTATAAATCTATGGCATGTTTAATTTCCACATATTTTATTTTCTGCACTTTGGTATTTGTGGTTGAAAAGCTTTCTTAAAAAGATAATCAAAGTTAAAAAATTGTTAAAATTAGTTTTCTATTAAAAAATCCAAGAGAATTTTTAAATTACTAATTCACCCCCCTATTGGTTAGCCTTGAGACGATTGCTTAGGTTTAAAAATCTATACAAAATATAAAGGTGGTATCAAAACTTTATTTCAAAACTATAAGTTTAGTATACTTTTTAAAAATGATAATGGATAATTTTAGAAACCAAAACACACCTGAAGGGTATTCGATCACTAGACCTCTATTATTTGATAATATCTCTTTTGATTTTTAGAAAACATGCATGTCAACTAGACTTATAGATGACATTAGAGTTGAAACATCCTTTTCTGACTGTATTGTATAAGAACATGACTTAGCATAACTAAATGCTAAATGTTTAAATAGTTTCTTTTGTGCACTTAAGTCTGAAGATAACATGCGGGTTTCCACTTGCAACTATGGAAAGAACATATGTGATAGACTTTGTTTTACTTGTGAAAGGACTAATAAAGTAAAGCAATCCAGATTAAATATCTTGTTACAAGACTATAAATTATTTTGCATGGAACCCAATGAATCCATTTTTGACATGTACATAAGATTTACTCAAATAGTAACTTCTTTGCATGCATTAGGTAGGGAACTATTAAATACTAAAATGGTTAGTAAAGTTCTTTGTTATTTTCCTACTACTTATGATGCTAAAATAACTATGATTACAAAGTCTAAGGACTTAAATATTTACTCTATTGATAATCTTCTTGGATCACTAATTGCTAATGAGCAAGGAGCGAGTCAAAGAAAGATTGATGCAGGAGAACAATAAAATGAGAAGAACATAATACTAAAAGTGGATGACTCCGAGAGCGATCAGTCACAACCTAAGGATGAGGACGATGTTGCCTTGATGATAAGGCAATTCAGGAGTTTTCTTAAAATGAAGCAAAGGTGACGCCAGCTGTGGAACAAAGGTAAGTTCCACAAAAAATGTTAAGCTTTCTAATGATGTGATTTTTTATGACTGCTAGAAACCTGGACATATAAAAATGAATTGCCCTAATCTTAAAGCAACTCCTAGCAAGGAAAAGGAAGAGGAGAAAGCAAATGCGAGAAAGGGAAAGAAGAGATTTCAAAGAGAATTTTGGGAGGACTCAACTTTGGATTCATTAGATATAGAAAAAGAGGAAGTCACCAACCCGTGTTTAATGGCCGATAATCTTGATTAGTCAGATTAAGAAGAGATATGTGATTTAACCTATGATGAATTGCTTGAAGTTTCTGAAAGAATACATACTATATATAGAAAACTGAAGAAAATGCATGCTAGGTTGAACTTAGAATTATAAGAATTATAAAAAGAGCATTAAACTTTTAAGAAAGATCACACATTGATTGACAACAACCATATAAACTTGATGAATTTGATGATTTGAATAAGGAAAATGAATTACTAAAATCATCATATACTAAATTAGAAAATGAATTTAAAGATTTTGGGGATGAATCTGAGGATAGAGAGCAATATTTAAAATATAATATTAATGTATTAGAAGATGTAAACACATTTCTTAAATTGAAAGTGCAAGCTATAGAGAAAAATAGGATACCCCCTATCCTTGAAGATTTTACTAATCCTATTTTGAGATAAAAATTTTTAAAACCTAGGAAGAGACAAATTTATTATCAAAGATTAAAAAACTTATTTGTTGGAGTTAAGTGCTTTACTTATTGGATGATTGGACATAATTCAAACACTTATTTTTTACTTAGAAAAAATCATTTAGTGTGGAGATCTAAGATCCATAAACCAAGTCATATCATACATGCATCTAGATTTATTTTGCCAAAAAGAGAACCCAAACTTGTTTGAGTTCCCAAGACTAACATTTGATTGTTTTGTAGGAATACTCTCATATAAGATCTCGTGAGAGCATTTGGTACATGGAGAGTGGTTGCTCGAAGCATTTGATTGGAGACACTTCACAATTCATATCGCTGGAAGCCAGGAATGGAGACAAGGTTATATTGGGAGATAATACTAATAGGAAAGTGCTTGACACAGGTATGATGGGAAACCTGGATAACTTTTTTATTAAGAATATTTTACTTGTAGAAGGATTAAAGCATAATTTGTTAAGTATTAGCCAACTATGTGATAAAGGGTATATCGTTAAGGTTTTTCCCACTAGCTGCATATTAAGCCTAAATAGAAATGATGTTTTGTATGGAACCACGATAAACAATATTTATATGCTAGATTTGAATTGTATTAAAAATCCTAATAATTTTTTTTCAAAAACAATTTCTGATGAATCTTAGTTATGACATAAGAGACTTTGTCACGCTAGCATTAAAAACTTTAGGAAAATTACTCAAAAGGAACTAGTTAGAGGTATACCAAAATTAGACTTTATTAAGGATCACCTTTGTGATGCATGTCAACTAGGAAAACAAGTGAAGTCATCATTTCATTCCAATAAGGATCTTAGAACTAGCAAACCATTGGAGATTATTTATATGGATCTTTTTGGACCGATTATCACTATAAGTCTAGGAGGGAAGATATAACATTTTGTGATAGTTGATGATTTCTTAAGATTCAGGAGGGCTAAATATTTATTTTATAAGAATGAATCATTTGAGAAATTTAGAGATTTTTCGACTTGGATTCAGAGTAAACTAGAGTGTCAAATTTTAACAATTCAAAATGATCACGGTGGTGAAGTTAAAAATAAAAAATTTGAGGATTTTTATAAAGCACATAGAATTGATCATAATTTTTCTGCAACTAAAACCCCTCAGTAGAATGGGATAGTCGATAGAAAGAATATAATATTATTTGAAGCTGCTAGAGCCATGTTAAAAAAATATATACTTTCTAAATATTTTTGGGCTGAATCGGTTAGTACTGCATGTAACATTTTGAATAGGGTGAACATGAGGTTTAAATTGAATAAAACATCCTATGAGCTTCTTAAGGGGAGAATACCTCATGTAACATATTTGTATATTTTTGATGAAAGATGTTCAAACGTAATAATGGAAAATATTCTTTAGAAAATTTGATCCAAAATCAGATGAAGGAATTTTTTTGAATACTATAGTGTTGGAAAATCGTATAAGGTCTTTAACAAAAGAACTTTAATAGTTGAAGAGACCACACATATTATATTTGATGAATATGGTATTTTGGAAGAGATTAGTTTGGAAGAGGATGATATAGAAAATTACTCCCAAAGGATTAAAAAAATTAATTTGGATGAAAATTTGGAACAAGAAAATCCTTTGCCTAGAGATTTGATATTCTTTAAAAACCACCCTAAGGAATTTATTTTAGGTGAACCTAGTGAGGGTGTTAGGACTAGGCATGAACTTAGCAAAGAAGTCAAACATTATGCCATTATTTCAATGATAGAACTCACAAATATAAATCAAACACTTTCAGATGAATTTTAAATTTTGGCAATACAAGAAGAATTAAATAAGTTTGTAAGGAATGATGTTTGAGAATTGATTGCAATGCCAATAGATCAAAGTGTAGTTGAAACTAAGTGGGTATTTAAAAATAAAATGAATGACTCAGGAATTGTTAGAAATAAGGCTAAATTAATGGCTAAAGAGTATAATAAATTGAAGGGATTGATTTTGAAGCAACTTTTTCCCCAGTAGTAAGACTTAAAGCAATTAGGGTTTTGTTAGCCTTTGCTTGTTTAAGAGGATTTAAATTATATCAAATGGATGTTAAAAGTGCCTTTTTGAACGGGGTGATTCAATAGGATATTTATGTTGAATAACCTCAAGATTTTGAAAGTTTTAAATTCCCTAATCTTATGTATAAATTGAAAAAGGCATTTTCATGGATAGAAACAGGCACCTAGGGCTAGGTATGAGAGGTTAATCACTTTCCTATTAGAGAGATATTTTGGAAAAGGAAGTGTGGACACCACTCTCTTTTTGAAAAAATTGAGAGACGATATACGCATTGTTCATATGTATGTTGATGATATCATTTTTGAATTTACTAATAAAAATCTTTATGATGATTTTTTCAAAATAATGAGTAGTGAATTTCAGATGAGATTAATGGGAGATCTTAGTTATTTTCTTAGTTTTAGTATTACGTAAATTGAGGAAGGAATATTTCTTAGTTAGTCAAAGTATGTTATGAATATCTATAAGAAATTTGAAATAGACAATCCTAAACTAGTAAGTACACCTACGAGTTTCTCAGTTCAGTTGGATAAGGACCCAAAAGAAAAATCTGTTGATCAAAAGAAATTTAGAAAGATTATTGGATCTTTACTTTATTTGATAACTAGCAGAACATATATTATATTTAGTTTTTATTTGTTTACAAGATTTCAATCAGATCTAAAAGAATCATATTTGACAGTAGTAAAAAAGATTTTGAGATATCTCTTAGGAACTCAGAACTTAGGGATTTGCTATCCTAAGTATAGCTCTTCATTTGAAATTGTTGGATATTTAGATTTAAACTTTGCAGGTTGTAGGGTTGATTGAAAGAAAACATCTAGAACTTATCAATTTATAGGAAATTATTTAGTTTTTTTGGTCTAGTAGAAAATAAAATTTTGTAACCTTATCTAGTGCTGAAGCTGAATACATTGCCTTAGGAAGTTGTTTAGCATCAGTTCTTTGGTTGAAATAATAGTTGATTGATTTAGGATTTACAATAGGCACAATTCCAATTTATCGTGATAACACTAGTGTCTTTGCATTTCAAAAAATCCTATTCAACATTCTAGAACCAAACATATATACATAAGACATCATTTCATTAGAGATAATGTATCCAAAGGAGAATTGAATTGAATCATGTTTTAACAAAAAATCAACTTGCAGACAATTTTATAAAACCACTAGCCTTTGATACTTTTAGCACATTAAGAACAAGGTTAGGTGTGATTGATCTTAATGCTTAGATAAAATCTTCTGCAAACTTGATATGTTTCTTATGTTTATTGTCTATTTTTGTTTATAAATTTTTTTGTTTGTGTTTTTTATTTTTGTTTTTATTTTTGTGTTTTGTTTTTTTTGGACTTGTATCATTTATCAAAAAATATTTTCTAGTTTTCATGCTAATTTTCTAAGTGTTTTAATCATACTTTATGAAATAATTTTCGTACCATTCGAATTCTGTAGCATGTCAATCGTTGTTTTGGAGTGAATGCATAACATTTTAATTTTTTTTACATAGTTTGTACTGTACGATATTGTAATCATCCCGTACGATCTGTATAGATTCGTCTGTTTGCAAGTAGACGATTATCTGGGCAGAATAGATTATTATGACTGATCGTATGTATGAACTAAAATTTTGTCTGTACGATCCACGTGTCATTTTATGTGGGGGAAAGACCTAACCGTCATTAAAATGATCTTAAATAACTGATTGTCTTGGACGAACACCTATTTTTCTATACGATCGTATGGTCACAAAGTATGTACAAAAGGATGCTTCATAAATTGTGTGTTTATGAAAAGTCATTTAGTTTTAGACGTTGTCGTTCATCCATACAAAAATTATTTCATCCTGTACGAACCCAAGATCGTATGTATGAATTCATTTTCATACTGTACGAAGATTCATTTTTCTTTAAATAGGAGGGCTTTAGAATTCATTTTCATTCATTTCCAAACCTTCCTTGAATCCTTTTAGAGGCACCAACCTAGGAAAGATAAGTTCTAGCAAGCGTTCTAGAGTTTTTAAGAGTTCTTTATCCAGGGGTGGGGATGACAATTTTCTATCTAAAGACAATGAGGATTCTTTCTATAGGTATATAACTGCAAAAATCACTCCTTCAAGACTACTGATTCAAGATGAAATCCACTTTCAAGTTATTCCTCTATTTGCTTCAACTCAGTTCTCCTTTATTTTGACTTTGATCTATGCTTATCATAGGAAGACCTTTTACTAATTTTTTTAGCAAATATGAGATTTAGCGAGGATGAGAGTAAGATAACATCATTTGTCAAAAAATAATGGGTAGAAATCACTAAGGAAGATCTAGGAACCTTTTTTTTATTTAAGGACTCATGGGACTAGAGCACACACTTTAACCTCCAAATCTGACTATAATTGGCTTGAAATAAGACTCTTAGAGGTGTCACTTAAGTTTGTCACTTGGCTAGAGTATACACTTTAAATCAAAATATAAGGGTCATCCAACATGTCCTTAGAACTTCAATCATTCCTAAGGCTGGTGATCACATTAACATTACACCGTTACCTATTTGATCATGACTTGACAACCAATTAATGAGGCCCAACTCATCTTAGATTACATTCGTAACCTTTCTGAGATTGGGGTTCATTCTCATAAGAGGAAGAAAATTATTGCTCTAGGATATTTAGTGCCTCTTTTCGATCTCTTTTTGGGAGGAAGGAGAGTTCAGGTGAGGATACTGAGGGAGAAGGGGGAGCACTTGCACCTGCTCAGGGACCTGACTTTTAAGATATGGTCCATCGATTTGATTAGTTGGAGAGTCATTTTGATCAAATTCAGACACACTTAAACTAGCAAAATGCATAATACCAATAAGATATGGGGTGGGTCTGATGCTAGTTTGACTCGATGAACACTAATATAGCTATGATGAATAGTTATTTCTCAGTCTTCAACCAACCTCCTCCTCGATACTAGGGTCATTCAAAGTTTAATATGTACTTCTTTGTAGTTGCTTTTGCCAATCCTTTCATAATGACGTGATGATGATGTGATGATGTCAGTATTTATTTCCTTATGTAGCACTCATTATTTTTGTTTATATTTATGTTGATGTTGTGATGCGTAGATGTTATATTAATTGATATCAATGGATTTAATGTATCCGATCTTTTCTAATATAAAAAAAATGTCATGTATTGTCTAGTTACTTTGTTCTTTGTTTGAAATGTGAGTTTACCTATATGAAAATCTTGTTTTAATTGATCTAAAAACTATTATAAATTAACTTGTATTACAAAATTAATTTCATTATAAAATTTAATTTTTTTAAAATTTAAATTAACTTATAACTCGAGCAAGTTAAGGATATCAATTTTATGTTCTTTTTAGGAAAATATAATTTGAATATTATTATTGCAATTTTGATGTCTTATTTTTTAATTTCTTTTTTAATATAATTATTTTTATAATTAAAGAAATTTGTTTTTTTAGATTATTAATTTTTGAAAGACCAAATAAATAAAAAGTGTATATAAAAAAAAATGAACAGTGTGTACAAAATTCGAAAGAATGCGTAATGGTTCACAAAATGAAAAGAGGCATAAAATTTGTCAAAATAGAAAAAGAAGCATAAAGTGTGCCAAAAATATTTGAAAAGATGCGCAATGTCGTCAATTGAATTTGCTCTTTCGTCTATCGTTTAATCTTTAATTCAAATTAATCTATTTTTCAATTATATTTTATATTAAAAATTAAAATTAACTAATCTTCATTTCGTTACTTTTGCAATAATACTCCTTATCTAATTATCTAGAATGATTCATAACTTGATAAATTTTTCTTATCTAAGTTGTTCCTTAATTTAAACTTTTTGAGTTTTTCTTTTTCATCTTATGTTATTAACTTTGTTATTGCAATTATATTTTAATCTCTTTCAAGATCAATTATTTTGATTTCTCATTTGACATCTTTCATTTCAACATTTTATTACCTTTTTGTTGTTGTCAAAAAGGTGAGTAATATTATTTTGTGTTTTAAGTTGGTATTGGTATTGTGTTTTGTGTGTTTGTGTTTTATAAGTTTTTAAAAAATAAAAAAAAATATTTTGATGTGCTCTTCATGGAATTTTCTTATATTCACATGTTTATTCTTTTAGAGGGAGCTAATAAGAAATTTAAGGTATACATGTTAACTTAAACAATAATTATTTTTCCATCATAAAAAATGGGGAGATTATTGAGATAGTTGCAACTTAATTTTTCAATTATTGATATTCTTGCAATATTTATATTTTTGATGATTCCAAATATTATTGTTTTAATTACAATTTCCCCTAACACATTTTAGATGTATTGTTTTGTTATTTGTGTGTACTAACATTTTAGAGAAATCGTACTCTAGATTATTGAAGACTTCAAATTAGATCATATTAGGGTTTATTAGAAATGAAGTATGTATTTTTTATTTTATTGAGTTTGAGAGAGTGTGATTGTAATTGAGTAACTGTGCACACACCCACTAGAGGATCATTTAAAATTTGTAATTTTTAAACTAATCATACTATACGAAGTCATTTTGTACGGGATGATTTGTTCAATTATTGTTCCCTATGGGCAATCAAACAAAAAGAAGGAAGAAAATTTTTCTAAGTACGGATCGTACTGTATGATGTCATTCAGAGTACGAGTTGGACGGGTCTCTTTTCATCCTGACAAATTCGAAGTTTTTATGAATGGATCGTACAGTATGATGTCATGTTCGTACATATGCCATCTAGAGTATGAATAGGATGGGGCCCTTTTTGTCCTGACAAATTCAAAGTTTTTCTAAATGGATCATACCATATGATGTCGTGTTCATACGTACACCATCCAGAGTATGAATTGGACGGGACACTTTTCATCCTGATGAATTTAGACTTTTTCTAAATGAATCATACTGTACGATGTTGTGTTTGTACGTACGCCATCTAGAGTATGAGTTGGATGGGCCCTTTTTCGTCCCGAAAAACATTAAAATTTTCTAAACTGATCGTACTGTATGATATCCCATTCATACGTATGCCGTATAGAGTTCAAAAATGTGGGATCCCTCTTCATCCCAACAAAGATGAATAATTTTTAACTGTTCGTACATTATGAATTATATTCATATTGGATGATCATCATATACAAAGTCATTTTGTACAGATTCACAAAAGGTTCGTACGCAATAGTTTTTGAACTATTCATACATACAAACTTACGATCAGTCTATATGATCGTACACACTCAAAATGGAAAATTTCAATTTTTTGGATAGTTTTTTGTGTCTTTCATATATAAGGTTCTTTAAAATTGACATGAAAAGAGTTCTTCTTCATGATTTTTCAAGGGAAAGTGAAAGAGTGATTGTGGAAGAATGTTTGAGAGAGATTTCCTGCAAGTGGAGTGCGAAGGGTTCGTAAGTTATTCAAAGGTAAGGATCTCTTCGTCTTTTTGGTTATCACTCTTCTTTTCTTCTTTCTAGTTGCTCATGAGAAAATTTTTTAAGAAGATTCGATACTTTTTCGACACTTTGAGAGTGTGAACAGACGACGGTACTCTGCCAACACTTAGAGGGTATGAAAGGATGACGATTCTTTGCCAACACTTGAAGAGTGTGAAAGGACGATGGTTCTCTACCGATACATGGAGTGTGTGAATAGATGACGGTTCTCTACAAACACTTGGATGGTATGAAAGGATGATGTTACTCTACCGACACTTGGAGGGTGTAAAAGGATGACAGTTCTCTGCTGACACTTGGAGAGTGTGAACAGACGATAGTTCTTTGCCAACACTTGGAGGGTGTGAATGGATGACGGTTTTCTGACACACCAGGATTGGTGAAAGAGAGTTTTTATAAAGGGTTCTCCGCCTTGCTATGGGGGAAAAAAAGAGTCACTTTGATAATAGTGTAATACCTGAAGAGGGAGTCTTAAGGGAGTGGATGTAGGTCATGTTTGACCAAACCACTATAAATCTTTGCGTCATTTTAAATTTTAGCTTCTTTTATTTTTGCACTTTGGTATTTTTGGTTGAAAAGCTTTTTCAAAAAGATAATCAAAGTTAGAAAATTGTTAAAATTAGTTTTTTTATTAAAAAAAATCTAAGAGAATTTTTAAATTACCAATTTACCCCCCTCTTGGTTAGAATTGTGATAATTGCTTAGGTTTAAAAACCTATATGGAATCAAAACCTTTTTGCCCCGACAAACTTGAAAATTTTCTGAACGAATCATAGTGTATGATATCTCATTTGTACAGATGACGTCTAGAGTATAAAAATATGGGGTACCTTTTCATCCCGATGAAAATGAAAATTTTTCTAAATGTTCGTACAGTACGAACTTGGTTCGTACTGGATGATCACAAAAATATTTTATTCAGATTTATAAAAGGTTCATACACAGTAGTTTTTGAACTGTTCATATGTATGAACATATGATTGTACAAGCTCAAAATGGAAAATTTCAGCTTTCTATACAATTTTTCGTGTCTTTCTTACAAAAGGTTCTTAAAAAATGACCTGAAAAAGAGTTGTTCTTCATAATTTTTTTGTTACAAAATGACATGAAAGAATGATTGTGGGAGAGTGTTTAAGAGATATTTCTTACAAGGGGAGTGTGAAGGGTTCACAAGATTACTTAAAGCTAAGGATCTTTTTATGTTTTTGGTTACAACTCTTATTTTCTTCTTTCTAGTTTCTCGTGAGAAGATCTTTGAAGAAGACCCGCTACTCTGCCAACACTTGGAGGGTGTGAAAGGATAATAGTACTCTGCCCACACTTAGAGAGTGTGAAAGGATGACGGTAGTCTGCCGACACTTGGAGGGTGTGAAAAGACGACGGTACTCTACTGACACTTGGAGTGTATGAAAGGACGATGATACTTTACTGACACTTGGAGGGTGTGAAAGAATAATATTTCTATGCTGACACTTGGAGGGTGTGAAAGGACGACGGTTCTCTGCCACACTAGGGATTGGTGGAAGAGAGAATTGTAAAGGCTTCTCTACATTGATGTGTAAGCAAAAGGAGAGTCGCTTTGGTAATAGTGCAATACCTAATGAGGGAGTCTTCAGGGAGTGGATATAGGCCGTGTTTGACTGAACCACTATAAATTTTTGTGTCCTTTTATTTTTCCTATTTATTTTATGTAATTTATTTACTATGGTTTAAAAGCTTATTTTAATCTAAAATCAAATTGCTGTAAAATTTAAAATGGTTTTCTATTAAAACATTAAAGAGAATTTTTAAAATACCAATTCACCCCTGATCTTGGTTAGCCTTGGGACAACTGCTTAGGTTTAACAGCCTATACAAAATCAACATAATTTTAATAGAAAAATAACCTATCATATAGTACAAAATTTGACCGTACGTGACAAAAAGTAATTTCGTACATGTGAATGGGAATGGAAAAAAATAAAATGACTTTTCATAAACTGTCATTCCTGAGACATCATTTCATACAAGCTTTTTGACCATATGATTGTACAGACGAACACCTATTCATCTAGGATGATCGAAATAATAAAGATATTTTTGACGGTTAGGTTCATCTACATGAGATACTGACAACATGATTGTATAGATGAAATATGATTTGGTATGTATGATCCGTGAATAATAATTGATATTTGAAAAACTGTTCCCAATCATATAGATAAAAAATAAATAATCATATAGATGATGATGACATCGTACAATATGATATGCATTAAAAATTTTAGTCTTGTTGGATCAATTAAAAAAATAACTACGTACAAGCTACAAAATTCATATAGTATGAAAGAGTTCGTATAATACGAAAGAAAAAAATTAACGTAAGACATGAAAAAGAAAAACACTTTTCAAAAACCAATCACCCAAGATCTACGACACGCAACAATGAAAAAAAACCAAAAACCTAATACTAACGAGAGAAAAACAAACACAACTAACAAACAAACAAACAATAACAAAATCTCAAACATTAACAAAAAAATAAAAATAAAAAATAAACACATCAATACATTACAAATCCAATTTACAGAAATTCAATTTTAAGCATTAAGATCAATCACACCTAATCTGGTTCTTAAGATACTAAATGTTTCAAAAGCCATTAGTTTTGTGAAAATATCTACATGTTAATTCTCAGTAGAAATATGATGTAACTCAATTTCTTCTTTAGCCACTTGATCTCTAATGAAGTGATGCTTTATTTCTATATGTTTGTTTATAGAATGTTGAATAGGATTTTCTGAAATGCATATGATAGTTGTATTATCACAAAAAATTGGAATAGTGCCAATTAAAAATCCTAAATTAATTAGTTGTTGTTTTAATCAAAGAACCTGTGCCACACAACTACCTAAGTAAATATATTCTACTTCAACAGTAAAAAGGGCTTATGAATTTTATTTTTTGCTAGACCAAAAAATTAAAGAGTTTCCTATGAATTGATAAGTTCTATAAGTACTTTTCCTATCAACCCTACATTCTGTAAAATTTGAATTAGAATATTCAATGATTTCAAAAGAAGAGCTTTTATTAGAACACCAAATTCCTAAATTTTAAGTTCCCAAAAGATATCTCAGAATTCTCTTAATAGCAGTTAGATGTGATTCCATTGGATTAACTTAAAATCTAGCACACAAATAAATACTAAACATGATATATGATCTACTAGTAGTTAAGTAAAGTAATGATCTAATTATTCCTTTAAATTTCATTTAATCAACAAATTTTCCCGTAGAGTCATTATCTAACTGCATTAATGAACTCATTATTATACTCACTAGTTTAGCACTATCCATTTCATATTTCTTGATGATGTCCTTAATATACTTTGACTAGCTAAGAAATATTTCATCCTCATTCTGTTTTATGCTAAAACTAAGAAATTAATTCAAGTCTCCCATCAAACTCATTTCAAATTCACTACTCATTATTTTTAAAAAATCATTACAAAGATTTTTATTGGTGGATCCAAACAAGATATCATCAATGTATATTTGAATAATGAGTATGTCATATCCTACCTTTTTTTAAGAAGAGAGTGGTATCTATAATGTTTTTAACATGCAAAGGCTATTAATACCCTTATTGTTTCAAGTCTGGCTACAGGGGCAAATGTTTCTTCAGAATCAATTCCTTTTATTTGATTATACCCTTGGCTACAAATCTTTTATTATTTCTAATCACAATACCTAAATCATTCATTTCATTTTTGAAAAACTACTTAGTTCCAACAATACTTTGATCCTTAAGTATTTCAATAAAATTCCAAACATCATTTCTAATAAATTGGTTTAATTATTCTTTCATGGCCAAAATTCAAAATTCATCAGAAAGTGCTTGATTTTTATTAGTGGGTTCAATCATTGACATAAAGGTAGAATGGTTCACTTTTTTGCTAAGACTATGCCTAGTTCTAACACCTTCACTTGGTTCATCTAAAATTAATTCTTTAGGGTGACTCTTGGAAAATTTCCATTCTCTAGACAAAGTGATTTCTATTCCAATATTTTCTTACAAATTTAATTTTTTAATTTCTTGCGAGATATCTTCAATTTGTTCTTCCTCCAACCTTGGTTCTTATGAATTACCATATTCATAAAAAATTATATATGTGTTCTTCTCAACTACTAAAGTTCTCTTATTAAAAACCTTATAGGATTTACCAACACTAGAATATCCTAAAAAAATTCTTTCATCAAATTTATGATCAAATTTTCTTAAAAGAGTTTTACCATTATTTTGAATGAACACCTTACATACAAAAACATGCAAATATAATAGATTAGGAGTTCTACCCTTAAGAAGTTCATAGGATCATATTAAACTTGGATATAATGTTCACCCTATTCAAAATATAACAAGCCATACTAACTACTTCAGCCCAAAAATATTTTGGAAGTGAATATTCAGCCAACATGGTTCTAGAGGCTTCTATCTAAGTTTTGTTCTTTCTTTCAACAACCCTATTCTGCTGAGTGGTCCTAGGTACAAAAAAATTGTGATCAATTCCTTGCTCTCTACAAAAATATTTAATTTTTTTATTTTTAAACTCTCTCCATGATCACTTTGAATTGATAAAATTTGACACCCTAGTTTTCTCTGAATCTATGTAAAAAAGTTTTTAAATTCATCAAATGATTCACCCTTATGAGATAAGAATTTGATATAAGTGAATCTTGAAAAATCATCAATAATTACATACCCAAAAACTTTACCTCCTAGACTTATAGTGCTAACTGTTGCGGATTAATGGATTATGATTTTGATGATAGAAAACATTCTTATTTCTCTACGACTGCCTTATGTATTGACATATTAGGTTCACACGATCGGATTGCAATTTGGAATTAGCTCAAGATTGGGTAGACTAGGTCTGAATCAATTTGTACATTTTTTCCTTTCTTGAGTCTATTGTATTTGGTGTGGCTCCTGATGCTTTGTAACTTGGAAGATTTTCTGTTGCTCCCTAAAGAATTCTATTTTTGATTTCATCGTCCGAGACGATATTTATATCATCCTGGACAATTTGTCCAAAAGCAAAAACCCTAATTAGGGCATCCTCATTAAAGAAGCCGTCATTATGCAAAATATATCGTCCTGGCCGATTTTGTATCGGCTAGAATGATAGGTTCAATTTAGAAAGAATATGCCGCCAGATATATTTAGAAATAACCTATTTTTGGACATCGTCTAGGTGGATCGTCCAGGACTATAAAATATCTTCCAGGATGATTCAGGTCAATTTTTCCAAAATTTCTCTAAAATTTAAGAAAAGCAATTATGACTTGATTTCATGATCAAATCGGCCTGGACGATCGCCAGATCGTCTTGGCCGATATGCTGGACGATTGGTCATCGGATAGCTATTTTTCAGGGCAATGTCGAGGATAATATTCCACAATTTGTTCTAATCATTCGAGATGATATATTATCATCCTAGACGATAAGAATAAATTTCTTATGATCATCTCAAATCATCCCCGCTGATTGGGCTTAAATTGTACTGATCTTATAGGACGATACGCCTTTCATCCTCGACAATAATATCGGCAATTTACATTAATGAGCTTATTTTGAGTTCTTCTATTTAAGCTATGACATGACACTTTGTAAGTGTCTTTGGCTGTCATTATAGCTTCATTCTTTTGGGGTAGACTTGAAGAGAGAGCTTAAAAGGGAGTGAGGAAAGGGTGGAGTTTGAGAGAGGGAGAAGATCCTATGAGGGGGGACTCAAGGGAGTGTGGAGGGGGTTCCACACGGTTGCTCCAACAAGCTTGCACCTGAATACCGTCGGATTCAAGGCTTGTCTTGAGGGAAGTTCACCAAAGAAGAAGATCTCTTTGGTGTCAAAGGACCCGGCGACTCCGCCGCACTAGAGAAGGTGTAAGTGATTTTGTAAGGGCTTCTCCGCCTAACTGTGAGGGCTAAAGGAGAGACACTTAGTTTAGTACAATACTTGGAGGGTGCCTCCAAGGAGTGGACGTATGTCATGGTTTGACCGAATTACTATAAATCTGGTGTGTTCTTTCCTTTATTCGTTCCGCATTTAATTTCCGCATCATTGATTTCTTTGTGGTGATTTTGGTTTGGAGTTTTGTTTTAAAAGATCTTTAACAACCAATTCACCTCTCTCTTAATTAGCTTTGGGACTAGTTCAATAGGGCCTAACATCTCTAACTAACTTTCAAGTGGTATCAGAGCACTTTCTAGTATCATCTGAGCACTTTTAAGTGGTATCAGAGCGGGATTCATAAAAACTGAGTTGGAAAACTTTTTGAATTTCAATCCATGGCAAATTTTGGAAATCTTATTATTGCGAAAGGTTATTCAATCACAAGACCTTTATTTGAAAATATTACTTTTGATTTTTGAAAAATCTGCATGACTACTTTCTTGCAATCAATTAATTTTTGCATGTGGCATATGATTTTAACTAGTTATTCATCACCATCCCGTATTATTAATGGAGTTAAAATTGATATTCCTTTTAATCAATGGAATAGGGAAGAACAAATCAATGCTCAATTGAATGGAAAATCTTTAAATTATTTTTTCTGTGCTTTAAATTCTGAAGATTTTATGTTCATATTCACGTGCACTACTGGTAAGGAAGTTTGTGATAAACTACACACCATATACAAACGCACTAGTGAAATCAAGCAATCCAAGTTGAATATGATAATGCATGATTTTGAACTATTTTCCATGAAACCTTATGAGATGATCTTAGACATGTATACTAGGTTCATTCAAATTGTAATATCATTGCATGCCTTAGGAAAAGATTTTTAAATTTTGCAAAAGTTAACAAAATTCTTCGTTGTCTATTAGATAAATTTGATACTAAAGTTATTGCTATTTGTGAATCTAAAGATTTGAATGTATATTTTATTGATAATTTGATTGTCCCTCATTGCCTACGAGCAAGGGTTGGGTCAAAGACTTTTGGATGCAGGTGAAACGATTGTTTTAAAAATGAAAGATAGAGAAGAAGATAGCTTAGTTGGTGATGACTTGTCAAGCAAATCACAAAGCTCACCAAAGCATAAGCAAAAGTGGAAATAAGGTAAAAATGGTAAGGAAATTCATATTTCTTCTTATATTATTTGCTTTCATTGTAGGAAGCCTGGACATATGAAAAATCAATGCCCTAATTTAAGAATTCTTCTTACAAAAGAAAAGGGTAAGACAAAGTTAAATTTAAATTGGAAAAATAATGAAAAGCAAAAAATCTCATAGGCAGACCTGGTTTCTGAAGCATCGGACCAGGAGAGAGATAATGGTTTAAAAGTATTCTTTGTTGTGTTTTGTTTTTATTTTTTTTCTTTTCTTATTTCTTGAAATTTTTTTTTCTGATCAACACACACATTCACTTTTCTAAAAACAAAAATCTACTTCCTGTTTTTTCTTGAACTCTTTGGTAAGTTGCGATGGACTTCTCTAAAAATAGTCAAAGGAAGGAAACTCATGTGTTTGACTCTCAATCTCTGTTTCCTAAAAGAGGTTATTCTACTTTTGATTTAAAATCTTTTTTATCTTTTAAATTAGTTTTTGAAATAATTTTTTTTATCTCCCTACATTTTATTTATCGCATAGGAATCTTTTGCAAGGTGCTGAATCTACATCATAATTTTCTTAATCAAGAAGTTCATTTTTTGTCAATAGTATGGGTTTACTTTTAGTTTTTAAGATTTCAGAAAGGTAGCATATTCAAAAAATTGGCCAATGATGCCAAAAATAAAAGATGCGCAAAGACGCCAAATTAAAAAAAAAAATAGAATACACAAAGTGTATCAAAAGATGCGTAGTGCACCAACTAATTGTCAAGAGGCATAAAATGAGCCCACAAATTTAATTCTTACCATTCTTGTACTTCTTAAAAGCTTAAGAAAACCCTTGATACTTTTGATACTTGAGTTTGAAAATCTTGATTCTTGATTCAGCAATTCGTGCATTAATCTTCTATTAGATATACTTTACGGAAGGAGTTTTTGTAAAATGATTGTTTATTTCTCTAATTTATTCCTTGATTTTGATATTGAATTAAAAAGTTTTTTAGCCTTTTTAAAAGAACTTAAGTTTGGATTATCAAATTCTGAATTTCTAACCTTTTCTGGGCCATGCGTTGTCAATCCAATTATACTAAGTTTTTTTGATTAAAACTAAGAGATAAATTTCTCATTTTAAGAATATTTGCTTTTTCACTAGATCAGGAAACATTTTTTTTCTTTTATTCATTTTGTTTTTTGTGCCTCCTCTCTTTTTGATAATGTCAAAGAGGGAGAACGTAATGTTGAATTTGTATCCTTTTTTTTTTCAAAAAAAAAAAAAAGATTTTTTTATCTCCCCTATTTTTTAAAAAGGTTTATTCTAGTGAGGGGGAGATTATGAGAAATTACTTTATTTGAAAATTTAAATTGAATTATTTGCCATCATCAAAAAGGGGGAGATTATTGCAGGTCACTGGTTTATGATTTTGATGATAACAAACATTCTTATTTCTCTACGACTGTCTTATGTACCGACATTTCAGGTTCACACGATCAGTTTGAAATTTGGAATCAGCTCAAGATTGGGTAGACTGAGTCTGAGTCAGTTTGTACATTTTTTCCTTTCTTGAGTCTATTGTATTTGGTGTGACTCCTGATGTTTTGTAACTTGGAAGATTTTCCGTTGCTCCCTAAAGATTTTTGTTTTTGGTAACATTGTCCGGGATGATATTTATATCATCTTGGATGATCTGTCCAAAAGCAGAAATCCTAATTAGGGCATCCTCATTAAAGCAGTCATCATTATGCAAAACACATAGTCCTGGACGATTTTTGTATCGGTCTGGACGATAGGCTCAATTCAGAAAGAATTTGCCGCCAGATCTATTTAGAAATAACCTATTTTTGGACATCGTCCAGGTGGATCGTCCAAGACTATAAAATATCATCCAGGACAATCCAGGTTAATTTTTCCAAAATTTCTCTAAAATTTAAGGAAAACAATTATGATTTGATTTCACGATCAAATCGGTCTGGATGATCGCCAGATCGTCCTGGCCGATATGCTGGATGATTGGTCATCAGATAGCTATTTTTTAGGGTGATGTCGAGGACGATATTCCATAATTTGTATTGATCGTCCATCACGATATATTATCATTCTGGACGATATGAATTAATTTCTTATGATCGTCTCAAATCGTCCTGGCTGATTGGGCTTAAATTGTACTGATCGTACAGGATGATATGCCTATCATTCTGGATGATAATGTAGGCAACTTGCATTAATGAGCTTGTTTTGAAATCTTCTATTTAAGCTATGACATGACACTTTGTAAGTGTCTTTGGCAGCCATTGTAGCTTCGTTCTTTTGGGGGAGACTTGAAGAGAGAGCTTGAAAGGTAGTGAGGAAAGGGTGGAGTTTGAGAGAGGGAGAAGATCCTGTGAGGGGGACTTAAGGGAGTGTGGAGGGGGTTCCACACGGTTGCTCCGGTAAGCTCGCACCTGAATACCATCGGATTCAAGGCTTGTCTCGAGGGAAGTTCACCAAAGAAGAAGATTTCTTTGGTGTCAAAGGACCCGGCGACTCCGCCGCACCGAGGAAGGTGGAAGTGATTTTGTAAGGGCTTCTCCACCTAGCTGTGGGGGCTAAAGAAGAGACACTTAGTTTAGTGCAATACTTGGAGGGTGCCTCTAAGGAGTGGACGTAGGTCAAGGTTTGACCGAACCACTATAAATCTGGTGTGTTCTTTCCTTTATTACTTCCACATTTAATTTCTGCATCATTGATTTCTTTGTGGTGATTTTGATTTGGAGTTTTGTTTTAAAAGATCTTTAACAACCAATTCACCTCTCTCTTAATTAGCTTTGGGACTAGTTCAATAGGGCCTAACATCCCTAACGAACTTTCAAGTGTTATCAGAGCATTTTCTAGTGTCATTTGAGCACTTTCACTAACCGGTCCAAAAAGATCCATATAAATGATTTCAAGTGGTTTGCTAGTTCTAAGATATCTAATTAAATGGAAGTAGGACTTCACATCTTTTCCTAATTGACATGCACCACACAAGTGATCCTTAGTGAAGTCTAGTATATGTATCCCTCTAACCAACTCTTTATGGGTAATCTTCCTAAGATTTTTATACTTGTGTGACAAAGTCTTCTATGTCATAAGTATGATTCATTAGTTCTTATTTTGAGACAAAAAATATTAGAATATTTAATAAAGTTTAAATCAAGCATGTATACATTATTTATCCTATTTCTATGCAACACATCAATTCTATTTTGGCTTAAAATGCAGCTTGTAGAAAAATAATAATATTATAACCCTTATAACAAAACTAACTAATACTTAATAAGTTATACTTTAAGGCTTCAACTAATAACAAATTCTCAATAAAGAAATTATTCTTATTTCCAATCATACATGTATCTACCACTTTCATTGTGGTATTATCTCTATTGTCACTTTGCCTCCATTCATGGCTTCCAACGATATGAATTGTGTTGTGTCTCAAGTCATATGCTTCGAACATCCACTATCCTTGTACCAAATGCTTTCATGAGGACTTGTATGAGTGTTTCTCTATAAATAGTTAAACATTAGCCTTAAAAACCCAAATGAATTTAGGTTAACCTCTTGGAAATGATAATTTGGATGCATGCTTGATATGCTGTGATTTATGCATCTTAGGTCTTCACACTAAATGTTACCTACTATGAATCGTACAAGTGTGAGAGATATGACCAATCATTCCACATGAAAACATTTAACTCCAGAAAAATGATTTACCAATCTATGTTAGCTATGTTTTCTTTTCCTAAATTTTGAAATTTTATGCTTCTAATCAAGATTAAAAAATTATTCAAGTGTTGGGGGTGTCCTATTTTCCTTAAGAGCTTTCAGTTTCTCTTTAAGATATGAGTTTACAGTTTCTAAACCAGCATTGTGAACTCTTAACTTATGTTCTCTTTGATTTGATTTATCTACAAATACCTTACATTCATTTTCAAGATTAGTATAAGATGTTTTCTATAAATCATGTTTCTTATTCAAATCATCAAATTCATTCAATAATTTCATGTGGATGCTATAAGTAGATGTGTGATTGTTCCTATGGATTTCATGCTCTTTTTGTAAATTTGAATACTCTATGTTTAGTTTGGCATATAATTTTGTGAGTTTCCTATATGCAGTATAAATTTTCTCAAAAACTTTAAATAACTCATAGTAGGAGAAATCACATACCTCCTCTTGATCTGATTATTCAAGTTTGTCAGCCATTATACACAAGTTCATGACTTCCTCCTCTACTTCTATTTCTAAGGAATCTGATGCTGAGTCTACCATAATTCTCTCTGCAGTCTTTTATTGCCCTTCCTAACATTAGTTTCTCCTTAACTTCCTTCTTGCTAGGATTAGCTTTGAGATATGGGCAAACATATTTAATATGTCTAGGCTTCTTGCATTCATAACAAATTACATCATTAGATGCTTTTACATTTTTATGAAACTTGCACTTATTCCACTACTAACGTCTCTGTTGCTTTCTTCTCAGGAAAGTTTTGAATTGCCTCATCATGAGTGTAATATCTTCTTCATCCTCAGGCTATAATTGATCACTTTTCAAGTCATCCACTTTCAACGCAATATTTTTTTCCTTCCACTTGTCACCTACATTAATCTATCTTTGAGTCACTCCTTACTCGTAAGCAATCATTGATCCAATCAGATTGTCAATAGAATAAATAGTTAGGTTTTTTTATTCAGTTATGACAATTATCTTTGCATCATAAATGGTAGGTAAATAACATAGAATTTTATTAATTTTTTTAGAATTTGTTAGTTCCCTACCTAAAGCTTGCAATGAAGTGACTATTTATGTAAAATGAGTATACATATCAGTGACTGATTCATTTGGTTTCATATGAAAAAGTTCATAGTCATGTAATAGAATATTCAATCTATACTATTTTACTTCAGCAGTTCCTTCATACATTATGCAAAATTTATCCCAAATTTCTTTTCTAGTTTTATAGGTTGAAATATGCATATAGTCCTCAGATTTTGTAGCATAGAAAAAACTTTTTAAATATTTTGCATTTAATTGAGCTAGTTTTTTCCCTATATTATCCAATAAATAAATGGTGTTATAGTCCTAATGACATTAATAAGTCTAGTGGGTCTAGTGTAATATTCCTGTACTAAAATCCACATTTGATATTCAAGTGATTACATAAAAGTAGACATACAAGTTTTCTAAAAGTCAAAAGGAATATTATCAAACAGTGGTGGTCTAGTGATCGAATATCCTTTAAGAGTGTTACATTTTCCAAAGTAGCCATAAAAATTTTTAAAAAGTTGTCTATACCTTAATTTTTGAAAATAGGATCCGATACCACTTGAAAGTTTGAATAGGTTGTTAGACCTAATACAACTATCCTAAGGCTAACTAAGAGGGGGCGGGGTGAATTGGTAATTTAAAAATTCTCTTGGATGTAGAAAATCGATTTAAGATTTTTTAGCACAAAAATTAAATTTCTACAAAAATATTTTTCAAACACAATAAAGTCAAATAGAGAAAAAATAAAAAATGTAGTAAAAAAATAAAGTTAGATGAACACCAAATTTTATAGTGTTTCAGTCTAACCAGACCTACATCTACTTTCTAAAGACTCCATCAGGTATTGCAATATTTCAAAGTGGCACTCCTTTTGCTCACATAGCAAGGAAGAGAAGCCCTTACAACAACCTCTCTTCCACCAACCCCACTAGGGCAGAGTACTGACATCCTTTTACTTCCACTTGGTGATGGAAGAGTACCAATATCCTTTCTCACCATTCTAGTGATAGTAGAGTACCAACATCCATTCTCACCCTCTTGGTGACAAAAGAATACCAACATCCTTTCTCACCATCCTAATGATAGTAGAGTACTTGCATCATTTCTCACCCTCCTGGTAACAGCGGAGTACTAGATATACTCCAAAGATCTTCTTTCAAGAATCTTCAAAGAAGTAGAGTAGAGATTTGAAGAACACACAAAGTGATCCTTACCTTTGGGAAACCTTGTGAACCCTTCACAATTTTCACTTGCATAATCTCTCAAACTTCACTCCCAAAAACTCTCCTAAAACACTCTCTTTTTTACTCCTAAGAGAAAATTTGTAGCAAAAAGATAGATTGTCAACTTTTTACTACACTTAAATATGAAAGATAAGAAAAATCATCCATAAAACTAAAAATTTCAAGTTGAACATACTTGGATCGTACAATATGATTGCACTTCGTATGCATGAATAGTTTAAAAAGCCATGTACGATCCTGTATGAACCAGATTTTGTACTTGTCAGTCGTATTTACAAATTGACATCGTACTATAAGAACAGTTCAAAACTGAATAAGTTGATGAACTCATTTCATACTCTGGACGTTGTGTATATGAACCCAATTTTATACAGTATGAGAAATTCAACAAATGATGAATTAGTATCGGATGAACTGGTATGCATCCTTTTTGTACCCTGGACGTCGTCTGTAAGAACCCAATTTTTTACAGTATGAATATTTCAAAAAATTTGTGTGTGAATATGGGACGAACTAGTACGCACCCATTTCATACTCTCGATGTCATTTATACGAATCCAAATTTGTATAGTATGAATAATTCAAAAATGAAAATTTCAAGGCATGATTTGATTAACTACATTTTGGAGGAACTACCATGATATATCATCCAATATGATTTGAAAATCATACACTATGATTAGATTTTTTAAAAAAATTTGACTCACTCCCCTAGTGTCTCTGTGCATGATTACTCAATTAAAATCAAACTCTCTCAGACTCAAGAAAAATGAAAAAATATATACTTCATTATAAGAAACCATAATCTAATCTTTCTTGTAGACTTCAAAAATATGGAGTATGATTTTCTTGAAATGTTATAACACATAGATAACATAAAGAAAATATATCCAATGTATGTTAGGAGAAATAGTAATCACAACAATAATATTTTGGTTTCTTCAAAAACTGACATGATATAAAAATATAGTTTTTAAACCTAAGTTGCAACAAACCACTCCTTATCCTTCCTTTCAATCCCTAGATTTATTCAAAGCTCCTTTCTCAGAGTTTCATAAGCAGTCACACAATCATCTCACCATTACAAAGAGATTCTTTAAGCTTTGCTTAAGTATTGGGCTTAAAAAAACTCTAAAAATTCAAGTTATTCATTATTATTTGTACAATATGATTTGAGTTCATAGAATATAGTCAGTTCAAAACTAGACCCGTCCAGTATAATGTAAACAGTTATTTAGATGAATTATTCAACTTTTCGAACACATCATATAATATGATCCAAAATTCATCATATATGATATGTTAGCTTTTCTCTCATATTCATATAGGATAATTACAGAGACGATTAGAAATCATCTCTATAAGTCATCCTGTACTGTTATCATCATAAAATACGATTAGTTAATTTTAAGATGGTTATCCAATATGATATGAATATCGTATAATACAATTATTTCAAAAATCATAGTTTTGTTTGGTATAATATTTGGGATGACCAAATTTCATCTTTGGATATTGTATGATCGACCATTATTAATTAAACTAAGATTTGATTAACTAATTAAGGGGATTAATTTATGTAAGATTTTAAATAATCGTTAAGTACAATTATTTCAAAAATCAAAATTGAATATCTTACTTAATTTATCTAGTTGCTAGGGTTTTCAAATCCTGATGAATCATACAGTACAATCTAGATCCTACAGTACGATTAGTTCACATAAACTAATTTTTCAATTAACTGCTAAGCCTATTTTTTCAATACTGATCGTATGGTATGATTGTAAATCGTATAATATGATTAATACACAAATTTTAACTTTTAAAATTTATCTCACACCCCCTAAGTGTGTGCACGGTCAACCAATTACATACACTCATATGTGATCAGACTCAAGAAAAAGAAAATAAAGAAAAATAAAATTACATACTTTGTTTACTTGACATTCCTCTTTTATCCATTCTTGAGCTTTCAATAACCTTGATGTCTTACATATAATGTTGGTGCTCACATACGGAAGTAGTATCTAAAATATTTAATGAGAAAAGTAAAAAATTCAATCAATAATATTTGTCATAATCAAAATCATAGATAAGGGATCCTGGATTGCAACAATCTCCCTCTTTTTTATGATGACAAATAATGTTGGTTGATAGGTAAGATAACAATTCATTTCTCCTAAGCTCCCCCTCACTAGGTGATAGATTTAAAATTTAGGGATTACAAATTTTTTAATTTTTTTTTAAGATAAAAAGGAAAAAAAATAAAAAATTTAGTGAAACAAACACAAGATTCTATTAAACTAAAACTTGTAACCAAACATATATTTTCTCCCCCTTTTAACATCAATAAAAAGAGGAGGAACAAAAAATAAAGTGAACAATATAATAAATAAAATCAGTAAAATAAAACAAACAAACTTTAAAAATAAGGCGGATCTTGATCAAGTGGTGATTGAAAGTATTGATAGATGGAGGCAAATTGATTATCAATTGAGGAAAAATTTTCTATAAACCATATCATTTCTTCCTCGTGCTGTTGTTGTTATTGTTGTTATTGAATGTGATAGTCGAGCCTAATTTCTAATCGTTCTAGTCACTGAGTTATATCATCGTGAGAGTAGGCAAGGTGGAAAGGTGTAAGTGGTGGTATTGGTGGCGATGCAGGTCCACCTACAGGAGTAGCTTCCTCTTCTTCAGCTAACTCAAGCTCATTGTGCTCATGTCCCCAATGGAAAATGATACCAAAGGAGGCATCCATACAAAAAAATGAGAATATTATCAGGAGGAGCAATAAAGTTTATTTGATATTATGTGTCTAAGATATATCATATGATGTGTCCTAAGGTAACATTTTATTTTCTTTAGGTATTGGGATGTCGAATATGAGTCATATTTTGGATATAATCAAGAATCATTTGGGCTTCTTTATATTAGGTATTCAACATTATTAGGTAGGTGACTATGTATGTTAACCCGATCCTTAGGTTTGGGTATAATAGAGGTTATAAGGACATACTAGATAACTTGAGCATTTTGATTTAAGGTGTGGACTAGTGGTTGATGTTGGTTATAGACACATTCCTAATAATCAAGTTCATAAAACTCTAGTCAAAGTAAGTTATAGAGATATGGGATTATGGATAAGGTCCTTCGTTAGAATGATCGATATGTTATCCTAAATCTTCATTGGTGACCTATACGAGTTATTAGAAAATAAAAGAAGCAATGATAGAGGTTTCAAAATTTACCCTAAGGTTGGCTACGAATTTATAAGGTAGTTTGAAGTTGAAGGGAAAAGCTAGTGAGGAGAAATTGAAGAGTGGTGGAGGCAAAGAGGTTCATCTCCTAGAAGGTAAGGGCTGGTTGATTTAACATTATATAAGGGGTTATTTTTGCCTCCTTGTACTTCTAGTAGGTATCTTGATCCCTTGAGGGTAGAAAATGATAGGCGAAGTGACAAGAAGAGTAGGAGCTCCCCTAGGTCATTCTACCATATTTACTTCCATCGTCCATTGAACAATTAAGGTTCATAGGGTATGAGATTGAGGAAGTAGGAAGTTAATTGAATAAAAATGTTAAAATCCTTCCAATTTATAGATTTTAGGGCAGATCGTATAATAGGTTTGAGGTTTGTATAGTGCGGTCAGAGAAGTTAATTTATCTGGATGACCTATCAGAAAAGTGGTTAAATCATATAGTACGATCGAATATCATACTAGAAGATCTTAAGGAATTATGTTTATCCCTAGGAGTCATCGGTATGACATTTAATGAAAGGCATCATATAATACGAATAAGTGTCTGTATAGTATGAAATATATTTATTATCGTACTAACCAAATTGAATTCTTTCCAATCCAATTTGGCACGTGTAACCTACAGTACCAAATGAGGTATCATACTGTATGATTTATAATAGCATAAGGGTTCATACAGTACCAAGAGAGAAAATTAAATTCCTCAATGTTTAGTTACATGTAGATTGTAATGTTGATTCTGAATAGGTTGTTAAACCTAAGCTATTATCCCAAGGCTAACCAAGAGCGGGGGGGGGGGGGGGGGGGGGGGGGGGGGGGGGGTGAAATGGTAATTAAAAAAAAAATCTTGGATTTTTAAATAGAAAACTAATTTAGGATTCATAGAAAGTTAATTAAGTTTAAAAAAAACTTTTCAATCTCAATAAATAACTTTTAGTAAATAATTGCGAAAATTAAAAAGACAAAGATTTATAGTGGTTCTGTCAAATACGACCTACATCCACTCCTGAAGACTCCCTCTTCAGGTATTGCACTATTACCAAAGTGGCTCTCCTTTTGCCCCAACAACAAGGCGAAGAAGCTTTTATAAAAACCTCTCTTCCATAAATCCCCAGTGTGGCAGAGAACCATCATCCTTTCACACTCTCCAAGTGTCGGCAGAGAACTGTCGTCCTTTTACACCCTCCAAGTGTAGGTAGATGTAAAACCCTTAAAAAGCTGATTTTTTTGTGCTTTTAGTCCCGTACGATCTGACTTTAGTCCCGGACGAACTGAAGAAATTTGTGAAGAATCTGCCATTTTCGTCTGTACGAACCTGGAGCAGTTGGGACGATCCGTTTGTATGAAATTTGTCCAGAGAGCAAGTCGTCCGGACGAATTGTAATTTCGTCTGTACGAAATTTTGCCTGAGGCCAATTGTTCTGGGACGAAATTTGGATCGTCCAGGACGATCAATGTTGATATATATCGGATTTGAGATATTTTGGATTCATTTTGGAGAGAGAGAAAAGGCAAGAGAGAGAAGGAGAAGGAAGAGAAGAAGGAAGCTTGGTTTTGGAGCCCGCGGAGCACTTTTCGTCCGACGACGCAGTTGGAGGATTTGTTTATCTCGCGGTAAGGACTCCGAACCCTATTTCTGTTTTCAGAGATATTGATTTTTGATCGAGTTGTGCACTGTTTTGTGTTTTCGTAGTCGAATTTTGGACCCGGTTTTGTATTGACACAACTTTCACCGCACAACTTTTAATATGTTATAGATATGAATATTGTACACGATTTGAGTATTTTCTATGATGTTTTTACCAGTCGGAATTGGTTCTACGCGATTTTAATTGAATAGAAAAATATCAGGATGTTATTTGATATGGATTCTATAGAATAATAGTCTTATATTGATGTCGTGAATATTCTACTGTAATTTGGTGTAATTTGGAAATTAGTGATTTTTGCAGGATTTTTGTATAAATTTGATAGACTGCCATTACTCTGTCCAATTTTCGTAGGATTTCTGATTTGTCTGAGATTGATAGATTGAATAGATATGAATGTGAATATTGATATTATTGCTTTAATATTGACTATTGAATTATTGATTGATTGATTATTGATACTGGAACACAAGTGGAACCTGGTTGAACGTTGGTTGGAGATTGATTGACCTGTACAGGATGGTGGGCCGACGGGCTTTCCTTTAAACATTGATTATGGATATATGGATGGGAGTCATAAGGAGTTCTTATAGATATGCCGACGGGCGGCCGACGGGCAATAGAGTGACGACTCTTTTTATTAAAACCAATGTATGGATATCTACAACAGCAATATGGATTCTACAACAGCAACATAGCCAGTTGATTGTACTTGTTGAGTATTATCGTATTGAATGCATGTTTACTATATTGATATATATATTTATTGATTTATCGATATCTGCTTTATTGATTTAATCGGATTTACTGTATCGTACGATTTCATTGATTTCATCGATTGTTTACCGAGCATTGATACTACTGAGTATTGATATTGATATGGATGGATATAGATATCGCATTGATTCATTGATGCTATGGATATGGATATTATAGATTTTTTGATACTGCTTATAGACTAATTGATACTATTGATTCTGCATTGTATTGATTGCTACATTTAAATTATTGGATTTTTAAATAGAAAACTAATTTAGGATTCATAGAAAGTTAATTAAGTTTAAAAAAAACTTTTCAATCTCAATAAATAACTTTTAGTAAATAATTGCGAAAATTAAAAAGACAAAGATTTATAGTGGTTCTGTCAAATACGACCTACATCCACTCCTGAAGACTCCCTCTTCAGGTATTGCACTATTACCAAAGTGGCTCTCCTTTTGCCCCAACAACAAGGCGAAGAAGCTTTTATAAAAACCTCTCTTCCATAAATCCCCAGTGTGGCAGAGAACCATCATCCTTTCACACTCTCCAAGTGTCGGCAGAGAACTGTCGTCCTTTTACACCCTCCAAGTGTAGGTAGATGTAAAACCCTTAAAAAGCTGATTTTTTTGTGCTTTTAGTCCCGTACGATCTGACTTTAGTCCCGGACGAACTGAAGAAATTTGTGAAGAATCTGCCATTTTCGTCTGTACGAACCTGGAGCAGTTGGGATGATCCGTTTGTATGAAATTTGTCCAGAGAGCAAGTCGTCCGGACGAATTGTAATTTCGTCTGTACGAAATTTTGCCTGAGGCCAATTGTTCTGGGACGAAATTTGGATCGTCCAGGACGATCAATGTTGATATATATCGGATTTGAGATATTTTGGATTCATTTTGGAGAGAGAGAAAAGGCAAGAGAGAGAAGGAGAAGGAAGAGAAGAAGGAAGCTTGGTTTTGGAGCCCGCGGAGCACTTTTCGTCCGACGACGCAGTTGGAGGATTTGTTTATCTCGCGGTAAGGACTCCGAACCCTATTTCTGTTTTCAGAGATATTGATTTTTGATCGAGTTGTGCACTGTTTTGTGTTTTCGTAGTCGAATTTTGGACCCGGTTTTGTATTGACACAACTTTCACCGCACAACTTTTAATATGTTATAGATATGAATATTGTACACGATTTGAGTATTTTCTATGATGTTTTTACCAGTCGGAATTGGTTCTACGCGATTTTAATTGAATAGAAAAATATCAGGATGTTATTTGATATGGATTCTATAGAATAATAGTCTTATATTGATGTCGTGAATATTCTACTGTAATTTGGTGTAATTTGGAAATTAGTGATTTTTGCAGGATTTTTGTATAAATTTGATAGACTGCCATTACTCTGTCCAATTTTCGTAGGATTTCTGATTTGTCTGAGATTGATAGATTGAATAGATATGAATGTGAATATTGATATTATTGCTTTAATATTGACTATTGAATTATTTATTGATTGATTATTGATACTGGAACACAAGTGGAACCTGGTTGAACGTTGGTTGGAGATTGATTGACCTGTACAGGATGGTGGGCCGACGGGCTTTCCTTTAAACATTGATTATGGATATATGGATGGGAGTCATAAGGAGTTCTTATAGATATGCCGACGGGCGGCCGACGGGCAATAGAGTGACGACTCTTTTTATTAAAACCAATGTATGGATATCTACAACAGCAATATGGATTCTACAACAGCAACATAGCCAGTTGATTGTACTTGTTGAGTATTATCGTATTGAATGCATGTTTACTATATTGACATATATATTTATTGATTTATCGATATCTGTTTTATTGATTTAATTGGATTTACTGTATCGTACGATTTCATTGATTTCATCGATTGTTTACCGAGCATTGATACTACTGAGCATTGATATTGATATGGATGGATATAGATATCGCATTGATTCATTGATGCTATGGATATGGATATTATAGATTTATTGATACTGCTTATAGACTAATTGATACTATTGATTCTGCATTGTATTGATTGCTACATTTAAATTATTGATAGGATATCGTATTGCTTTTCCTATTGATTTTATCGACTTGATAGTATGGATTTGATTGACTGACATGCATATTGATAGCAGTACCGTGCTTTGATTTCAGTTGTAGGCTTTGGTGACCTGCTGGACTATTTAAGCTCATTATATGTGGTTAACAATTTCAGGTCCGAGCACGGCAACTGGAATGGAGTTCGATCAGAATGTCAGACGAATCATTTCACTATGGATGCCTGGGGTGTTACAAATTGGTATCATAGCAAAGTGTAGTGAAAGGATTTGATTGATAGTTTGATAGAATGGATATTTTTGCATACATGTTTAGTGACATGTGATTGATTTGATTGTATGATTTGTATTAATTTTTGATGAGTTTTGACTTCGATTCTGATTCGATTTGATTCGAATTTTGATTGGACAGATTTGTTTTGTATCGATTTTGCATTCGATCCCTTAAGGGAAATGTCGAGGACGACATTTTTCTTAAGGTGGGTAGATTGTAAAACCCTTAAAAAGCTGATTTTTTGTGCTGTTAGTCCCGTACGATCTCACTTTAGTCCCAGACGAACTGAAGAAATTTGTGAAAAATCTGCCATTTTCGTCTGTACGAACCTGGAGCAGTCGGGACGATCCGTTTGTACGAAATTTGTCCAGAGAGCAAGTCGTCCGGACGAATTGTAATTTCGTCTGTACGAAATTTTGCCCGAGGCCAATCATTCTGGGACGAAATTTGGATCGTCCAGGACGATCAGTGTTGATATATATCGGATTTGAGATATTTTGGATTCATTTTGGAGAGAGAGAAAAGGCAAGAGAGAGAAAGAGAAGGAAGAGAAGAAGGAAGCTTGGTTTTGGAGCCCGCGGAGCGCTTTTCGTCCGACGACGCAGTTGGAGGATTTGTTTATCTCGCGGTAAGGACTCCGAACCCTATTTCTGTTTTCAGAGATATTGATTTTTGATCGAGTTGTGCACTGTTTTGTGTTTTCGTAGTCGAATTTTGGACCCGGTTTTGTATTGACACAACTTTCACCGCACAACTTTTAATATGTTATAGATATGAATATTGTACACGATTTGAGTATTTTCTATGATGTTTTTACCGGTCGGAATTGGTTCTACGCGAATTTAATTGAATAGAAAAATATCAGGATGTTATTTGATATGGATTCTATAGAATAATAGTCTTATATTGATGTCGTGAATATTCTACTGTAATTTGGTGTAATTTGGAAATTAGTGATTTTAGCAGGATTTTTGTATAAATTTTATAGACTGCCGTTACTCTGTCGAATTTTCGTAGGATTTCTGATTTGTCTGAGATTGATAGATTGAATAGATATGAATGTGAATATTGATATGATTGCTTTAATATTGACTATTGAATTAATTATTGATTGATTATTGATACTGGAACACAAGTGGAACCTGGTTGAACGTTGGTTGGAGATTGATTGACCTGTACAGGATGGTGGGCCGACGGGCTTTCCTTTAAACATTGATTATGGATATATGGATGGGAGTCATAAGGAGTTCTTATAGATATGCCGACGGGCGGCCGACGGGCAATAGAGTGACGACTCTTTTTATTGAAACCAATGTATGGATATCTACAACAGCAATATGGATTCTACAACAACAACATAGCCAGTTGATTGTACTTGTTCAGTATTATCGTATTGAATGCATGTTTACTGTATTGACATATGAATTTATTGATTTATCGATATCTGCTTTATTGATTTAATCGGATTTACTGTATCGTACGATTTCATTGATTTCATCGATTGATTACCGAGCATTGATACTACTGAGCATTGATATTGATATGGATGGATATAGATATCGCATTGATTCATTGATGCTATGGATATGGATATTATAGATTTATTGATACTGCTTATAGACTCATTGATACTATTGATTCTGCATTGTATTGATTGCTACATTTGAATTATTGATAGGATATCGTATTGCTTTTCCTATTGATTTTATCGACTTGATAGTATGGATTTGATTGACTGACATGCATATTGATAGCAGTACCGTGCTTTGATTTCAATTGTAGGCTTTGGTGACCTGCTGGGCTATTTAAGCTCATTATATGTGGTTAACAATTTCAGGTCCGAGCACGGCAACTGGAATGGAGTTCGATCAGAATGTCAGACGAATCCTTTCACTATGGATGCCTGGGGTGTTACAGTAGAAAACCTTCATCCTTTCACACTCTCCAAGTGTCAACATAAAACTGTCATCCTTTCACATCCTCCAAGTGTAGGTAGAGAACCTTCATCCTTTTACACCCTCAAAGTGTCAGCAGAGAACCGTCATCCTTTCACACCCTCCAAGTGTAGGAAGAGATCCTTCATCCTTTCATACCCTCCAAGTGTCGACAGAGAATCATCATCCTTTCACACCCTTTAAGTGTCAGTAGAGTAATCTATCTTCTCCAAATATCTTCTCACAAGCAACTAGAAAGAAAAAAAGGAAGAGTGAACACCAAAATCACAAAGAGATCCTTACCTTTAGGTAAACTTGTTAACCCTTCACACTCCACTTTCAAGAAATCTCTCTCTAACACTCTCCCACACTCTCTCTTTCAATTTCCCTTAAAAAATTACGAAGACAAGACTTTTTCACGTTAGTTTTAGTGGACCTTTTATACTAAAGTCACGAAAAACCATCCAGAAAATTAAAATTTTCAATTTTCAGCATACACGATCGTACAGTACGAATGGAGTTCATACGTTCCATTCGTACGTAGAACAGTTCAAAAACTGTTACGTATAAACCTATTGTGAATCAGTATGAATCACTTCATACACGATCATCATATGGTAGGAACAGTTAGAAAATTTTCACATTCATCGAGATGAAACGTCAGGACGAAAAGGGATTTCACATTTTCGTACTTTGGAAGGCATGTATGAATGCTGATCATACAGTACGATCCATACTTAAAAAATTCTTTTTAAGTGAAAAGGAACCTATCTATTTTATACTTTGGAAGGCATGTATGAATTGGGTTCATACAGTATGATTCATACTTAGAAAAATAATTTTGAACGAAACGAGACTCGTCCATTTCATACTCTGGAAGGTATTGACGAATGGTGATTGTACAGTACAATTTTTACTTAGAAAATTTTTCATTACTGTTTGTTTGACTGCTCGTTAGGAAAATATCTAAACAAATCATCCTGTACGAAGTTGCTTCGTACAGTACAATTATTTAAAAAAATTAGATTTTAAATTCTCCCCTGGTGTGTGTGTGTGCCCCGTTACTCAATTACAATCACATTCTCTCAAACTCAATAAAATGAAAAATACAAACTTCAATTACAATAAAATGTAAGATGATCTTGATTTGAAGGCTTCAATAATTCAGAGTATGATTTCCCTGAAATGTTAGTACACACAAGGGCAAAACAATTCTTTCAAAATATGTGGAGAAATAATAATCAAAATAATAATATTTGGAATCATAAAAAATATACAAGTTTCAAGAATATCAAACAGGCAAGAACTATGTAGTAATTACCTTAACACATATAATATGAATAAGGGAATACGATGTACATAACATGGATCTAATATGGACCATTAATTAAAGTAAGGGTTGTGATATGTGCATATCATATAGTATGATGTGGATCATACAATACGATATATAAAAAATTTGAAAGAGTTTGTGAGGTAGTGAGGTGTGTGTGTGATGATTAGGAAATATCAAATATTTTTTTAAAAAAAACATAAACAATAAATAACAACACATAAACATGCAAAAGAACAAAAAACATATAATTTAACACCTATGAATGAATGATTTCAAATGAATTTTTTTATTTATCTTGAGTTAAGCATAAATATTTATAACACCTAGTTTAGTCCTTAAGGTGCTAAATGTGTCATATGCTAGGGGTTTAGTGAAGATGTCTGCTAATTGATCTCCAATAGCTATATGATGCAATTATATATCTCCTATAGCTACATATCTCTTATAAGGTGGTGCCTAATGTCTATATGATTTTTGTGAGAATGTTAAATTAAATTTTTTGATATGCAAATAACATTAGTATTTTCACACATACTTATAATAGTTCTTATAGGTAGTACAAGTTCTAAGAGTTGTTGCTTTAGCTATAAAACTTGAGCAATATAGCTCCATACTCCTATATATTCTACCTCAGCTGTGGAAAAGGCTACTGCTTTATTTTTTAATGGTCCAGAAGACTAAAAATTATCCTATAAATTGATAGGTTTCAGAAGTGCTTTTTTTATCTACCTTACTTCCTGCAAAATCAAAATTTGAATATCTTATGATTTTAAAAGAAGTATTATGTCTAGGATACTAGATTCAAAGCTTTGGAGTGTCTAATAGGTATTTAAGGATTCTCTTAATGCCAGTCATGTGTGATTCTTTTGGATCAGCCTGAAATCTTAGACAGAGACACATACTAAATATTATATCTGGTCTAATAGTAGTCAAATAAAGAAGTGATTCAATTATCCCCTATACTTTTTTTGATCTACTAATTTTCCATTTGTGTCCTTATTTAATTGAACAATAGAGTTAATGGGAGTGTTCATTGCCTTAACATTATCCATTTCATAGTTTTAAGGATATCATTGATATATTTATATTGGCTAAGGAAGGTTTCATCATCCATCTTCTTTACGCTGAATCCAAAAATGTATCTTAGCTCTTATATCATACTCATTTCAAATTCTCTACTAATTATTTTTAAAAATTCATCACATAGGTTTTTATGTGAGGATCAAACAAGAAATCATTAATATAAATTTGAATAATGAGTAAATCATCTCCTTCTTTCTTTAGGAAGAGGGTGGTGTTTACACTACCCTTAGCAAAGCCTCTATCTTGAAGGAATGTGCTCAGTCTTTCATATCAGCCTCTAGGTGCTTGCTTTAACCCATACAAGGCCTTCTTTAGTTTGTATACAAGTTTTAGGAATTGTGAATTTTTAAAACCTGAGGGTTACTCAACATAAACATCATCTTTAATCACCCCCTTTTTAGAAGGCACTCTTAACTCTATTTTATATAGTTTAAGACCCTTAAGTAAGCAAAGGATACTAACACCCCAATGGCTTCTAATCTAGCTACTGGTTTAAAGGTTTCCTCAAAATCTATTCCTTTGATCTTGCTATACCTCTTAGCAACTAATCTGGCTTTATTCCTCACTAATATTCCAGAGCTATTCATCTTATTTTTAAAAATCCATTTTTTTCCAACCACACCTTGGTCCTTAAGTCTCTATACATCATTTCTAACAAATTGGTTTAGCTCTTCTTACATTGCTAAGATCCATAATTCATTAGATAAAGCTTGATCTATATTTGTGGTTCTATCATATAGATAAAAGTTGAATGACTAACTTCATTCCTAAGTCCATGCCTAGTTCTAAATCCTTTATATGGGTCTCCTAAAATAAGTTCTTTAGGATAAATAAAAGAATATCTCTATTCTCTAGGAAATATTTCCTGAGGTTATACTCTATCTCCTATAGTAATGGCTTCTACCCCTTAAATGACCTCCACTTCTTCTTCTTCAAGTTTAGATTCAGAGATCCTGTTTGATTTATCAAATACCTTATGGGTAAACTCTTCTATTATTAGGGTCCTTTTATTAAAGATTTTATAGACCTTACCTTCAGATAAGTAACCTAAGAAGGCACCTTCATCAGACTTGGGATCAAATTTTCCTAAGGGTGAGTTTCCATTGATTAAGATGAAGCATCTATAACTAAGGACATACAAGTGAGAAAGGTTGGGTGTCCTACCCTTAAGGAGTTTATAGGGTATCTTATTAAGCTTGGATCTAACATTCACCCTATTTAAAACATAACAAACAATATTCACTACTTCTGTCCAAAAATATCTAGGGAGTGAATACTCAGTTAGCATTGCCCTAGCAGCTTCCACTAAGGTTTTATTTTTCCTTTCAACTATTTCATTATGCTAGGGGGTCCTAGGTAAGGGAAGTTATGTTTTATTCCTATCTCTTGATAGAAGAATTCAAACTTGTAATTTTTAAACACTTCATCATGATCATTATGAATTGTTGAGATTTTACATCCTAATTTCCTTTGAATCCAGGTAGAGAAAGTTCTAAATTCTTTAAATGACTCACTTTTATGTGTTAGGATTCTAACATAAGAAAATCTAGAGTAGTCATCTACTATTACAAATCCAAATTTATTTCCTCCTAGTCTAGTTATGCTAACTGGTCCAAATAGGTCCATATGAAGGATTTTTAGTGGCCTAGAGGTGTTAATATTTTTGATTGAATAAAATAAAGACCAAACTTGTTTTCTTAGTTGGTATGTATAAAATATATGATCCTTAGTAAAGTCTAACTTAGGTATGCCTCTAACTAGATTTTTTTGGGTGATATTCTTAAGAGTCTTCATGCTTGTTTGACATAGTCTCCTATGCCATAGACAATATTCATCAATTATAGTTTTTTAGCATAAGGAATTTGAATATTCAATTCAATTCAAATCTAACATATAAATATTATTCATTTATTTTCCTCTTAGCACAAAATTTTTATTTAAACTAATTATGCATTTTTTAGAAAGAAAATTTATATCAAAGCCTTTTATCACATAGTTGACTAATAATTAACATAGTACGCTTTAAACCATAGACTAGTTAAACATTTTCAATCATAAAGTTCTTTGAGTTTCTAATTATACCTGATCCCTCCACTTTCCTAGTGGTATTGTCCCATAAGATCATCTTGCCTCCTGACCTGGCCACCAGTGTGATAAACACCTTAATATCACTAGTTGTTTTCCTTTAGCATCCACTGACTAGGTACCACTTGGTCTTTTATAAGAGGAGCCCTATATATTCATTTAAAGGTTAGATTTTGGAACCCAAGTGAGTTTGGGTTCCAACTTATGCTTGAATGAATGAGATGAATGCATGCAATGCTGTTATGATTACAATTTAGGTCTCCAAACTAAATGTGTGTTATGGTGGATTATGCAAGTTTGGGCTATGTGACCTAACATGCCACAAGAGCAACACATAACACTAGAAAATAAACTTACTAACCTACATGGGTCATGGTGCCTTCTCCTAGGTTTAGGTGATGCATGCTATATTGAGACATTATGAAATTATTCTAAGGTAGGTAATGGTTTGTTATTCTCAAGTGCTTATAGTTTTATTTCTAAAAATTTGTTTTCACTTTCAAGAAAAAAACATTTCAATATTAAACGCATGCTCCCAACCATCTATTTCAGTTGCGCATGCATTAATACCTTGTATGCTTTAACTAGTTTAATATGTGATGTTTTTAAGGAATTGTGTGCATTAGATAGGTCAATATGCTTCTTCTTTAATGCATCAAATTCATATGATTGCTATCTAAAGTAGAGTGCTCAGTAGTTAAACTAGTATCCTCTTTTTGTAAATTAAAGAATTTAGTATTAAAACTAGCATGTATCTTCTTTAACCTCTTATATGAGTCATAAATTTTTTGGGAATAGCTAATAATTCATCATAAGATATTTTACATAATTCATCTTTATCTGACTGATCAAGATTATTGTTAACCATAAGACACAAGATTATTACCTCCTCCTCGGCTTCTGTTTCTAACGATTCTAAAGCGAAGTCGGCCCAAAAAGCTTTCTATGTCTTCTGCTTGCCCCTCTTGAACTTTGGTTTCCCTTCACCCTTCTCCTTGATCGGATGAGTCTTCAGGTTGGGGTATTTAGCTCAGAGGTGGCCTGGTTTCTTACAAGCGAAACAAATTGAGTCAGAATAAGCTTTAATAATTTTGTTGCTTTTACCTTTGATCTAATTGTGTTGATGACATCTTTGTTTTCTTTTTAGAAAACTCTTGAACTGTCATGCCAGTCGTTGTCATTATCCTCCTCCTCTACAGAACTATCACTATCCAAATTATTTTCTTTTAGTGTTAAAGTTCTCTCCTTCTTTTTTTCTCCTGCATCACTTTGCCTTTGACTCACTCCTTGCTCATACGTAATGATCGACCCAGGAAAATTATCAATGAAATAAATATTGAAGTCTTTAAATTTAGTAATTGCAATTATCTTGGTATTATAAGAACTAGGTAAATAGTGTAGAATATTATTAACAATTTTTAGTTTAATAGTTCTCTACCATGTGTATGTAAGGATGTCACCATTTGAGTGAACCTAGTGTACATTTTAGATACAGTCTCACTAGATTTCATGCAAAAGAGTTTATGGTCATGCAATAGAATATTTAGCTAGACTATTTAACCTCACAAGTTCCCTAATAAGTGATGCATAACCTATCCCAAATCTGTTTCCTCGTAGTGCATGTAGAAACACACATATATTCTTTGGACTTTAAAGCATAAAAAAATAATTAAACATTTAGCATTTAATTGTAAGAGTTTCATATCCTCATAACTCTATTTAGTAAAAGGAATATCAGTTTGGACACCATTAACTATATGTGATGGAAGTGAATAATCAGTTTAAATCATGTGTCAAATTCTAATGTTAATAGATTATAAAAAAGTAGTCATACTTATTTTCCAGAAATTAAAAAGAATATTTTTAAATAGTAGTAGACAAGATAAAGAATAACCCTATGTAATGTTACGATTACCAAAATGATCCATTGATTATTTTCAAAAGTTGTCTAAAACCTTATTTCTGAAACCCGTTCTAATACCACTTGAAAGTTCATCAAGGTTGTTAAACCTTAAGGCACTAGCCCGAGGCTCACCAAGAGAAGTGGGGGGGGGGGGGGGGGGTTGATTGGTAATTTTAAGAAAAATTTTCAACTTTAAAATAATGATGACAATATTTTTGAAAAAGTTTTCAAAATTTAAAAATACCAAATTTTAATTAATTGTAGAATTAGACAATTTTATCAAAAATATTGATTTAACTATAATTATATTTTGATTTGCAAAATGAAGCAGTAATCACAAATTTTCTTAAGTAGTTATAATAGAAATAAAATGCATGAAAAATAAAAGTGCAGAACGGAAAAAAATACACCAAAGAATTTTATATTAGTTTGATCAACCTTGACCTACATCCACTCCCCGGAGTCTCCGCTCGTATTATTGCACTAATAACTAAGTGACTCTCTTTTTACTCCCACATCAAGGTGGAGAAGCCTTTATAGACTCACTTTCACCAAACTTGATGCGGCGGAGTGCCGGACGCTATGTCACCCTCCCGGTGATGGTAGTATACCTTGACTCATTTTTCTCCCTCCTAGAGAAGGCAGAGAACCTCAACTCTTTTTTCTCCCTCATGGAGAAGGCAAGTACCTCAAGGACATGACCTATAAGCCTCTCTTCCAAGAGATCCTTCAAGAATCACCAAGGTCATAGGAGGAGCAAGGGTGTAGCTAGCCCGAAGCAATCTTGTGATCCCCTCACACTCCATCTCCCTAACCTTTTCCTTCTTCTCAAACTATGGATTTCTCGAAAGCTCCTCTCTCAGAGTTCCTTCAATAGTCATATAAAATTCTCACCATTACAAAGAGAATATCTAAGCTTTGCATAAGTATTGGGCTTAAAGAAGTCCTAAAAATTTAAGTTAACCATTACAGTTTGTACAGTACGATCAATTCAAAACTAGACCTATCCAATAGGATATAAACAATTATTCAGACAAACTGTTTAACTTTTCAAACACATCATATAGTACAATCTAAAGATTATCCAGTATAATATATTAGCTTTTTTCTTTTATTCGTACATGGCGATTATGGGATGATTAGAAATCTTTTATGTAAGTCATCTTGTACTTTTATCATCATATAGTATGGTTAGTTGATGTTAAGGTGGTTGTCCAATACAATATGAAAATCATATAGTATAATTAGTTCAAAAATATTTGGTATGAACTTTGGGACGACTAAATTTCATCTCAGGATATAGTATGGTACGATCAATAACATACAGTACGATTGGCTATCATTAATTAAACCATGATTTAATTGACTAATTATAGAGGTTTAATTTAAGTTAGATTTCAAATATTCACATAATGTAATTCAAATCGTATAATATAATTAGTTTAAAAATCAAATTTTGAATATCTTAATTAATTTATCTAGTGGCTAGAGTTTTCAAATCGTAACAAATAAAGTACGATTAGTACACAAAAATTAAATTTGTAAGTAGTAGTTAAGCCTATTCTTTTTATACTAATCATACAGTACGATTGTAAGTTGTACAGTACGATCAATACAAAAAATTTAACTTTTAAAATTTTTCTCACTATCCCTATCTGTGTGCATGCTCATCCAATTGCATACACTCTTATATGGTCAGACTCAAAAAATAAAAAAGAATGAAAAATAAAATAAAAGACTTTGTTTACTTGACATTCTTATTCTACCCATTCTTGAGTTTTTAGAAGCCTTGAGCAGTGTATATCTTACCTGTAGTGTTAGTGCTCACAAACAAAAGAAATATCTAAACTAGTTAATGAGAAAAGTAATATTCAATCAATAATATTTTTCTTTATCAAATCATAGAGTCATAGACTAGAGATAGTGGGTTGGATAAAAATTTATGTAATATTTTATTATGTTAAATTCTAGTGAATATATTTTCTTTAGTTGATGTTGTGCATGAATTTCTTATGAAATGGAGAAATATTCACTAGTACTGAACCAGTGCCATAGTGTTGGAACCATCAGTGCCACAACATCATTAATGCATTGGTGTGCCATATTAAGACATCGTAGCACCGAAGTTTTGGGAAAAATGTCAATTAATTCAGCGTCTTGATGGAACCAAGGTTAGTGTCACATTGCTTCACAATGTTATTGCACCAGAAATCAATATTGCAACACCATACTCTCATAAAAATTATACAATAATTTAATGTTGTAGCACCAACCTTGGAAGGGTCGTAGCACCAGATGATGTAAGCGAGGGATATAACACCGTAGCACTATGTCTAAGAAGTTAAAGAAAATAAGCGTCATGCTAGATTAGTAAACCATCACGCCATATTTGCAAATAATAATGTTGGGTTAGCCCAACACCAAATTGGAGAACCTTTAGCAGTACCATAGCATTAGTTCATGTTGTAACGCCGTGGTGCCACCTTGTCAAGCTCCACATTGCCTTAGCCATTTCTATAATTAGTATAAATAGATTTTTTATTTTTGTGTGTGTATGTGTTAAAGTTCTGAATAATTTTCTTAGAGGAGAGGCTAGAGGGGAGTTAGGTACATACTTTAGAGTGCCTAGCTAACATTGTAGTGAGTAAGCAAAAATTATAAGAGGAAAGGAGTTCGGAGAGCAAAAATATAAGGGGAGATTTGCTTGGGATCCTTCATTCTGAGTGGTATCTTTTACTCTTTTCTACTTTTACTTTCTTTTTTGAGCAAGGAATGGAAATTATATTATATTATTTTATTCTATGTCTGGGAAACTCATAGTTTTTTACTAATGTTGTAATAACCTAAGTAATTACTCATGTACTCTTATGCTTTAAATTATGAATGATTATTTTTGATATCTCGTGCTCTTAATTTAATATATACATTAGCCATGTATATAATTAAAAGCTAATGTGATATATTACCTCAATAAAGGAATATTAGAAAAATTAGGAGAAGTAGAATGGAGTACTTGCAATCCTAGATATATGATGTTTAGTCTTCTTGGATCTATGGTGATAGAACAACTATAGGAAGATTATAAACTTTTTTTAACATCCTTACAAGCTTGACAGAGATCTAAGAATTCACATGCTTGATTTACAACTAATTTAGGAGAATTTACATAAGAAAACTTAGGAGGTTTCACTATAATTAGTCTAAAACACTTTATCTATTGGTGTCTTCACTTATCTTCTACCATTCTGATTCTAGACAGAATATATGCCTGATTTTATTGCACAGGATAATTTTTTATAGTTTTAAGTAAGCAGTACTAGAATAATTATGTGAAATAAAACACTTACTCGTGTGATCAACACTCTCATAAACACTTTTATTACTTGATAGGCACGTACACTTGCTTTTTTAGTGGGGATTTATATTTGAATACACGTAAATATAAACCAACACAAATAACCTGCACATTCCTAGTTCCCTATCACAGTGTAGTGATGCTAACTTTGGAGCATCGATATTTCAGAAATATGTTGTCCTTGATATTTTAGAACTCAGATCGCCAAAATAGATCAGAATACAATTGCTTCTTCACAAATTCCTTCTCCAAGTGGCTTGTCATTTTGTTTTATTTTTTCCACTAAACCTTAACCTTTAGAATTTATTTATTTCTTATCCTTTTTACATCATATGCCTGAATCATTTTTGGTTCCTCTTTATAACTGATCAGATTCGGATGTACCTCAACTCCTTTTGGAAATATTTGATTTCCAAAATTGAATACTCATTTTCTCAGAAATGATACATGAAATATATCATGAATATTAGACACTATAAAAAAAAGGAATTTTTGATAGGTTTTTCAGTGAAATATTATTCCTCGAAAAGGCTAACAAAATTACTAAAGAAAAAGTCACCAAATTTTTTTGAAGAAATTTTTGTCAGATTTATGGTGAAAAATGTCTTCAAAAAATTTTGTCAGAAATTTTTCTAGTTTTAAATATTTTGGTGGCATTTTTTACTTAAATTTGGTTGGAAAATGCCCTTAATTGATCGCCCACTCATTTGCTTGAGTTTACTTTTCCTCTTCTCTTGCTGTTCAATGCTCTTTGACTTTGTCTGCTTTGACATTCCTTCACTTCACATATGGTTAAATTTTTCTCTTCCCTTCCATGCCTATTTATTGCTCTTCAACTTCACCTACTTCGAAGACGTCCCCTATTTGATTATTCATTTCTCTTTGACTTTGCCTCTACCTATTCGTTGATATTTGAATTCGTTTGCTTCAATGATGTCCCCTGTCCAACAATTTGTTTCTCTTCAACTTTACCTCTACCTATTCGTTTCCCTTTAACTTTACCTACTTCAAAAACATCCTTCATGTTTGGTTGTTCATTGCACTTTGATTTTGCCTGCTTTACCGACGTTCCATCCTGTTGGATCCAAAGTCATACCTTGTTATTTTTTTAATGAGAGTAACATAGCTTGTTTATAATCCAATCTCATTAAATATAAATAAAAAATTTTATTTCTATTTAATGAGATTGAATTATAGTGGTTTTGAATTGATTTTTTTCAAAGACAAAATTTTCATCCTTTATAATGCACTTCTATTGAGTTTGTCAAGAGTTTCTTGATTTGAATGTTATTTAGAAATTGAACCTCAATGATTTATACAATCTCTTATTGAAAAACTTTGGATCCATCTTCCATAACTACTACATTTATTAGAATAACTTTAAATCAATAATATATTAAGAAAATCATATAAAAAACCAACTAGTAAAAAGCCAAATTTTTATAGTAAAATGTTAGGAATAGAGTACAATAACATTACAAATTTACACGATACAAACTTAGTAAAACACAAGAAATATATATTTTTGGTCACAACTCATTATAAACTTATTTAAATTAAAATCAAAGATTGGGGTTCAGCAGTCTATCTTGTGCTCTACAATTCGCTGAATTGGCCCAACGGATGAATCTCAAACTTTGGCTTCAAAATTTCTCTCCTCCCTTTCTCTTTCTTCTTTCTCCTCCTCCTCCCCTTTCTTCTTTGGCAAGGTTGATGGGGTAGTGGAAATGGCCAAGTGATTTTAGATATTTATTATTTATATGGTACTAATTTGGCCCAACACTTCAATACCCAAATTTCATAGCGCCACATTGCCCATAGAGAATATTTTAGATTCTATTATAATATGCTCACTTTAGACCTAATGCCATAGTGGCACTTACCGGCGCTACAACATAGACTCAAAACTTATTTATTTATTTTTCTAAAAACTTATGAGCTCCTGCCAAGGTGCTGACAACCGTAGCGCCACAACACTCATAGAGAAAAATCCAAACTTGTATTTTCACCTGTTAAAGTCAAAACCTTGGTCACACTCTATCGATCCCATTCATTATTCTAAGATTTATAATCACTAATTAACTTAAAATTACTAATTATTTATAAAACCTTACCTGAATTTGATGACATGTATTATAGATAACTTATAAAATCTAAATTCCTTTTCATATAAAAAAATATGTCTAACATCCTTGAGTCTCCAAGTTGACCCATCCGACATTCTGATATTAATATCTCCTTCTCCTATAATGCTACAGGGCTTATTGTCTCCCACATACACTATTCTCATATCAACTTCTATGTAGTTCTTAAATACTTCATTACAATATATATAAGTTTTAATTATTTTTTCCATTATGATAACTTATGTTAACTTATGTTCATTACGAGCATATAGATGAAAGTTTGGAGTAGTTCCAATGGAAAATAAGATTAAAGAGAGTCATCCTTTATGGTTTGGTCATTTAAAACATCGACGAACTGGTGACTCAATTATGATAGTAGATATATTATATTTGTCTTAAGTTAAGAAAGGTAGAGGTAGTCCTAAAAAGACTTGATTAGAAAATATTAGAAATGAAAATTTTTATTACATTTAAATTGAATTTTACTCTTAACATGAAACAATGTAGAAACAAAATCCATGTAGTCGACCCCACATAGTGGGATATATTAACATATTTTTTAATGAATGTGTCATGCAAAAATGATCCATTGATATTCAATTAAATTACTGCTCTTGATAATGGTCCTAATAAAGTTGTTAAAAGGCATAACATATTTCTCATTGATGGAATTAACTTCCATATCATCATGATAAAAATAAGAAGGCACAAAATTATGGCATATTCAATAATATCAAGCTTAGAGGTTTTAATTTATACAATTGGTTAAATGATATCATTAGAATTAGTTATTTTTTCTTATTTTGAATGATGTTTTTCAAGTGTGATTGAGCTCTTATGAAGCAAGATCAATATGGATACACTCACATGTTTGATTCATAATGGAGAGAAGGTAAAACTTGCTCATTTTTTTATTATATCAAGTGGATCCAATTTTCTGCACTCAATATCTTACAAATAATAATTGGATTGCCATCATCAATATTATATCAAGAGATGTTTTTGCAGTATAGTTGAAAGAGCTTTATAGATTCAACCACTTATTGAGAATTTGAGTGTACAATAAACACCAATATAAGTTCAAAATGATAAAGTGGATGAAGACATGGTAGATACACACTATGTTGCAAGTGATCAATATTAATGATGATGATTTTATGCACATAAACCATCAATTATATATAACATGTATTTTTCTCTTTCTTCCATTTTTCACACATTTTTAACCATGTGAGCTTAGGAATATCATTGCTTTCAACATGTTTAAATAATATCTAACATATGATAAAAATGATAAAATAGTAGGAATTTTTGGGTTAAACTTATGCACACATTTAGAAAATTATAAATAATGAAATCATTCATATACGTTATCCATAGTAATATTTTAAAGCTTTTATCGTTCTATAATAATTTCTACTAGTATCAATGTACATGTTAAATGCCTAAAACAACATGTAACTAAAAATAGTAAGTAAAAATTTAATTTATATATACACTAATATGACCATAATACATTATTCTACAACATATTCAAAGTTATATGGTGAAAAGTTTTCTAATCTTCATAGGTCAGAGTTTGTATAAAGTATAACCAAATAGAATACCAAAAGTCCGCAAAATAGCCATATAATTAAATTTGAGATAGTGTAACATTAGTCTATCTCAATTTGGATAATATTCTCAACGTCTAGACAGATGAAATCGACTCTAAGAACTTCGAAACGAAGCTTCTCCCTCTTCTTCCCTCTCTCTTTCTCGTTTCTTCTTATCCAGCCAAATGATGAAAATAAAATGAAATTTTATTGTGAAAGTAAATTTAGATATTTATATATAAAAAAAAAATTATGGCGCCCTAATGCCAAAATCTTCAAAGTTGCAACACCCCCAAGGGTTAGATTCTCATGTTGAAAATAGAGAAATGAGCACACAACACTAATTTGACAGTTGCTTTAGAAAATAGTACGAAAGCTGTCACAAATTTGTTTTGGGACATTTTTTAGTTTTGGGACATTAAATGTAGACCATTAGCATGCTTTCTTAAACGTTACTTTCCAGTGGGGCACTATCAACCGCCCAATGAACAAAAAATTGACCTATGAACAAAATTTTATAAAAAGGCTTACTTGTTTATGGTAGAGAGAAAATTGAATTAAAATATTTATTAAAATTTGGTATAAATATTTTAATTTTGTCTTATAAATATTTTTATCTTTTTATAAATTTGTCCCCCTAAGTGCTAAGGCTGATTCCGCCCTTATATGGGTGGTTATACACGCCTAAATGTGTTTCCTTTGGATGTTGATCATGTTCTTTGTTATTTTTAATATGACCGTTCTTATAAATCCTAGATATCTTATCATTCATATATGTCTATGTGAAGAAAATTATAGTTGTTGTGTACCTTTTATGCAAGCTATACATTATTAAATTTTATATTAATTTAATCAACTTTTCTTACATTTCTTTAAAAAAAACTATTTCTCTAATGTGGAGGGGCAGAGCCAGAATTTTATTCATATTGGGGCACAAATCATTGGAGTAAAAAAAAATCCTCGACCTTTTTCATTCGGGCTTGGACCAGCATGGGCGGTTTTAAATTATTTTTTTTAAGTCATTAGATTTATTATAAAAAGATAAAATATATTAAAAAAATAACTTACAATTGAGAATACTAAATCTTGATATTCTTCTTATCTATAATCTATAATTTCTTCCGCCGAGTCTTCAATTTTTAAAATCGTTGTACAATCAAGTCATTGTCAATACTATTAATTTTTTTTCTTTTTCAATATAAGAAAGTAAACAATCATTCATCTAAAAGTCTCTCATACAATTGCTTAAACAATTCTTTATAATGTCCATTGCAGAAAATGCTTGTTCAGCTGTTGTTATAGTAATTGACAATATCATAGCAAGATTTATAAGTAAGAACATCAAGGGATAAATATCTTTCTTCATAGTCTCCATTATTTTCTAAGCAAGTTCTCAAAGTACTTTTAAATTCATAAATGCATCATTCGATCTCATATCAACAATAAAAAATTTCAGTTAAAAAAAAAAAAGAATAAAAATTTCAGTTTGACTGTCTAGTATGATGAGATACATTGTCAATATGCATTGAAAAAAATTATATAAAATCTTTAAATTAATTATAAAAAATTTGAATGACAATGGCCCAATCTTGTTAGGTAATTACATATCAGAATTCTTTGACATAGACATTAAACTAAAAATATATATATTTTGTTTTCAGTCAAACAAAACTATGCACCTACTTGTAAGAAAAAAAATTCTCTTCAAATAAAATAATATGACAAAATGGTGGCAACGAGAGCATCCACGTATCTATCTCTTTCTCATTATTCCTTTTCAATTGTATTTACGGAGTGGCAACGCTCCTAATAGTCACGTGCTTAAGAAAAAATGAGTAACTGGTAGCAGGGAGGGTGGCAACTTCCACGTTGCGGGAATTATTTGAGATGTCGGTAGAGAGGTTGGTACCGCCGCGCCGTCCGTTATCAACTGTGCGGCCGCATTTGTATTGACTGCGAATCCAATCATATGGCTGAAAGGAGCTACTGGAAAGTTGTAGATCTCAAGGGGTCCACTTCTTTTTTTCTTTACATTTGAGATAATTAAATAGAGCCCTTGAGTATCAAGCTCAAGTGCACGTCTGTTCTTGCTCTAGGTCCCTCGTCATGTAAAGATGGGAAGTTATTTATAGATTTTTTAGAGTAGTATGTCCCGTAAATATGAAGAAACTTTGAAACACTTTGTCAGATGACTTATATTGATTCACTTGATCTTAAAACTTTTGCAAAGCATTTAATATATATATATATATATATATATATATATATATATATATATATATATATATATATATATATATATATATATATATATATATATATATATATATATATATATATATATATATTTCACCTAAATGTTTTGTGCATTTTTCATCAGTCAAAGCTGTGAAAGTCATTTTTTTCCTTCCAAGATCGTCCGGACGAAGTGAGATCGTCCAGGACGATCAGTTCAGAATTTGTGGATAGAGTGGTTCGTCCCAGGACGAAGTCAAGTTCGTCCGTACAAAATTTCTCCAGATAGCAACTCGTCCTGAGACGATAATAATTTCGTTTGAACGAATTTTTTCTATAGGAGAAATCGTCCCGGGACGATTAGGATTCGTCCCGTACGATCCACCTTTATAAATATCTAAACATTGATATTTTTGAAGAAAGAGAAAAGGAGGAGATAGAAAAACGAAGGAAAAAGGAAGAAAACTGGATTTTGGGAGACTTCAGTCCATTTTCGTCCGTCACCGTAGTTGGAAAAGTTGATCGACTCAAGGAAAGGCACATTCCGCCTTTCTCAATTTTCAGAAATGTGGATTTTGACGACTTTTCTGTTTCGAATTATATGTCCATTAGCGAATATATGATTTCATTTCGTGCTGATAAATCTTTGACCGCGTAACTTTTGGTATGTTTCTGAGATGATATTTTTACATGTTTTGAGTATTTTTTGGAAGATTTTCATCGTGTATTTTGAATTCTACGGAGTTTTAATTGAATAACGAATTATCTGGATATTGAAAATTATTGCTTCAGTACAATGAAAGTCTTGAAATGATGTTTTGCACTATCTGTGATAATTTGGTAAATTTCTGAAATTGTGAATTTCTGTGGACTTTCCTCATACTACCGTTATGCCGCTGACAATTTTTCTGATGATATCTGATTTTCTGAATTTAATGATTTGTTGTGTTTGTATAATATCAGAAGGGAGTTATAAGGAGCTAGAATCCTTTGAGATTCTATCTGTGTCAGGAAAATCTGCAAAGTCTGATCTGATCTCAAATTCTGTATATATCTGATAAGTTCTGGTGCTATAAGCACAAGGGAGGCATAAGGGGCCAGAATCCTTTAAGATTCTGTCTGTGTCAGGTAAGGGAGGCATAAGGGGTCAGAATTTTTTGAGATTCTGTCTGTGTCTGGGAAGGGAGGTATAAGAGGCCATAATCCGTTGAGATTTTGTCTGGGTAAGGGCTATATGATGTGAAATGTGATTTTATCTTCTTTGAAATCTGATTTGTACGATTCTGTCTGTTCTGTGATTTGAAGTATTTTGATTTGAATGATTCTGTTATATGAATGAATTCAGTTCTTCTGTTTCAGTGGTTTGATTTCTGTTTGATCAAGTATCTGTATTCTGCCTGATTATACGAATTTTTGTATGATTATTTGAATTATGTACGGCTACTATTCTAATGAATTTTTTGATGTGAGTTTCTGGAAATTTTGATTGGCTAGGGTAGTCTTATTGAGTTGTTAGCTCATTCTTGTTATCTGTATGGTTTTCAGGTTCTGGGAAAGGGAAGGAGGTCTTGGACTAACCGTTCAGTGTTTGATCTGTGATTAGGTATTTGATATTTTTGATTTTTGTACAGTCATGACTTTTCTGTTCTGTTCTTTCTATCTGTAGCCATGCACTGTATTATAAATGATTATTTTGATGAAAGAAGAAAATGTTAGATGAACTGTTCTATATATTTTGATGTTCATAGTAGCTCTGTGTTTTCTGTATGTCTGATTATTGGAAGAAAATCTGAAAATAAATTTCAAAGCTAGATCCTGGTTTTCATCCGTCGCGACCCGACGCTATGGGATTCGTTTCGATCGGGTTGGGTCGTGACAAAAGCATCCTATGTACAATATATGAGATATCATACGAAGTAGGTTTGATGCTCCATATATATCTTGGAAGAAAATACTAAGGGAAATGCGTGACATGTGGTTCAGAGAATTTGTTATTAATGCCTGTCAACTTTTTAGTAAACTAAAAAGAATTTTTTTCCTATTTTTATGTACAATGAGATTTTTATTGGTTGCCTCAGCATGATACTCGAATAAAAATAAATATTGAGAAATATGGAGGGACTCGCCTGCTAGACATGTTTACTCATATTAGGGGGACAGACGAGCATCCACTTTTGATTGGTGAGGGTGTATGGACTGAGCTCAGAACTACTTAAGGTAGCCCATACTACATAGCGAGGAGGGAGCAGAACAGGTAAAACAGAGCTTCTGACATCAATGGCATAGGAAGCTCCCTACTATTAGGGGCTCAGTTCTGCACATTGAGCATAGATGAGGATTGGCAAGAACTTTCATAACTTGTAATAATTTTTTTATATATGTATTTTAATCTAAGTATATTGCAGAATGAAATACTTGGTAGAGAGCCTACGATTAAGTTACATAATCACACTCATAAGTGTTAACAGGATCAATAATGGGTGAATGAACGAACTAGGAGGGGTAAGCATATAAGAGTATTATACTTACAAAAATAATCTAAGTGATGATTATATAATTTTTAATTTTATATTATGTTTTATACGTAGGATGAGTATACACGGCTTCAAGAGAGTTAGGCTATAGTTGAAGATGTATCCACAATGGGCTCTGCATATATTTTTAACTACCGCACTTGGACACATAAGGCAAGTATAATCCAAAAGGGACAAATTTATGGATTAGGCTCATAGGCCTCCGCATACGAGTGACAATCCTCTTCAACCTCCAACCACTCCATAAGCAACCAGGAGAGTTTAGTTAACTAGCATATGGCAAACTTAGCAGTAGAGTTAGAAAATGTATGAAAAATACAAGCAGACATGAACACTCAGATATTGGAGGATCTTAGAAGCTTGAGTGAGCGGATTGGCAGAAATCAACCGATGCCTCCATCAGCCGAGCGGGACAGCGAGCATACAAATTTCAATTATATTTCCTCCTGTAATGACTTTTGATATATTGAAACTATAACAATGTTATAACTTTTGTTGAATTTTATTGAATATGTTTGTTTGTTCGTTAATTTGCTCAATTTGAGTAGTATTTTTTTATTATATTTATTTTTCATTACTATTTTTATAATTGCTTGGATTAATTATTAATGTTGAAAAGCCCAAAAAATGATTGTAGGAGCTATTTTTTTTTTTCTACAGGTTTGCAGCGGATTTGCAATGAAAAATATGCCGCAAATGTTGATATGACGATCTAGTTTCCATGTTTGTGATGGATCTATCCGTCACAAATTACAGTAGATTATTAATTAAAATTTGTAAAGGAATCTATGATAGACTAAAAAAACTAAGTCATCATTTCAATATAGATTATTCCGTCACAAATCCGCCATAAATCCACAGCAAAAGCAGATTTCACAAATTTTGCAGTGTATTTTGCCACCATAAATAGTTAGTTTTACTTCAGTGATGGGAGGTATAAATGCCCAAGGAAGTGATTTGATCTGATATGTTGTGTTTATTTCTAATATATATGAAAATATGTTATTTCTATTATCTAATTTAACTTGTTATAATGACACTGACCTTATCCTTTTGTTTCATAATGTTCTTAAGCTACTAGTATTCTATTAGAAGTTCTGTACAAATAATATGACTTCTATTTCTAAAATTATATAAAAAAAAAATTTATAATTTTTGTTATTATTATTAAGAATTTAAGCAGGTTCAGTGTTGCCTACCAAGTTGTGGTTGCTCATACCAACTCTTTTCTATATGTGTTAATTTTAGGCCAAGGAAAGGAATAGGTACATGTTAAGTAGATAGAGGTTACAATCTTTTATATTTAGGTATGCACTTATATAACAGATTCATTTAATGATCATGATGAAGTGTTAAATTTATATATTCTGATCGTTGAAATCATATGAACATTTTGTCTTTAAAGTTTTCTAGGAGATAAATGAAAATATTCTTATTTATTTTTATATTGTTAATTTGATACATAGTGGCTTTGTGTTTTGTTATTAATTTGATACATAGTGGCTCTCGATTTTGTTGGGAGTATTAATTGTTGCAATTTGACATGATGTAACTCATTTGACATATGAGTTATATCAGATTAGGTTGTGGCATTAAGTATAGATGAAGCATTTATTTAATAAGCAATTTGGAAGGATTTTGCTCATGTTGTATGCAGAAAATGTCAAACTCAAATTTACCCTATAGCATTCATAGTTGCCAATTTAAAAAATGATGAGTCATGGTTATTTTTTATGATTAAACTAAGAGATTCAATAGGCACAATGGAGAACTTGATGTTCATTTCTAATAGACATTACAACATCATCACTTCTTTATCTTTTGTTTTTAGGTGCATGATAAAGCTTGCACACATCATACCATAATGAATATTATGGAGATGTTCGAAACTAATTGTTGTAAAAAGGAATATCATTTGGTTGTCAAGACTTATAAAAAAGTTAAGTTTTATAGACACTTCAACAAAATTTAGGTTAGGAACCAAAAAATATTTTTATCAAGAGAATAAAGTTATCTTTGAGTTGTGGGCTCGTGTTTTCTTCCTTTAAAGTTGATAATAAAACTTCATGAAAATTGGCATTTCTGAAAGATTCAAAATGTCACCAAAACCAAACACTTTTATCTAGTGACAGACTTAATTTAAATTTTTAGGTACAAAATATGAAAACAACTCTTTAATATATGCATTATTGTAATAAATAAAAAAATTTATTATATGAAGGAAATAAAAGCAGCGCTTGGGATGGTCCAGTTTAAAGCTTAAAGCTTGATTGTTTGCCCAACAAGTTAAATTCAACTACAAGTCCAAGATGATGATATCAATGGTAATGTTAATTTATTGGCAAGTACACATACAAGTACAAAGGTTGATATTATAAGAATCCCATGTGAACATGCATTAGTTGAAGCTTTAGACTAGATGTCCATTATTATCCCCCCATTGGTGAAGTTAAAGAGGGGATTTAAACAATCATTGGTCTTTAAAGGGAAGAACCATGTGATGCACCATAATTGCATTTAATGTGGAGTTATAGGCCATAATCAATTTTTTAGTACCTTTAAGAGCCCGCCATAACCTTCACAATAGTTTATGCTTGACTCTTTTAGTTATTACAAAAGCAATCATTGGTTAGGAATTATGGTTGAATAAAAAAAAAAAAAAAAAAAAAAAAAAAATGGTTAGGAATTATGGTAGTTTGTGTTATAGCTTTGATTTTAATCTTGTCTATAAGGTGTCTGGTATAGCACTAGGAGCACAAGAAGTGCATAATAATAAAAAGGGTCCCATAACCAGAACTCAATCAAAGAAAGTTACAGCTAAGCATAAAGAACCCATCGTCATGAGAAAATTAAAGACCATAAACTAGGGAATTTTCATGTTCTAATGCTTAAAGACAATAATCATATACTTTCCAAATAATTTTACATAGAATGAGTTTGGGTTCAATTTTTAGTGGATCAATTAAAATGATAAGAAGTATATGCTCTTTTTGTGAGAGAATCTTAAGCAATCCATAATTAAATTAGTAAATCTCCTTTTATGTGCACTAACGCTACTCTCCTACTCATCTCTCTCTCTCTCTCTCTCTCTCTCTCTCTCACTATATATATATATATATATATAGTGTGTTGTATGTGCGTGTGTATTTATGTATGTATATAGTCCTCATAATATTTTAAACTCAAAAATATGTTAGCTATTTTATTTAAAAAAAATCCTAAAAGTTCATTTTGGATCAAAATTTGAATATTGTTGAAAATTTTTCAAATATGGATTGATCATGATTCATATACATGTCTTTATAGCAATATCATTATATGCTAACCAATTATTTTCCAAATGGTGAACGAAGAATTAACATTCTTGTATCTTATGGAGGAGCATGAAAATATGAAATGAAACTTGGTTGGACATTTATGAAAAATATAAAGTCAAAGATTAATTGTATATAAAAGTATTTTCGTTGAAGATTTCATAAAACATATATACAAAGGTATATAGATTGGTTAGATCCTATTTAGTTAAAAACTTAAGGAGATGTACCACTTAGGTGGATTATAGTAAAAAAATTTAAATCATATAACTAAATTACTAACAAAGTATGATAGTGTTTTTTATTTTTATTTATTTATTTATTTATTTTGAATGAGATGTCCATATTTATTCAACACTAATTTGTCATATGTTGGTCTGTTACTTCAAATAATATTTCAACTAAAAATATTTATGCAAATGAGGATGATAAAAGATTAATATGTTAATCATCCTTGGCTAATTTATGTGATAAATTAAAATTACATCATATAGAACTAGGTGATTCCTTAGATGTACCACATACATAAATATGAGCTATTATGGACATAAGAGTTGTGAAAAATAGTGGCTCTATGGATGCTCAAAAACTAAAACATCCATAGAAGAGTTTAACCCCAACTTGTACATGAAACCAGTAAATGGGTGAGAACTTCTAATTCTTCATTAACCTTGAGGCTACGAGATAAGACATATGAAAAACATATGGATAACCAAAAATATAAAATTTTATGTCTAAAAACAACTTCAACATAGTTGTTGTTGATATAATGGCCTAATGTTCAAGTTACTCCTTAGTTGATATAGTGCATGGATAACTTTTTTGAGAGCAAAGAAGAGTTAAAGTGGGTGTTGCATCTATATGAGATGAAATGAACTTCAAATTTAAGGTGAAGAAATAAGGTAGAGATGAATAGTATATTATTTGTACTTTAGAAACAGGCTCATGGAGATTGCAAAATAATAAATTTATAGAGTTGAATATATTTGATATTGTATAGAAGCCTAAACCAAAATACATCTACACTTTCGATGTTAGAACAAAAGACCACTTGTAATCTCAACCATGGCTCCTTAGGCACAAAATCAAAGACCACTTCATGGGATATGATCCTAATTTTAATCCAAAGACTAACATATTTGATGTCAAGAGAGGCTATGACATTAAATTATGTTATAAGAAGGCTTGGTGGTATAGTGAGCAAGTTATCTTATGTGTAAGAGAGTCACCCAAAGCATCATTTTAAAATTTATTATCTTATTTGTATATGCTATATAGGAAAATCCATTAGTTGTTATGCAACTTAATAATGAAGGATGTTTCAAATACATATACTTTGTTTTTGTTGTTTCAGTTCAAGGCTTTATGACTATAAGTTGCCTAGTGTTAAGTATATATGGAACACTACAGGGAAAACGCTGAAAACCGGCGGTTTTTTCCGGCGGTTAGTGTAGACTTACCGGCGGTTTTTTATGTTACCGGCGGTCTAACGGCGGTTTGTTAACCGCCGGTAAAAACGGCGTAGGAAACCAATTCCGAAGGCTTTTTACCGGCGGTTTCCCGGCGGCTAATACCGCCGGTGAACACCGGAATTTTAACCGTCGGTACTCCGGCGGTGTGGCCGCCGGTATTTCTACCGCCGGCAAACCGCCGGTCAAAGTACCGGCGGTTTTCCCGCGGTTAAACCTGGCATCGTCTGGTTCATTAGACCGCCGGACGGCGCCGTTAGACCGCCAGTAAAGTACCGGCGGTTATAGCCGTCGGTATTACCGACGGTTTAAACCGTCGTGCGTCCATCGTATAACCGCCGATGGTCGTCGATAAGCCGCCGGTACGTACCGGCGGTTTAATAATATAACCGGCGGCTTTATCTTGTTCGTCCGGTATCGTCGTTTCCGGCGGCCAAACCACCGGTTAGCCGCCGGAAACCTGTAGCACCTGAAAAAAAAAATTGACAGCATCCCCTCTATTTGAGGGAGGTTCACCCTAAAGTCTAAACCTGCAGAAAAAGCATATATATGTTGGGCAACACGCCGCTATATTCATCACAACCAGAAAATACAAAATTCATCACAACATTACAATCACAAATACACAAGATAGTTCATGATAATGTTACAATCACAAGTTCAGAAGTTCCCAAGTTCTAATTAATACATTCATCAAACATAATAAATATCTAATCATCATCGGTATCCTCACTGTCTGCAGATGGCTGCTCCTGTTGGTCCTTCTTCCTTTGTTTTCCAGCTGTGTAGGATTGCAACCGTGCTTGCATTTCATTCTGAGCCTTCCTCATTTCTTCAATCTCTCTAGCTTGAACCCTTTTCATCTCTTCAATCTCTCTAGTAAGTGCTGCAACCCTCTCACTTACAGATTCTTCAGCTCCACTTGGATCATGAAATGCAGAGGTGTATGAACTGCCCTCAATAGCAAAAGCCTGTGAACCCATGCCATATACCCTCCCCCTCTGTCTTCCACCAACAACTTCTGACCATGTCTGATACTCAGAAATATGGGCCGATCCAGAAGATGATCCCTCGCCAGTGGACTGCCGACTTTCTCTAGCTCGTAAGAAATCATCCTGCGAGTTACAAATAGTTTTATTAAAATAAATTTTTATTCTAAAAATCCAAAAAATTTTACTCACATGAGCCTTCTTAGACTTCTCATCAACCCACTGGTGGTCAGCTTGATGTTGATGAGTTCTTGTATGCAGCTCCAATGGTGTTGGCTCCCGACCCAGGTGCTCTTTCTGCAAATTTGATGCTTAGTTATACTAACATAAATATATGTAATAAACCAATTCAAAACACTTACCAGTCGCCGCCTATGTTCTGTATGAGGTACAGATCCACCAGTATGAAGAGAGCTTCCTAAACCGCCGCTGTCAGAGGCTCTGTTCTGTTTATTCTGCTCTCTCATTTTTATAAACTCCGGGGTAGCCCAAGCACTACTCAAATCTGCCCAAACGCCCTCTCCAATCCAATTAGGCCTCTGCCCGGACTTTCTAATGTCCGTGAACATATCTCTGAGACGGGTCGCTCCTCTCCTCTCAAAATTTGATCTGATCCTCGTGCTGTACTCAGGCAACCACCTAAATCCTTTCTGTACAAATGTAGGCAATATCAAAAAGATTAGTACAAATTAAATCATATATTTGAAATCATACCAAAAAAAAATTACCTGAAATTCTCCAAACCACATATCTCTAACTGGCTTTGGGATCTTCTTCCAGGATAAGTAAGGAGCATCATACTTATTCTTTATTATATCCCGGATCATATGTATAGGTGGCCTTGAAGGATTGAAGCTGCAAGTGACTTTGTTTATCAATGACATGTAATATATCAAAATAAAAACAACTGAATAACTTAAATTGAACTTACTTATCGCCGTCAGGCTCGATGTATTGACGCTTATCTGTTGCTGTTGCAGGATCGGTAGTGCCAACCTCTGGTGGTCGTGATGGTCCACCCTGTTCATGCTGCACCGGATAGGGGTAGTAATATGGGTAAGGGTAAGGAGGGTGAGGACCAGTGGATGGACCAGCAGCCTGTGATGATGGTGGGGGGTAATATGGATAGAATGGAGAAGCATGTGTCTGATCTGGAGAGGGGAAGCGAGGACTCGTCGAGCTGGGAGGGAAGTGGCCAGGGAAGTATGGAGGTACAACAAGAGGTGGATCTAACTGTCCCTGACCCTGCTCTGGTGAAGGCTGCTGGCTTCTGGCAGGTGGTGGCGGTGGTGGTGTAGGTAGATCTGGTGCAACTGAAGGCCCCTCACCTACCTCAGTCTGTGTGGGTACTCTGCTAGTCGTAATCTTCTTCCGGCGGAACTTTGAGGCAAATGATTTACGAGGAGGATCGTCGCCTGAAGCCATCTGCAATATTAAAAAAAAAATAATTGAGAAATAGTTAATAAAACAGTTAATAAAGCAGTTAATAAAACAGTTAATGAAGCAGTTAATGAAGCAGTTAATGAAGCAGTTAATGAAGCAGGTAATGAATTACGAGAAGCAGTTAATAAAGCAGTTAATGAAGCAGTTAATAAAAGACAAGGTGACAAAATACAATATCATTTCTAAGCAGTAATAAAAATTACAAAACATTTAAATTCTACAATTCTAAATTACAGAAACTAATCAGAATCATCAAAACTATTTTCATCACTCTCAAGAGTATCTTCACTTTCATCCTGGTTCTCTTCTTCTTCTAAACTAGTTGAACTATTGACATCTTCTAACTCCATTTCAATAGTAGAGGTTGTAGTTGGCATATCCTCAATTTCAACAGGCATATAACTTGACATCTCATCCTCTTGATGTGCAGTTGCTACAATGTATTGTTGATCAATTATTCCCCGTGCTTTTGTTTTTATGACAGCTAGCCAATCTTGTTTGTCTCTGCGACCACTGGGATATTTGCTGAAATAAACTTGAATAGCTTGGCTTGCTAACACAAATGGATCAAACTTTTCGTATCTTCTACTATGTTTAACATCTACTAAACCATACACAGGATGAACCCTTGTGCCTCTATTTTGTACTGGATCATACCACTGACAGTTAAATAAGCATACAAAGTTCTCATCTTCGCCTGGGTATTCCAAGTCAAGGACCTCATTCAAAATACCATAATAATCACACTCATCTTCTTCATGAGTGTTTCCTCTAACACATACTCCACAATTTTCAGTTTTTCTTCCTTCACTCCACGATTTGGTATGAAATCTGAACCCATTCACTATATATATTGGCCAAGTTTTTACTTTTCGCATTGGACCCCATGCTAATGCTTGCAAACCTTTATCGAAACATTTGTTATCAGGATTTTGTACCTAAAAATATTTTCAAATTTTAGTATTTTTGATAATAAATAAGATTTAAATTTATAAAAAAAATGTACTCACATATGATCTGAACCAAGTTGGAAATTCATTTGCAACAGCTTGCTCAATTTCCCTTGAATCTGTCAAAGGCAAATTGCTTACGAAATACCTGGTGACAAATAATACATAAGTATTTTAAATAAACATTACTAATTTATTATTAACATTATGTAAGAACTTACTCTAAGATTGGCTCAACTTCTTCACAGTTCAGTAGTATATACAAATTCGCTGTATTTATTTCTAAATCGTTGAGATATCTTTCAACACATTTGCCACTAGGCTTTCCTTGCCTTCTAAATACTGTTAGTGTAGCATGTGATTGTTCTTCTACATCGAAGTCCATGTTACGACCCATTTTTGTTCTTGTACTCCTTACATGTGGCTCGAAATAGTAGGAGCAAAAGTGAGTTGTTTCTTGAGATAAATATGCTTCACATATCGATCCTTCTGGTCGTGCTTTATTCTTAACATATTTCTTCAACTTGTTCAGATATCTATTAATCAAATAAAAATATGTTATATTAACTGATTCAAAAATATTGAGTAATTAATAAAAATCTTAACACATTTACCTTTCGAAAGGATACATCCAACGATATTGTACAGGTCCACCAACTCTAGCTTCGTAAGGTAGATGGACTGGAAGATGTTCCATAGAATCAAAAAAACCCGGGGGAAATATCTTCTCTAACTTGCATAGGATGATTGGTATGTTATCCTCGTACCTCCGTAAAGCATTTTCACTGAGTTTAGATGAACATAAATCTTTGAAGAAAGTGCTAAGCTCAATCAACGGATTTGATATGTAATCCGGTAACATACTGACTATGATCGGAAGAAGAACCTCCATAATTATGTGACAATCATGACTTTTGAGTCCAAATAACCTTGCAGATTTCAAGTCAACACATCGGCTTATATTTGATCCATAACCATCCGGCATTTTTAATCCTTTAAACCACTGACATATCATTCTTTTTTGCTCTAACGTGAAAGAGTAAGGAGCTTTGGGCTTCATTAGTTTACCGTCAGTTGTTGTTACCAACTCCAAATTTTTTCGCCGACAAAACTCTTTAATGTCCATCCTTGCTTTGACATTATCTTTACTCTTGCCTTTAACATCCATAATTGTATTAAAAATATTATCCAGAAAGTTCTTCTCAATGTGCATAACATCAAAGTTATGTCTTATCAAATTAGTTCTCCAATAAGGTAATGTCCAGAAAATACTTTTTTTAATCCAATTATGTTGAACACCATAACCCGGAAATTTAGATTCTGATAGCATTGGATAATCAATAATTATTGGAATGTTGGATAGTCTCTGTAGTATCTCATCACCACTTAATCTGGGTGGAGGAGGTGATCGCTCAATTCTGTTTTTAACAAATGCTTCTTTATTTCTTCGGAACTGATGATTAGCATTTAGAAACATACGATGACAATCAAACCAAGTATTTTTCCCTCCATGTTTTAATGTGAAAGCTTTAATGTTCTCCATGCAGTAAGGATATGCTAATTTCCCTGCTGTGCTCCAACCAGACAACATACCATAAGCTGGAAAATCACCGATAGTCCACAGCAAAGCAGCTCGAAGGAGAAAATTTTGTTTTATTGATATGTCATATGTGAGCACTCCTTCCCATAATAATTTAAGGTCATCAATTAATGGTTGCAAATAGATATCAATCTTAGCCTTCGGATTATGTGGTCCAGGTATAATCAGAGTTAAGAACATGAACGGAGTAGTCATACACATCTCTGGTGGCAGGTTGTATGGTGTTAAAATAACTGGCCAACAAGAATACGGTGTAGCTGTTTGACTATAAGGAGTAAAACCATCAGTACATAATCCCAATCTTATGTTGCGGGGTTCAGCAGTAAATGAAGGATGCACTCGATCAAAATGTTTCCACGCTTCAGCATCTGATGGATAAGAAAGAACATCACTTTTTGCTATTTTCTCCTTATGCCATCTCATATGGCCTGCTGAACTCATTGATGCATAGAGCCGCTGAAGTCTTGGAATAATTGGTAAATAAAACAAACGGGAATATGGCACATCTTTCTTTGGACAACGTTGTTTTTCCGAGTTCTGCTTAAAACGAGGTGCATTGCAGCTGCGACAAATAACTTCTGCTGCATCATCCTTATAGTATAACATACATCCATTGATACAACAATCAATCTTTGTAGCAGTGAGACCCAGCTTGGATACTAATTTCTTTGTTCGGTACAAGTCTGAGGGAATTATATTGTCAGCCGGATTAGTTTCCTTCATAAGACCAAAAACGTCATTAAAACACTCACGGGGAATATTATACTCAGTTTTAATACTTAGCATCCTCACTGCAATGGATAATTCCGAATGCGTACTGCAACCTTCCCAAATTGGCTTTTGAGCTGAATGTAATAACTCAAAGAATTTTTGTGTCTCTGTATTTGGTGGCTCTTCCACATTAGACCTTAAATTATAACCTGCTACATCAAAAATAAGGTCTTCATAGGGTCTACTCATTTGATCTTCATCAAATGTTTCATAAGCTGTAGATGAACCAGCATGAGCATCTCTATGTGGCTCGTACTCGCCATGTGATGTCCAAATCCAATAGTTTGGAAGAAATCCCCTACGATATAAATCAAGTTTCACATCATCGGGCTTTAGGAATGCTAGATTTTTATGCTTCGAACACGGACATCTAAACATTTTATCAAGCTGAAAGGAAGGCAGTTGAGATGCAACTTGAATGAAAGTTTCAACTCCCTGTATAAATTCAACTGTCAATCCTTTTCGACCCGGCAACAATCTATTATACATCCAATATCTCTCTTCTTGGATAGTCATTTGCACGTTGAAGTAAACGTACCCTACATGTTGGAGGCATAAACAATCTGTTATACATCGAAATAGATTTTTATGCTATCATCTCAAACCATAAAGAATGCTCATCTACAGAGTATATACGATATTCAAAATAATCTAGATTACAATGATTTTAATAAACTCAAATATAGAAAACTAGTGTCATAACCCCTTTTTGCAAATTAGTAAACAATTCAATTTAAATTCAATTCAAGCATGTTAGAATTCTATGGGACCAGTGTAAAGTCATCCTTTCACTGAAATTTATTTTAGATAATAATCATGTATAATTCAGTTAAAATCTATTTCCAATGTCATATTAACCTAAGTTACTAATTGCCAACCTATACATGATTATTCTATCAAATTAGGTTGACTTTGATTTGGGATATGTTTACACATGTCACCTAATCATCTCAACTTAATTTGATATATCTATTCTTTTATAATAAATTATTTAAGTTCATAGATTATCATATGATCTATAACTAAATAATTTATTATTAAATCCTTCCATAGGGTACGTTTGAGCTGTGAAATTAGGTTGACTTTGATTTGGGAATGACAAATCATACTATAACATCATTCAGACAAAAGAGATAATTAGATAAACAATTCAAGGATATGAAAATTTACTGACATGTATAATTTCAATTTCACTTAATCCACTTTATTATGCAATATATGTGCTTTGAAAGTCTCTCTTTGGGTGTTAAGTTGAAGCATCATTTGAGCCTATTTAGATTGCACAGAGTTCAGTCCTTCGGGGTTTTAGGATCTTTGATTGCTCATCTTGAAGAAGAATCATGGAGAATATCTAGATGTATTACTGCATTATTAAGTCAATGAGGAGATTTGTTGGATTTTATTCACTCAACAAGTTGGTAGGATAAGTAGAGATTTATAATATAGATTTCTTAGGATAATAACAAATTGTTTATTTTTAGGAAAATTTTTTATTAAGATAATTTATTGCTCAAATACATTTAGTCACACTTTAAAAATGACTAATTTTGAAATCACCTTAAAACTCTTAGGATTCAGGGATGCATTGAGTTGCATGCATAAGGCCCCACTATGAGATATTATTAGGCAGCGGGCTTCAATAAGTAACGAAATTAGTACCAAAGTATTTTTGTTTTGGTTCATAATTTTTGTTTTTGGTTAATACTTACACAAAAACTAGGCAATTTTCTAATAAGTAACGAAATTACAAAAGTTGGTGAAATGGCAGTAATAAAGGAATTGGTGCCAAAGCGAATGGGCTTTGTTCCTTAGACTAGTGGTATGGCAAGGGATACATTAGAAGGAATACCAAAGCATGCTTCTTGTTGGCTAATGGAGGGCCTCATAATGATATTGAAGAAAATGATGTGCATAAATGAAGATGCAATTAATCCAAGCACACGTAAACCTATGCACCATAACTCTCTCTCTCACATTTTTAAAGTATAAAACATTAACTAACAAGATAATATCAACAAATAATCAAAGAAAAACCATAAAAAATAACCTTAAAAGAGAAATCGGTTTGTTTGGGGTCGGAATCGGTCAGCGGTCGGGCGTCGGAGTAAACTCGTCGGCGGCGGTCGGACTGGGGACGGCGGCGGTCGGACTGGGGTCGGCGGCGGTCGGAATGGGGTCGGCGGTCGGTGTTCCTTCGTCGGGGGCTGATCGGACGAGCGGAGGAGCCGATAGAGCGAGCGACCGAGAGAGAGAAGGAAACAGGGAAAATGAAATGAGCGGGGCGAGGGGGCTCGTATTAGGGCTTTTACCGGCGGTTTTCCGGCGGTTTAGACCGCCGAAACAAAATCACTTATCACCGGCGGTTCAGACCGCCGGAAAACCGCCGGTTCACGTTGATATTCGGCGGTAGTCCGGCGGTTTAACGACCGTCGGTAATACCGACGGTGTATCGTAGCTAAGCCGTCGACTTGGTCGTCGTTAAAGTCCGACGGCGTAACCGCCGGCGGAGCCGTCGGTAGTACCGACGGTCTATAAACCGCCGGTCAAAACCGCCGGTATAGGCCATTTTTCCTGTAGTGGAACATTTATAAATAGATGATGTGAAGGTACTTTACTCATGGAAATTGCAAAAAATGTCAATACTCAAGTTCATACTACAACATTTATAGTAGATAACTCAAAAAATAATGAGTCTTGACTATTTTTTTATGAATAGAATAAGATATTTAATAGCCATATATAGTAGAAATTTTGATTTTCTTCTTCTAATAGACATTAAAACATCAACAATGCTTCATCCGCCATCTTTTCTAAGGCACATGATGGATCTTGTAGTCATCATATAGAAATAAATATCGTAGCGATGTTCAAAGTCAATAGCTATCATAATCAATATCATTTAGCTTTCAAAAGTCATAGAAAAGTTGAATTCTATAGACGCCTTAACAAAATTCAAAATAATTTGCAAACAAAAACTTTTTAACTAGAGAATGATGTTGGATATGAGTGGTGTGCTCATGTTTTATTCCCTATAAATTGATATAACTTGATGAGAAATACTATTTCAAAGAGCTTCAATAACGTTCTTAAAACTCTTATCTAGTTATAACCTTATCAAATTTTGGTGAGCACATTATACAGAAATGGGTCTTTAATTGATGTAATATGACAATGAAAATAAAAAGTATTCTAAAAATTATAATTAAAGAAGCGTTATTAGATAAGCTCCTAAATTTGGCTCAAAGGTTGAGTTTCTACCTAATAAATTAATTTAAACTGTATGTCCTAGATGTTGATATCAATGATAAAGTAGATTTACAGCAAACAACACATACACGTGCAAAATTTTATAGGTCTTCCGCGAGAACATACATTAGTTGTAGCTTAGGAATGTAATAACCCTATTGGGGAAGCTGAATAGTTGAGTAAAATAGAAAAGTACAAGGCCTTCAAAGAGGAAGAAAAATGAGATGCACTATTGGTTAGAGATCATAATTGAGTACTTCTAAGGCTAAGTTCCCAACACTACCTTTATAATAGTTTATACTTTACCCTTTTGGTTATTATAAAAAAATTATTGGCTATAGAATAATGTAGTTGATGTACCACTTCTACAGTGTTTGAATCTACTTTTAGTAACTTGATTTAGATATGGTAAGGCTTACATATTTATTTAGTATTTACTAATTTTCTATAAACTTTTAGAGTTATTTTTATGCCTAATTTATTTGTCAAACTTTCATAGTATGATTTAGAGAAAATTTCAATATGTCAAAAATTGATCGTAGTGCATTCCATTAAATTTTTCAACATATTTTATCATGTTCAACATATTGTAGATAACTTAATACTTTATTTTATGTATATTTTTACTTATTTTTATGAGCATAGTAGGTATATAAATAGAATATTTCATATTGGATATATCTTCCATAAGGAATTAGCACATCTTTGTAAAAATTAATTTTTTTACTCATCTTATGCCTATTTTGCAAACCATTTTTCCAAGGCATTGTGTATAGGATGCAATATTTAATTGTTATTTCTTCATAATTTTCAAAGCTTGATATTTCAAATACTATAAAAAGTTATATGAACTTTACATTAAAAATTATGTAATTTCAAAAATTATTATTATACCTTGGCTTAAAATCTCTTGTAAATAAAATCCCATTTCCACTTCCATAAACTTTAATTCTTTTATTTTCATTACTTCCTAAACCATGAAGGATACAAAAAAAAAAGATAAGGGAGAAAAAGAGAAGAATAGTAGAGAGCAACTTGGAACAGAGATTATAAAGTGGTTTTGTCAATCATGTTAGTTGAAAAAGTTATCCGACTCAAGATAGGTTAATGTTTCCAAACTTAATTTATATTTCAATTTTATTGCTTTTATGTGAATTTTAACATTTTCTTTGGTTGGATTTTATATAAACTCAGCTATATATAGAGTTTAAAATTTTTAATTTGCAACTTTCAATATGTTGTATAGTAGATTATTCAGGTCATATTAGCATATATGATTTAATTTTTCACTTGGTATTTTATTTTAGGCATTTTAGTGTCGTATTGATTCCATTAGAAATTATTATAAAATAATAAATGCTTCAAAATAATGTTGTAGATATTGAATATGAATAATTTGATTAGTTGTAACTGTTAAATTGTGTATATAAGGTTGCCTTTGTAAACCTTATTATTGTCATACATTTGAGTTTTTATATATTTTTGTAACATGATATTTTATTTCTTATATATTTAAAAATGTGTGAATAGGGGGAGAAAAGGGAATTACTATTGATTTTATGCTAGTGATATCTTATGTGCAATCAAGAGGAGACATTCGGTCATGTAAAAAATGAAAATGTGTAAATACTTATCATTTATTTGATGAGATTGGAAAGTTTCTATATTTATAAATATTTTTCTTGTGGAAAACATGAAAAAGGGAAAAATAATAAAGCTTAACCTATTAAAATATTTCTACAATATTTATTGAAAATTATAAAGATCCAATTGGAAATGACAAAGGTTATCTCTAAATGTGAAGATTGGGTGTGTTGGAAAGAAAGAGGAGAATTATGGACAAATAAAATTTCAAAGATGAGTAGTTGGTATTACAAATGACAAAGGTTATCTCTAAATGTGAAGAATTGTATTATATTTATAAATTTTTTAAAGTGGCATTATATTCATTTTAAAAAGAATCGTTTACACTCAATCGAATAGTCTGATAAGACCACTGTTATCATTTCATTTTTTGTAATTGGCGGTCTTTGAATTGTAGGTAGTTTCTTATAAAGACACTTATTTTAACTATAAATACTCAAATAGTCAAAAAAAAAAAAAAATGTACTTTTGCCTGCTTGATTTTTTGGATGCAAATGCAAGCACTCTTTCCATCATCATCTTCAAGCCACACTGCATTAACATAACTTTGTTGAAATTTGAATTCATATTATCTCAATTTTAATTCTAGAAATTTTCTAATCCAAATATTCAAGTCTTTTGTGATATGAAATTTGTGCTAAATTTCATGTTTAATTAGTTGAATTTTCTAACTACATTGACCTCAATAGAACCCCAAATTGAAAGTCATTAGTGAAATAGTACTTGGAATGTTTATCTTTATTTATTTATTTAATTTTTTTTTTAAGAAAACCCATGGAGGGCCAACGCATCAAATAGATAAAAGTGACAGGTCCTTAAAGGATCAAAAGCTTGCTAAAAGGAAAACAATTGAAATAAAATCTAAAGAGCTTTCGATCTTACCTAATACAATGAAGAGAATAAAAATGAAATCAAATAGTCTCAGTAGAATGACAGGAACAATAAGATTAACACATTCAGTCCAACCAAAAGAGCACAATCCACAAAGAGCATACAGAACAACCCGATATCTGAGCTGGTTAAGGCAATGATTACACTAAAAAGCAACAAGAATCGTAGTTAAAGAGAGCAAGACAGTAGAGAAGCCCCACAAAAACTAGACCCCATACAACTAATAGAAAACAACCAGGAACCATATATAGTTGGCCACCCGACATCACTATAAGACCTAAAATAATCCCCTCTACACCAAATCACAACAACATCAACCAAAAACAAAACCAAAGACCACCAAAACATCCAACCAGCCAATGAAGTAAAAAAAGAAAAAGAACAACCAGGCTGGGTTTTTATCTCTTGGATTTGTGTCGACAACACTTGACACGATGAGAGAAAGATAGATTAATGAAAGTATTAACATCCAATACATACAAATCATGTATGGCCTCAACTTGATCACCACCCAAGCCATCCTCCAATCTGCACAGTGAATCTGGAGATTCTCAGATTGCACCAAATAGGACTCCCCCATTCTGGAAAGAAATTGAGACTTAAGAACATTTGGAAAAATTAGATCAATAAGGACAACAACAAGAGATCACAACCTACACTCCCCCCAACAGGGGGAGGAATAACTGGTACACCATGATCCAAAGGGCAATCAAAATTAGCCAAATGATCTTGACAATTCCCCCTATATACTCCACCATCTACACCCTCCTCGATATGAGCCAAAGAAATAATGCAATCATCCACCACACCATTTCTAATTAAAGTAACATATGTTGTCCCAAGAATAGCCACATTAGGAGAAACAAAATCATCAGTAATATGGCAATCATCATCACATAGATCCTCAGCCTATGTAGCCTTATTCTTTTGCCCCTTAGCATTAAGTATAGAAGGATCACACCCATCAACCGTAAGAGCACAATTGATAAATGGTGGAACAACAACATCACATTGATCCACCGTAACCAAAGGGGGATTATCACTAGCCTCTTGTAAAGAATAAGCACCAACCGAAACCCCCTCCACCGTAGGAGGGTAAACACCCAAATTACGAAATAAAATCAGGCAAATGTCATTCAAATGACCCAAAGGTTTACAATGAAAGCAATACGAGGGAAACCCTTCCATCTCCATAATGAATGTAACCCACAGATTCAGAACCAAGCCTTACTTGATTAGGATATCTTTTAGTAATATATAACTCAACAAGTATACGAGACACTGAGGGTCTAGTACCATTAATAGTAGCATTATCGATTCTCAAGGGTCTACCAAACAAAGAATCTAAACCATGTAGAATTCATGGGAAAAAAAGATGTGGGCGAAGGTTGGGAAATGACACCCAAATTGAAATAATAGGAGACTCAACATTAATATCGAAGTGTGGAGACCACTTATTTTAAGCTTTAAAACTAATAATTAGGGTTTCATGCATGACAAAGACTTTTGAGATAAGAGATGGTGAAATAACTTGCTAGAGGGAACATATTTAAGACTCTCAATCAAAGACCTATTTGAGATAGCCACATCACCATTGCCTCCCATCATGTAGAATATGTACATTATAAGAAAAAAAATAGAATAATTGATAATATTATTATGTACAATATAAGAAAAAATATTGATAAACTTTTTCTCTAAAACTATATATATTGAGTGGAGTATAAGAAAGATCTTGAATCTAAAAAAAATATTTATGCAAGAAAGTATATTTATTTATTTTTTATATTTTTTAGAAAAAAATTACAAATAATATAAGGGCGCTAATTAGCAAAATAAATAAACTTTTTTGTTCAAAATATTTCCAAAAAAAACATTTTTAGGAATAGAATATTTTAATATTTAAAAAAGTCAATATTGTATATATATAATATATTATTAGATAAATATAAATAAACACATATTTTATTAATTTTTTATTTGATAATTATTTTATACATATAATTTTTGCATATATTATCTAAAAGTATTTTACATAATATCATTTTATTTGTGAAAATTTAAGAAGATATAATGTTTAAAAAATTTATACTTGATTATATATATATATATATATATATATATAGTAAATAATTATATCTTTAATATTGTTGTGCATTCTTTTCAAGTGCCTACGTAATAAGTGGTTAAAACTTTATTTTCAAATAATTAATTAGCGATGTCTATTATGGCCTCCCAGTATTTTAATTTCGATAAAAAGAAGAATCCTTGACAAAAAAAAAAACTTCCAAAAAAAAAGAAGACAAAATCAAGCTTAGGCTTCAGTTGGGATGATTTTCTCTGATTCATAAAGAAGGTTTTTGTACTAAAAAATTACTTTAAAAAATAATAAACATCCAAGATAAAGTCTTAATTCTAGATCAACAATGCTAGATGAACAACAAGAAATATTGACCATCGAGACACAGAAGCCATCAAAAGAAGAACTCCAGGGGTCAATGTGCATGACCTACCCCAACGAGATTCAAATCAATCCCAAAATAAAAGACTAGTTCCTCTAGTACTAAGACTAACCTTTCATTCATAATCTTAAGAAATATTTATATTATTTACAACAACATTAAAAAAAAATTAATTTTTTAACAATAACAACTTAACAAAATGTTGCAATCGTCCCAATCAGACCAATAACATCAACAAAGTACAATAATATTAAGTATTTATCTCACTACATGCATGGGGTCAGTTACATAAATCTTTTTTTCTTCATTGTGTCTGAATAAGATTCAATCTCTCATTTAAATGTAACAAAAAAAGATTATTACTAATACTTATAATCTAGTCTTTATAGTTCTACCTTGCTCAACCTTTCTTGATATAGGCCAGTTCTAATACATCTACTCTCCTAACCTATTTATTGGAAGGTCCACGCTTTATGTGATCAAATCATCTAAGACATCTCTCTTTAATCGTATCTGGCACTAGAGAAACTGCAATCTTTTCATGTATATACTCGTTTCTCATTTTATGTCTAAGTGGCATACTCCTCTCTGCAACGCTAAACTAATTTTATGCTTGTCTTTTAATGACCAACATTCTGCAGTATAAAGCATTATAGGTCTCACTACTATCTTATAAAATTTTCCTGTAAATTTAAGAGGGAAGATGAATTACCCTTAGTTAAAATAATCATAACAACAAAATTAAAATATGAATCACCCTAAATAGTAAATACTCCCAACAAAGCCATACAATCAATCGACCAATAAACCAAATGTTAAACAATGCTTACGACAACTACCATAAGCCCCATTCTACAGTAACCGAATTTACAAGACAACAAAGCAATGAAAGTATCTAACAGCAAATTAATCAACCTATAACTTCTACAATAAGCCAATCAAAACAATGATAATACATTCAGCCCGAAATTATAGATATGTTATAAAAATGAACATAGTAGTAAAATTAGTGGAAAGAATTTCTGAATCTGAAAGCAGTCATCAAGTCTAGGGCTATCAATTCGTGTCAGCGGGTCATGTTCGGGTCAGACCCGAATTTGACCCGGCTGTAACTGACACGACCCGGAATTGATTTCGTGTCATTTCTGTAGACCCGAACCCGACCCGGATCGGGTTCGGGTCAACACGACCCAACACGAAAAATATTAAATACATGAAAAATATTAAAAATTTGTTAAAAAACAGAGTTAAATTGAATTAGTGAAACGGTAATTAAACTAAAAAAGTCTGTTGATTAGCAGCAAAACATTAATTTAACAATAAACATCAAAATAATAACATCAAACAGCTAAAATTTAATTAGAAATTACAATCATTTATTACAAATTAGTGAACTACAAATCTACAATCTACAAAATAGTAAAATACAAATTAAATACTTTACAAACAAACTCAAATTATACTTCTTTATTCTTATTTTAGGGCCAAGTGCAAACAGCAAACACACGCCAAGTGCAAACAGCAAACACTTCAATACTTCATCTTGAATTCTTGATTGTTGAACCTGTATTCAACTTGAATTAAGAGAAAAATAAAAAATGGTTAAACAATAAACACTAAAAACTAAAAACTAAAAAGTAATAAACAAATATAAATGATAAATTTCCAAATAATGTGAAGCCCTAGATTGCATAATTGTATAACTAGAAAGCTTTATTTTATTAATCATTAGCTCAAGTAAACCATCAAAGTCTCCAACACATTTAGCCAGTATTTAATCTAGAACATATTCGATTTTTATAACTATTACCCTCCAAGGCGGCAATTTGCATTAAACTTAATGACTTAATGTAGTATCAATGAATTAATAAAGTATCTGCTCATGAATTTAGGCATTTAGCTAACACAAATACCACCTGGTTGCAATAGTATTAACCAACACACGAGTACACGACGGGTCAACAGCTATCACTTTCTGTTTAGAAGGTTTTTCATCATTGCTTGAGCTTTCATAGTTATACCCTTTAGCAGTTTAGCCTTCACATTAATTCATCAAAAATAATAAAACATTAATTCATTGCAAGTTGTTTAGCCTTCCCCGGATACATTAACATTTAACAACAACAATGCAAGTCTACAACAGCAACGACCAACATCCAGGCACCCAGCAGCCAGGAGGAAGCAGCCTCACTTAATCAGAATTCAGAAAACATAAAATTGAAACAACCAAATTGCAAGTAGCAACAACAATAAATAATTAAACATAAAATTCAGTTTATAAGCAGACAACCAGACAACAAAACTGTAACAGGGTTACAACAACGGCCTGGCAACCAGTGAGATACCAACCCTTCAGAGCTAAATTTAGGAGAACAGTTACTGAACAGCACCAAAAAGGCAAAATCCCATATTTACAATCATGCAGCAGTAGTTTAAAAACAATAAACACTACAGGAAAAATGGCTATTACCGGCGGTTTATGGACCACCGGTGTTATCGGCGGTCTAGCCGTCGGTTAAACCGCCGTCGTTTAACGGCGGTCTACCGATGTTTTTTATACGTTAAACCGCCGGTATTAACGGTGGTCTGCCGGCAAATCGCCGGATTATGACAAACCGCCGGATTATATTATTCACCGGCGGTTTAACGGCGGCCAGATCGTCGTTGATAAGTGATTTTGTACCTCCGGTTAGTGCCCTAAAACGACCAGGCTCGCAACTCACATTTCATTCTTTCTCGAGTTCTTTCTCTCTCGTTTCCCTCGCCTCCGCTCGCCTCTGCTCGTCCGACGGGTGAGCTATCAAAGACCACACAGTAGTTCATTTTAAAAAAATGCAATAAAAAACCACTAGGCAACTCTGTTATCTGAACATTTGGCATCCTCGCTGACAATTTTTGTAATACCCAAGTTCATGATGTCCTCAGTTATACCCTCCAGTTCCGGATCATTCATAACTACAAAAAACATATTACTTTTAAGTTTTTACATGAAGTCAAAAAAGAAGTTAATGTAAAAAGTTGGAGCATTTACCATTATTTCTATATAACCAATCCTTACTGCAAACTAATGCTTTAATGATGTCAGGTTTTAAAGCACTTCTATATTGATCCAAAATTCTACCACTATTACTAAATGCACTTTCTGAAGCAACTGTGGAAATGGGAATGCATAAAACATCTCTAGCCATAGCTGCCACTTCAGGATACCTGTATTGATTTCCTTTCCAAAAATATAATATGTCTAACTTAACCTTCCTATCAATTTTTTATTCTTCAAGATACATTTCAAGTTGTGACTTCTTAGGCATAGTAATTTCCTCTTCAAATGAGTCCTAATCCTAATTATGAATGCCAACAAAAATAAGTTAATGAAAAGTTACAAAATAGTAATTATAAAAGTTGAATAAGAATTACTACTACCTAAAGAAACTGTGATTTTATAATTGTTGGAGGAAAAGTCGTTGTGCTATCAACTTGAGAGCTAAATGTGGGTAACGAGGACAGTTCATCGGAGGTTTGTTCGTTCACCTTCTCATAGTTTGAAAATAATGAAAATAGCTTATCCCTAACCTTCTTTGTTTCAGATATATAATCACCTCCATATAATTTTTTATAACACCATTCAAAAAATGTGAACTTGTACCTAAGATCCAAGATAACTGCTATTGCCAAGATATCATAGAAATCAAACCAATACTTCTCAAACTTTACTAACATCCTTGTTGCAATATTTTGAATGTACTCAATACCATAAGCCCGTTCATGCTTAAGTGTTGCATAAGTCGTAGATACACAATGGAAGAACATATTTGAAGTAGGATACTTAGTGCCTGAGAATGCACAAGTAATCTCATAAAAAGGAGCTAGAAATTTACAAATACTCTCCAACCTATCCCATTCAGGATTACTAGGACAAGTTTTGAAGTTAGAGTCAAGTAGTTCCAAATGTTGAAAGGTGCGTTTATAATAAATAGCTGAATCAAGCATAATGAATGTCGAATTCCACCTCGTAGGCACATCTTGTCTTAATCCTTTCTTTGAATCAAGATAACTTTGTTCTAAAATTTTTTTCTTTCTACCTTGTGATCCTTTTACATATTTTATACTTTCTCTAACTTTAAGAATAGAGATATCAACCTCCTTCAATCCCTCTTGCACGATAAGATTCACAACATGAGCACAACATCTTATGTGGAAAAATTCACCTTTACATAACAATGCACCACGCAAATTTAATTAGTTTCTTAAGAATTCAACGGAAACATTGTTAGCTGAAGCATTATCCAGAGTTATACTGAATATTCTATTCTGAATTTTCCTTTCAGTTAAAAAATAGTGAAGCTTCTCACACAAAGAAATACCATCATGTGGTGGTGGCATAAAACCAAAATTGATTTTGATTTTTTTTTTTTTGCAACAACCAGTTGTTATCAATGAAATGTGCAGTCAAGCAAATGAACCCATCTGTATTAATTGAAGTCCATAAGTCAGAAGTCAATGAAACTCTACTATTACTTTTCAGAATCTCCTTTTGAAGAAGCCATTTCTCTTTAGTAAACATTTTCTTGCAATCACTTCGAGCAGTGTTTCTAGATATTATTTGGAGATCACGACGAAGATATTGCAACAAAGCACGAAGATCGGGCCATTCAACACACTGAAAAGGAAGATCATGCATGATTATGCAAGCAGTGAATAACTCACGAAACTCATGAATGTCAAACGTAGATTCAATCATAGAGATAGTCGAAGTAGCATTTGACTGTAGAATAAGTTGCCCAATATCACGAGTGTCTATTTTTTTATAAATTTGTAAATGACGTCTTAAATTGCCAATACCATACTTACTATCACACTGATATATTGCCCCACATCTTCTATAGTTACATCTTTGCTTGCCATCACTAGGAAGAGGTAACATCTCATAATAACCCCAAACCGTTGAACACATTCTTCGTCTTTTCTTAGTAGATGACGGTTCATCTCCTTCTTTTTCAATAATATTACACAAATCATCATCTTCTTTTTCAAAGTCAGCTGAAATAGGAGCATTTCCTAGATCCACATTCTCAATGAATGGAACACTTTCTACCATTGTGTTAGAATCCTCCATCTATTCAACAATAATAATATATAAATTATAAATAACTATTCAATCTCAAACACCCAAATAATATTGTAATACATGGCTCCACCCCCCAGGCCTCCAACAATAACATTAACAAATTGAAATTGACAATAACAACATTAAAATTAAATAGCATTTAAATGTTTAAGATATACTACAAAGTCCAAACTCCCAGGACCACAGAGGCACACGCGCACAGCACACCTGCACATGGCTACAGTTAAAACTAAGATCAATTTAAACTCAGTCAACAGTCCACACTCCACAGCTACAACCACAACAAAAAGAAATAAGGATGACGATGACGAACAGTCCAACAGACGACGAACTGTCACGACTCACGAACATGAACAGAGCGACAAAGGGTGAAAGGGATTTCAGTTAATCTCAAATATTAATAATGTAATCAAACATAAATAAAATCTTGAAAATCAGTAAAGAATAAAGGAAATAAGTGATAAATTAACTCTAGGGTTTGCTAATCACGAAATCTTCACGACATTCCCTAGGGTTTCTGCTTGAGAAATGGGAAACGCATAATAGAGAAAAAAATCAATAAATCTTGCCATTTACCAAGCAATAATCCTATCAAAACAGTGTATCGAAAAGATCAAAAGGAAATTCCAATTCTCGATATATGACGACATGGGGAGAGCACGAGACTTCAAGACTCAAGAGGAGAACTAGAGAAGGAGAGGACTGTGGAGACTTAAAATCAGAATTCATCACCTACGAGGATACGATCAAACAACAACCGCTCACGAAGAAGGAAGAGGAAAGGCGGAAAATCAAAAAACTAGGGCAACTGGGCAAGGACTCCACTCTCCAGCTCCAGCACGCAGAGCAATTGAGCAAACTTGTCGAACCGAAATGACGGAATGGACGAATGGTATACTATTAAGTATTAACCTAATCCCGCGGTTCGGCCAAATGGGTGAAGGCGTGATTGTGTGAAGAGGCGAATTCGACCGGCCGAGTTAAATTTCACGGGTTGAAATCAGGTCATATTTGGGTTTCCGGGTTGACCCGAACACAACCCGAAACTCAAATCAAGTTAGTTTCTCTAACCCGAACACGACCTGTTTGCTACCCGGGTCGACCCGAACATGGATTTTTCTGTGTCGTTTTCGGGTTGTGTTTCGGGTCGTGTCAAATATTATTAGTCCTAATCAAGTCTATTCAGATATTTCAAAAAAAAAAATGGTAATAAAAGGCATCATTTGGGATGTCATTCTTACTATTTTTTAAAGTAGCTTTTTAGTTAAAAAAATTAAACTTTAAATTTTTTTACTAGAAAGCAATAAAAAAACCTGTCCCAAACAAAACATAAAATGGTGAAAGCAATTTGGGTTCCAATACATTCTCTAAAGATGTGGGAAATGTTAGCATTCAATAATGATAAGATGTATTTAATACATCTATTTCACAAAAAATTGAAAAATTGCATGACTTTAAAGAAGAAATCACATAAATAAGATTGAGGGGATATTTGATTTGGAGTAAAAGGGATTTATAATATTCCAAATATAAGAATTTTGAAAATATTGATGTTTACTTTGATGTTTAAGAAATACGGAGTAAGATTTTAAAATCTTTGGAATTCGTCATCAAGTTCAATTTTAGTGTATTTAAAAACCATTAGTTTTAATTGACTTTCCAATACACTTTCAATTCTCTATTATTATTGTCGTTGTCGCCCATTGTTGTTGTTCGCTACCGGCCTAAATGACTACCTTAAATCCTACATAATCTTAAATCTTGTTTTTTCTTCATTTATTTATTTTTTTAATCCTAGATTGCTAAATCTTGGAGTTGAATGGATTTACGAAATTTGGTCAATAGAAGCCAACAAAAAGCGAGGAAGGTGAGGGTTATATTTGCTCCAAGGCGAGCTAATGTAGCATGACTTCGTCACTTTTACATCGATTGCTTCGAGTATGCTTTGAAGGAAAGAGGGGAGAAAGATGGAGATTGCTTTATCGTTGATGGTTTCGTGCATTTGGGTAGAAGCGGGTTTCAAGAATTTGGGTAGAAATAGAAGGCGTAATCAATTTAATAATTATTAATTAATAATTAATATGATTATTATTTCATCATTATTTTTATTTAAATTTTTTTTCAAACAATCATTAATTAATATTATAATACAACAACAACAACAACATCAAGCATTTATCCCACTACGTTGGGCCAGCAACATGAATCTTTTTTTTTTTTCATTTTGTCCGGTTAAGAGTTAAATTCTCATTTAAATCATTAATTAATATTATTAACCAATAAAATAATTTAGATAAAAATATGTTAATTAAAAACTAATACTAATTAATTATACATACTATCTCCAATTTTGGTTTAATGGCCACATTGAAGTTATATGTTCTATTAAATTAGTTTTATAGTTTATTAAGTACTAATTAATTGAAAAGTTTTGATTGCAAGCAATTAGATTCCATATTTAAATTTCATTATCAATCATCATTATTAAAAATTTAAAATCCAATATGACCTAACAAACTTAATTAAATCTTAAAACAAATAGTGAAACAGTTCATCAAAATCCAACTGATTTTATTCATTATCATGCAAAAAAAAAAAAAATCTTAGAATTTAATTACATCAGGATTTACTAAATCCAAATTTGTTGGATTACTCAAATCCTACTTGCAGCTAAGGAGGCCCAAATACTTCAATATCAAAAGGATTCTGATGTGGATTGCTGACCTTTATTGGCTGATGCTTATCCTAAGCCTCCCACCAAAGGAACAGTGCGATTGTTCAATTCATTTGGATAAAAAGCTAACAATCTCATAAGTGGTTTTCATTTGTGCAAATCCACATAGTTAGGATTCAAAACAAAGCAATGAACCTTAAAAGCAAAGTGTCAGAATACAATTCATTCAAATAAAAATTGCATTCTATACCCAAATTTCATAAGCTGAATGGATAATTTAATATATAGTCAACTGATAGCAAGATAAAGCCTATCACAATCAATCTAATATTTAGACTTCGTTTGGAATAACTTTCTTACTGATTTTTAAAGTAACTTTTTAGAATAAAATTTTTTATTTCAAATAATTTTTGTATTAAAAAACTGCTTTAAAAAATAATAATAAAGATGTCCCAAACGAAATTTTAGTTCTCAAAAACTAATGAATATGAAACATACTAAGTGGAGCAGTTGAAGACCCCTATTTGTTATTCTAATGGTGCATAGGTTTAGGATTTGAATTGTATTATGTAAAGTACTGTTCAACATTTACATTTTTTTATTTTCTTTTAAATATTTATTTGCTAGGATTGTTTTTTGTTTTGATTGAAGGAAATCATCAATGCTTTATCATCCCTTTATGTATTATGATTGATTGGGATTCTTTTGTTAAGCTCTTAAGAGCTATACTTCTTCTTAAATAAATATATAAACAAGTTAAAATCAAGCATATAGGATCTATGTTTTTTAAAAGATTAAAGCTTTATTTGGGGCGACTTTCTTACTTCTTCTTAAAGCTATTTTTTAGTATAAAAATTAAAATCTTTATACTAATTTTTTTTTAAGTAGCAGTAAAAAGACTTTCCAAACGAAGCCTAAGTTTAGTATCTATTAAAATCAAGCTTAAATATATATATAAAAATCAAGCTTAAATATATATATATATATATATATATATATGCAGATATATCCTTCAAAATATTTAGCCTAGAATATAAAAAAAAATCCTTCTTCTTTTTTTTTTTCCCAATATAGAATGGTGACTTTGAGCTCCCTAATTATCTTTAGTTGGACAAATAAAAAGTTTTTTTTTTAAACCTTCAAATATAGAATAGTGGTGTTCTTTCGAAGAACATAGATTTTCAACTTCACTGGAGAAGGTTTCTCACACTGCTTTTAGTCATGGCTAATATTTTTCTATGTTCTCTCTCTTTTTGTACTTTTAAGTGATGATCACTTATGTTATTTTGTTTAATGTCTTTTTCAATTAGTACTTTGATAAATTATAACGAATTGCATAGATCAAATCATTATACCCTGCTTATCAAAGCAAGAAGTCAATGCAACCCCAATTAAAAAAAAAAAATCTAAATTAGTAAATGAAGAAAATACAAAATAAAAAATCCATTGCCATTATAATAACCAAAATTAGTTAATGTGAAAGTGTTAAATTGAAATCTCTCTCTATTGCCACACTTATCAAAGTCAATTGATGGAGCAAGTTTATAAACCTATAATCTTGCCTTTATTGTGGAGGTCTTGTAAGTATATTGTAGGTCTACGTTGATCACTCTCATATGTACTTTAGCGATATGTCGTGATCACATAATTTTACCCATCTTTGGGAAGTGGCTTTGGGTAAGCTTTATTTAATTTAATATTATTACTATTATTATTATTATTATATAAAATAAATATTTATTAAAAAATAAGTAATTCAATTCTAAAGCACTTAATGTGCAGATTGTGGGAAAGAATATAATTCACTAACATATACATTAATTTAAAATTAGTTTTTTATTCATATCAAATTATGATTTAGCTTGAAATAAACTAAGATGTTCTCGTAAAAAAAAGAATCATGAGGATAGTGGTTGTTTAATAGACCTCTTAAAAAAGTTGTCATTCGCTAAGAAGCCCCGTATGCTAGGTTTCCTCCGACTAAGGTTCCTCCGGTGCGTGGGCTTCGCCCCGCTTCGCTGGGTTTTTCCGGCTGGATGATTTTTTTTCTTCCGGCTGGTGGTGTTGCTCTTGGTTCAAATAAGTTTTCTTCACTTTTGCCCTTTATTTTGTTGTTCCTTTGTCTCTTTTCCTGCTAGTCGGTATGGTCTCGCGTCGAGTCTTAGATCTCAGTTTTTTGGATGGATCTAAGAAGACGCGTTCATTTTTTGATGCTTTATCTGGGCATTCATCGGATGCTATTTTTCCACCTCTCAAAACATGTTATTTACGTGGATTGCCTGCTGTTTGGATTTCGGAGGAAGAAATTCCCTCTTTAGCCGCTTCTTTCCAGTTGCTTTGGTCAGATTTTTTCCTTCCCGTCGCCCTAGTTTAGATGGTATCCAATGGTTTTTCTGCAATTTGAAGCTTTCGATAGATGTTTTGGTAACTTTACTTAATTCGTCTCATGTCCGGATTAAACTCGCGAATGATATGGTTAACAGTCGAGTTTTTTGCCACCATTCTTACTTAGTTTACAATTGCTATATGAAAATCACTAAGTGGTTGCTTGGCCTTGACATTGGAGTGGAATCTCTGATTATCCCCATCTGGATTTCTTTCTCGTCTCTTCGGCCTCACCTTTTCGCTCCCAAGATCCTCCATGCTTTGGGATTTTTATTTGGTCGCCCTTTGAAAATTGACTTCGCTGCCTCTCTTGGCTCGCTACCTTCTCTGGGGCGTATTTTGGTTGAATTGAATATTACGAAAAGCTATTCTGAGAAGGTTTGGTTGGGTTCTGAGTAGGTTTGGCTGGGTTCTGAGAATTTGGGCTATGTTCAACAAGTGTAAATGGAAGTCTTTCCCCCATTTTATGATTTTTGTAAATCCATTGGGCATAAGCATGGTGATTGTCATTCATCTTCCACGGCTACCAAACTTGTTTCCTCTTCGAAACCATTTATTCATGTTAGTCATGAAGCTGTTATTGTGGACATCACAGGTGAGAGTGTCAAGGGTGTTTTGAATGATTTTGTTAATCCTATTTCTCTGGTGTGGGTCCGGATGGGTTGGCCTCTAATTCTGTGATTCCTATTGATGTTTCTCTCCTCTTTGCTTTGCAGGTATGTGGTCAGGTTGTACTTGTGTCTAGCCCTGAGCTCCCCCCTACATCCCCTGTTGTTGATTGTGTACCTAATGTTGTGCTTTTGGATTCTGTGGTGGGTGGGTCTGTTCCGGCTATTCATGCCCAACGTTTATGCGTTAGTGAGGATGGGGGTGGGAATTATGATTTTATCCTGGATCCTATTAGGTCGTGTGCTACTTCAGTGCCTGCCCTGTGTGGCTTGATTTCGGTCGAGGTTCCTGGTGTGTTTGCTGAGAAATATGATTCCTCTATTTCTCTTACTAAGAGTTACTCGTCTGTTTTCTCTGTCAGTGAGGTCTCTGCTCGTTTGGTTGCTCCTAATGTTTCTTCCTCTGAGACGCCTACTGTTATAGTTCCCGACCCTTTTGTTGAGGTTCCTATTAATTTAATATCACCTGAGGCTTTGTTTTCTCATGTGGGTGCTAATTTGGGGGAGAGTGTGAGATTGCAGATTGATTGGCGTCAATGTTCGTCTGATTCCTCTTTGGAGGCTAGTGGGGATGAAGAACCTGGGGATGATTTTGCCTTGCAGCATGACCGACCTATTGTTTCTATCTCCTCTCGTGGGAGGGGCAGACTTGGTAAGAAATAATTTTGTGAATGTGGTGCTGATTTTGGTTGGCTTTGGCTCTTCTCTATGCTACTTGGTTTCATAGTAGTGGTGGGTTTTGGGTCACTTTTTAGTTCCCTCATAGTGGTGGTGGCTAGGGCTGTGGGCTGCATCGGTTGGAAGACACTTTGGTTTATTATTTACTTCTGATGGTTACCGTGTTGCTGGAGCTTTGTTTCATATTTGACGACGCAATCTATGGTTTGTGGGCAATGATGTGGCTAGGGCTCACTTGTTCTTAATCCATGGCTCGTGACAACCTTTGGTGGTGCGTTTCTTACTCGTTTTAGTTGGCTACTTGGTGTGATTCTACTCTCACTTCAAATTGGATGGCCCGAGCCTAGCTTCGGAGTATTTGGAAGCCTCTACCAAATACTGAGCCCGATGGGTTATTACCCCCATATTTTTTGTATCTCAGTAGCTTTTTTTTTCGTCCCATTTTTAAGCTTGTTGTAATCCTCTTTTAGTTGAAATAAAAAAAATTTTGTTTAAAAAAAAATGAGGATAGTGGTTAAGCTAGAAATTTTTTTAGTGTTGGTACACTATGACGATTTTAAAAATATCATTAATTTTTTTTTATATGGGCCTGACAATGACATTGATAGTTAAAAAAAAACTTAGATTACAAATATAAAAAAAAATAAAAATTATTGATTCACGAAAAACACATAAGTGAGACTGTGAGAGGGTCTCTAGCTCCCATGTGTATCATCAACAAATTCATCTACTAAGTCTTCATATTTTAAAATCATTATAAATTATTTCATTATCAATATTATTAAATATATTTGTTATTAAATAAATTATAAAATAATTTTAGTTGGATGAATTTTTAATTAGGCTTAATTTATAAGTCTTTTATGATATTTCATAAAATTTATATTTTATTTTATATTTTTATGTATTTATCATATGTTATATTTTTTTATAAACCAATACAAAATTATTTAAATAAGCATACATACTTTAGCTCATAAGTAAATCATCAAATATTAGTTTGAGGAGAGTATAATATAAAATTTAATTGACTATATATTTATGTATTTCTCATATCTCAAAATAAATTAATTAAAAAAAAATTAAAAAACATCACAATTAAATATTGATCAAATACGAACTCAATTTTTCTCCATTGCAAAGCTAGCTAATACTTGCCCACTGGCTAATTTTATTATAGGCTATAGTCTAAACTCTAAACTAATCAAATCTACATATTTCACAAATTTAAAAATGAGAAATATTTCCATGCATATAAACAAATTCAAAATATTTTTTTATTTATAATAGAATTGGCGACATATAAAGATTTAAAAAGAGAAAATTTATGTTGTAAGCTAAAAGGGTGCTTATGTAACGTAGAAACTGTATAGCTTAACTATTCTACTAACTTTATACGGGTCTATTGATTTAGCCATCTTCTTAGACAAATAATATATTATCTAGGGGTGTCAATTTCGGGTCACGGGTTGGATTCGGGTCAAACCCGAAATTGACCAGACACTATTCGGGTTCGGGTCAATCCGACCCGTTTTTGCAAACGGATCGATTTTCTGGACCCGACCCGACCCGCTTTGGTTTGATTTTTTTTAGTTCTCGCACTCGACGGACAGCGTGGGCCGCGCAACAACCGTGGCAGTGGAAGCGGCAGGCCGACAGCGTGCAGCGGCGGCAGTGCCGGCGAGGCAGCGACACGACGCGAGCGAACCAAGGGACGCGACGCGACGCGAGCAACGCGTGTTGTGGGGCAGGCGGGCAGCTCGGGTAAGCGGGGTCATGGGGCAGAGCGGCAGGGCCGTTTTCCGGGTCATTCTCGGGTTTCCGGGCAAACCCAAACTGGACTCAATTTTACAAACGAATCGGTTTTTCGGACCCGAACCCGACCCACTTCGGGTTTGGTCAACCCAAACTCAAAATTTTCGGGTCAGATCCAATATTGACATGTCTAATATTATCCTTGTTTGAATACCCAGACTAACTTCTTTATGAGTCCGACAAATCCTTCATGAATTTGATAACTTCAACAAGAATCTGACAAATTGTTTATAAATTTGAATCAGCTGACCAAACTTTGAGTCAAGGTTTTATAATATTTGGTCGGACAAGACAACCTAACATTTTAGTTGAGAAAAACAACAATAATAATATCAAGTAGGGGTGTCAATATTTTACACGTCACGAAAATCCGACCCGCACCCGACCCGGAAAATCCGGGTTGAACCCGACACGATTTCAAAACGGGTCGGGTTCGGGTTCCAGAAATCGACCCGTTTAAAAAACGGGTTGGGTTCGGGTTGACCAGGCGGGTTGCCGGGTCAACCCGCCAACCCGTTTAATTCGAAAAATTTCGAATCCCGCCTCTGCCCGCTGCCCGCCCGCGCTACCCGCCGCGCGCCTTCCCACGCTGCCCGCCGCGCGCTCACTTGCGTGCCCGCCGCGCGCCCGCACGAAATGTTCGCACTGCGAGCTCGCGCCTGCGCCCGAGTGCCCAGCAAGCCCGACCGCGCCCGACCACGCCCGCGCTGTCCCTGCTCGCGTCCGCCTTCTGCGCTCGCGTCTTCCTGCCGCGCTTGCGTCCCCCGCCGTCCGCCGCCGTCGTTCCGACGCCGGCAACCCAAACCGGGTCGGGTCGGGTCAACCCGGCAACCCGCCAGGTCGGGTCCGGGTTCGGTTTTCCGACCCGTTTGTCTACCCGGGTCGGGTTAGGGTCGACCCGTTTGAACCCGGGTCAGTTCCGGGTTCAACCCGAACCCGACCCGTGACCCGAAATTGACACTCCTAATATCAAGCTAGCCTTTATCTCACTTACTGCATGAATCTTTTTTCTCTATTGCGTTTAATGAAGAACCAAATTCTTATTTAAATCTATTAAAAAACTCATTTTTAGATCGCAAGATTATATATACCTATATATATATATTATTTTAATTAGGTCATTCGAAAGCTGATATTTTTTTCATTCTAATAGAGAGAAAAAAAGGAGCAAGCAACATAACAAAGTCAAAGATACTACACTTAGGATTGTCAATTCGAGTTGCCGGTCAAGTTTGGGTAGAACCCGATATTGATCAACAACTGTTTTACACATCCCAAGCTAAACCCATTTTGTAGACGAGTCAAAAATTTCAATCCGGACACGATCCGTTGGATTTTTTGGTTGACCCGACCCGACACGAAATCACAGTGCCATTCCTCAAGAATTGGCCTAAGAAACGCACGAATGGGGGAATATGGTTACCTTCGCAACAAGCGAGCTCCCTCCAGTCATCGTTGTTACTTTTGATCCAACAAAAAAAAACAGCGAGTTGTCGTGACTTCCGACTCAACTTGTGACTTCCGACCTGACAGGAAGGAACATCGTCGAATGAGATGAAGAAGTCTTTTATTGGTTACATTCGCAACGAGCGAGCTCCCTAGTCCCTCATGTCATCGTCATTACTTCCGATCCAACAAAAGAATGACAAGTTGTCGTGACTTCCGACCCGATGTGAAGGAATGTTGTCGAAGGAGGTGAAGAAGTCTTTTATGAGTTTTATCAACTCATTCAAAAATTTGCGTCATGCGGGAAGTAGGCGAAGTCGGTTTCGGAGGGAGAAGCAAAAAATCAAACCCTAGGTCTGGAAGTGGACAGTCAGAAGCATGGGACTATGCCTAGGCGGAGGAATTGGTTAGATCAGGGTCAACTTCGGGTTAGCAAGCTATAACCTTGATCACACCCGATTTTTTAAACGAGTCAATTTTGGAATATGAACCCTACCCATTTGTCAAACATGTTGACTATAACACAAACTTTTTGGATAGGATTCACGTCAAATTTTTAGGTCTGGACTTCTGCTTTAAAAAAAAAAAAAGTTTATTATAAATCATTATTGAGCCGAGTCATGGGGATTTTTATTTGGTCCGGTGCAAGGAGCTAGAGGAAGGTTCGGTTTTGCCTAAAAAAGTGCAAATACCGAGTTTTTTGAAAAAATACCGAGTTTTTCAAAAAACTCGGTATTTGCACTTTTTGACCTATTTTTGCCTAAAACCGAACCTTCCTCTACATCCAATAAAAGGACCTAATAATTGCTCGAGTCATGGAGGCATAGCCCCACTACCGAATGAGGACGGCAATCACAAATCTATCTTCCTTGCCGCCACAACTGCCAAATGGCCACATTCGACGCATTTTGCCAAAGGTTTATAATGCACGTGTTTAAAAATATGCGAAGCATAAAAATAATAAATAAATAATGAAGAAAGAGAGAGCAAATGCAACGTTCCTTATTATATTATTTTCGCCGTAAACTTTCTGCGGACCAGAAAATGCCCACATGCGGGATTTAATGAGATGTCGGTGTATGGTTGGTGCCGACCCGCGCCGCACGAAACCAATCGTGCGGTCGCCAAAATAAACGTACTGTTCCCGAATCCAAGCATATGACAAAAAGGGCTCCTATTGGACAGTTACCACCACAATCTCCCTGGATTTAAGGAACAATTATTACATACTCCGACCGGACGTAGCTCTACGTCCCGTCGGAGCTAAAATAGCGCCAAAAAATCAAAATTATTGAACAAATACCGAGCAATACCAAATAATAACGAGGAATACCATCATGTGAAGACCCAATACCGAGTTATACCGAGCTATACCGAGAAATTCGGTATTGGGTCTTCACTTGATGGTATTCCTCGTTATTAACAAATAATATCTAGCATTACCGAGCAAATGCCGAGTTTTTTTGTGGGATTTTAGTGCCGACCGGACGTTCCTCTACGTACGTACCAAATAAAAGTTCCGATTTAAGAGGTCCACTTTTGCATTTGCGTCCTTAATCTCATCGGAATTTACATAAATACTTCCTAAAATTTTAATATTTATATATTTAATCTATAATTTATTATACTTATGAATATATAAAATTAAATTAAAAATTGCACCAAATAATCGCATATTTGAATTAATTTATTATACTTATGAATATATAAAATTAACTTAACGTTGATGATTAATAAATTAATAAAAATATTTTTAATTAAAATGAGTTATCAAAATGGATTCGGGTTGCTGGTTAGTCAAGTTCGGGTCCACCTTTTTTACCCAATAATTAAATAGGTCAGGCTCAATTTGATTGAATTTAGACCCAAATTCTACCCGTTAACTTATTTTGACACTCCTCCTTATTACATATATCTTTTGTTATATTAAGATTATTTGGAATATTTAAATTTTAAATAAATTCATTTAAGGAGTTAAACTTTACAAAATTGCATAGTTGAAGAATAATTTCTGTTCTAGAAAGGCTAATAATCACCGTCCAACTTTTTGTCCGAGTTCGAAGAACCGAATAAGGTGAAGAGGAATTCTGTCTTACTAATTTTTCTAAAAGACTATTATGCTATGCATTATTTTTCTTAATAAGTCATTCGGAGAAAAAAATCCGATGCATCATATAATTGGATCTTCTGCAAATATGTAAGCATTTATTCTCAGAAAAAGAAATAATTTGGGGAAAAAATTTTCATTCAAAAATAACTTTGTATGTTTTATTTTAATAATTCATTTGAGACTATTTTTTTACTGCTTCTTAAGTCAAAATTTTAGTACAAAAATTAAAATTTATGTATTAGAAATCTGCTTTAAGAAGCAGCAAGAAAGTCGCCCCAAATGAAGCCTAAGATGCGTTTAATTTTAGGGCCTATTTGGGACGGCTACATGCATGGTATGTATTTTAAAAAATCGTCTATAAATTTGTTGTAGAGAAAGCAACTTCGTTAATATTGTTGCAGAAAAAAGCTTTACAACAGATAAATTTATGAAATTATGATTACTATTTGAAAGCAACGGAGCAAGAAAATTGTCCCAAATCATCCCTTAATCATGACATCTTATATTAATGTATTGTAATATTAAGATTATTTTGAAAAACTTGTATTTTAAATAAATTTATTTAAATAGTTAAACTATATAAAATGTATGGTAGAAGAAAATTTTGTGCTTTAGAGAGACTAAAGGTTATTTTGAACAATAGTTTTAATTTTTATTTCAAACAAAGCGTGATGGTCACCATCCAACTTTTTGTCTGAGTCCTGAGAACTGAATAAGTAGAATTGGAATAGAATCTGATGTTATCCACCGCCCTCAGTGACTACATGCTAATTCTTTTTTATTTATTATTTGAGGCCACGCATAGGAGAGATTATTCTGTGTGGACTGGAGTTGCGCTCAATTTTGTGAGTGTGCACAGTAAAAGCATAATGGTGCACAATAACTATACTTTTATTGTGCTTTTACTGTGCACACTCATAGAATCCGAACAATTCTTCGATATGGACTCTGCAAGTAATAATTTCTTGCTGAGGAGAGACAGTCATTCAAGAATTTCTTCAAAGTTGGAATTTATTGGAAAATGCAAAAAAAAAAATTGAAAGTACCAAAGATAAATATATACTAAAAATAGTATAATATTATATCTTAAATTAAAAAAAAATTAAAAAATATAAAACAAATTCATATAATAATAAATTTATTTGCTTTTCAATTATTCAATATAAATTGGTTCGTAGGCAAAAATTTTAGGAATATTCTCAATTATGATTTATGGACATAGTATGAAATGATTGTACTAAAAATGGTATAAAATATTATGTCTTAATTAAGATATATATATATATATATATATATATTAAAAGATATGAAGTACATTTATATAATAATAAAGTTATTGTGCCCTGGAGTATTCGCGGCAGTAGAGAAATATAAAGTTTAACATCTTAGCATTGTACGAAGATCCAGCACATAAACAGATGAAAGAGAGGGTGTGTCATTCACTAGAGACACCAAGATTTTTACGTGGAAAACTCCTGAAAAAAGAATTTTTATTGGGTGTGGAGTGCGGACGTAGCTCTATGTATGCAAATCTTTTACAAAATGCCAAGTGGAGCCACCTTGACCCCACCGTTCTAATAACCACATGTTCTTTTTTACAGCGCGGCCCGACGACCTGAACCGCCTGAAATATTAAAAAAAAATGCTTACAGGCCCGGTGACCCATCCCGAAATGAATTTATATATGTCATTTGAGTTTTTGAAATGATCCAAAATGTCTCTTCCAAATTTGCTTATTATAGCGTTTTAGTTTTCTACATTACACCACAAGGAATAGTTGCAGGCGATATTCATCTTCTACACGAAGCCACTTCATCTTCAGTCTTCATCTTCTACATGGTGAAGGTATGTTTTTTCTGTAGTCATCCGTATTTATGACGTTTTAGGGTTTAGGGTTGGATTAGAAAGTAGTTTTTGTAATGTGTAGTGGGTATTGGTATGTAGCTATATGTTTTGCTCTGTAAGTTGTGTGGGTACCGCTGGGTACACCGTATGGGTACCAATGGGTACCCCGTCTGGGTACCCCGTCTGGGTACACTAAGTACCACCCCTTATGTTCCTTTTGGAGGTCCACACCTGCTAGTTTTAAGTGCCCTTTTTGACAAAAAAACTCACAAAAAATAGCCATATTTCACCCCAACTCATCCATCTTCCTCATTTACATACATTTATAACCAAAGTCGAAGTCGACGGCTGCTCTAGTCCTAACTAGCGATCTAGTCATTTTGGCTCATTTCTCTCTGTTTCTTCAAGATTTTCAAGATAAAACTTATTCTCTTCACTCCTTTCCTCTTTTATGTAATTTGAACCGTTAGATAATGCGCTTTGTTGATTTTAGAGAGTTTTTTTTTTCACTAAATGTTTTATAACTTTATAGATCTAGTTTTAAGGTTTAGGGTTTCAGGTATAAAGAGCTTTATGTTCATTTATTTTGATGCACTACTAAATTTATTAGGGTTCAGGATTAGTTTAAGAAATTTTTGAATAGACCTTAGAGGATCGATTTCGATGTTCATGACTTTGTGCCTTTAAGGCATTTACTTTGGTCATAAGTTTACTAAAACTAATGTTCAAATAGAGAGAGAAAGTAAGAGAGTGAGAATTCAAGTGAGGTATAGAAGAGAGAGAGTGTGAGCATGTGAAATAGAGAGAAAGGAAGATGGAGTGAGAGAGAGTGCAATAGAGTGAGAAAAGAAAGATACAAAGAAAGATGGAGGGGTAAGTTTGAGAGAGAGAGAGAGAGAGAGAGAGAGAGAGAGAGAGAGAGAGAGAGAGAGAGAGAGAGAGAGAGAGTGTGTGAGGTAGAGAAAGAAAGTTAGAGAGAGAGGTAGATGGATGGAGGGATGGATAAGAGGGAGAGAGAAAAGTGATAAGGAGGGAGAGAAGTTGATATAGTTCAATAGAGGGGGAGATAAAGAGGCTGAGAGGAAGTGTGTTTGTGTGTGTGTGTGTGTGTGTTTATTATGATAATTTGATTTTTGATAGTTTATATTTTTGGAGTTGCATGAAAAAATACATTAACTTTTAAACATTTATTTTATTTTAGGATTATTAATTCAGCATTCGTATTATTATGCAAGATGAGAGATATTGGATGTATAACCAATTGTTATCAAGATAAAATCATTAACAGAAGAATTTATTGAGGGAGTTGATAATTTCATTCATGTTGCACGTCAATTATTTTTGTTTAAGTCAAATGGAATGTTTAGATGTACATGCAAGAAACACAAAAATCAAGTTTTTCTTAAGTTCGAGGATCGATATATTAAGGTTGATTTTTATCATAAGGGATTTGCTTGAAGATATTAGTTTTTGACCTCACATCATGAGTACGAGCCACATAGAGATACCAATGCTGATTCATCATAGCTTCTAGAATAATAGATGAATAATAAATTAATAACTTATATGAAGAACTTTTTTTGATGCAACATATCCAAACTTAAGAAGACACATGAAAGAGCCATCAAAACCATAATTTTTTTTTTTTTTTTGAATTAACACATGTTGCTCAAAAACCAATTTGTGTTAGTTGCAAAACTCATTTGAAAGTATCTGTTTCCATTAAAGTCTTAGTTTCAAAATTGAATATAATATCCCATGGGAGCGCATCAATGTCTTCATTTGTCTTCCTAAGTAAAAAAATCTAGTGGATAATTTAATACCCACAAATTTTTATCCCCACAAATTTGTATCGAATAAAGAAATTAATATCAATGTTGAGTCTCGCCGTTATAAAAATTGATTGTTGTATGAATGGTTGTATGTTATACTATAAGGATTATGCAATAGAAGTTTGATATAGTACATGCAGTTTATTAAGGTTCAAACCCAACTTGGTAAGACAACATTTTCAAAAGAAAGACATTCCATAATCTCAGTTGTTTTATTTACTAATTATTCCAAGACTTCAGCGCTCTATGTATCAATGAGTTCAGCATGTCATATGTGATAACATAAGGAGAAATTAGCTCATAGTGGTATTCTTTCTCATCCATCAAATGCTTAAGCATGTAAACACTCTAATCGTACACATGCTTTATTGGTTTTCGAGCCCAATCAACAACCTGAGCATGAATCAGAGGGGAGCGAGAAGACGAAAGATGATTAAAGAGCTTAATATTTAAGTTGTTATTGCTTTTTGGATAACTTAATGTTTTGTTTTGAAAACATATCGAAATAATTTAAATATTTTGATGTTGTTTATGTTAAACGATTGTATTTTGTCATTGTAAGACTTATATTTTGAATTGCTTTTTTATGTTTTGAGTGTCAATATTGTGTGATGATGAATTTTATTGCGTATTTATTTATTTACTGCTGCAGGTTTGTAATATGAATATATTTGTAGACTAATAAGGAACTGTCATTTTCTTACTCATGTTATAGGTTTTCGATGATCATTCCACCGAAAAACTTCGATACGAGGAAACGAGATGAAAAACTGGCAGAAGATGGAAAATACTATTTTCTATCCTCTTTTCCTGTGGCCTGTCGGCCAAAAGTTTACAGAGGTTCATGTCACTTGTAATACCGACAATAATATTTTCATAAAGTTTCGATGGCATTTCATTCGCACCCGTCACTCCGCCCATCACCTATACCTGAACATAAAATCTGCCAATAAGCCATTGAAAATCTGGCAAAAATTTTTACTGGCAGTACCACTACTATCGAATTCCGTTTCCTATGTGGTTTGTCATGACAAAACATTTTCCGCTGAAAACCACTGGAAATGGAGAAATTTTTTTAAAAATTCTCAATTAATGTCGGTAATAGGTGATTTTCCTATAGTGCACAAATCCTTACCAAATTTGTTGATTATTCAAAAAATTTTGGATAGGTTTGTTAATATTGATTAAAGATAAAAATAGATGTTGTTGTAAGAGGGTTATTGATGCAGTATAGGATAAGTAAATAATACTGGCGGTATACGTTGGCTTGCTCTAACGGAATTCCACTACCTAGTATCACTTTATCTGACAACACCTTTTCATACTTATTACAACCTTTATTTTATTACTTTAAAAAAATGTTAGAAAATACATAGAAAGGTGCTTTACATAGCGTAGAGAAGGAGGAAACAAGGTAGCCTTTGTTATCTTTTTAATTTTACAGCAAGTGTTCCCAGAGAGAATACAGAGCAATATAAAGGTATTCCTTGTGCCTTTTCGCTCATTGTTTGTTCTTGCATTTGTGTCTTCTTCCAGGTGCTGCCGACCCTAAACAAGGACATCAAATTGGTATCAGAGCCCAAAAGCTGGAAGGAAATGACAGACCGCGACAAAGAACCAGTGAGGGAAGAAGCTTGCACCATCGATGCGCTATGGGCGAGCCAGGAAAAGATCAATCGGAGGATTGATGAACTGGCCACAGATGTTCAGCATCTGACCGTCATTATTCGCCAAGGGTTTAATCCCAATACGACGAGAGATCCACCACTCTTCCATCGGGAGGAAGTACCTGCAAATAGGTTACCTCCTCGCATACGACACACTCATGGTAACTATAGAAGACATGTTCCAATGAATCAAGTTGACCCTGCTGATTCGGAGGATGAGACGCCTCCTCACCGTCACGGCGTGGACCCGAGGGACTCCAGTGAAGGATAAACGGATGACGGGTGGGTTCCGAATGGGCGACGACACCGAAGGACGGATCAATTCCCACACTACCAGGTGAATTCAAAGTGAAGTTGGATATTCTATTTTTTTACAGACATTTGCACGTTGAAGATTATCTAGATTGGGAGAAGGTGGTCAAGAATTTTTTTGACTAAATGGAAATTGCTCCTGATAAACGAGTAAAATACGTTGCGTGTCGACTGAAAAGCGGCGCAAGTGCGTGGTGGGAACAGGTCTTGAAAAACAGACTAATGGAGGGTCGAAGCGGCATCAACACTTGGGCACGAAGGAAGCAACTGTTAAGGGCGCAGTTTCTACCTACGGATTTTGAACAAATCTTATATATGAGGTATCAACATTGAATGCAAGGTACGCACACTGTTAGCGAATATACAGAGGAATTCAATAGGTTGAGCACCATAAACGATTTGCAAGAGCCAAGCACTCAATTGGTGGCGAGATACATCGGGGGCCTCAAAGATAGCATCCAAGACAAACTGGAGCTCAATTCCGTTTGGACAATGCCGCAAGCAGTAAATTTAGCTATGAAAGTAGAAGTCCAGCAAAACCGCCATTCAAAGATCCCATATAACCGGAGACATTGGCAAGAGCCGAACACAGTTAGTTCCAAAGGCAGCTCACATTCGACGACTAAATCAACCCAGACAGCCAATACAGGCACTCCCGTTGGTACTACTGCCAGTACTGGAGGCGAAGGAAAGGGGCAGTCTAAACCAAAACCGACTTCCAATGCCAACCCATATGCCAAACCCATAACACTTAAGTGTTTTCATTGTTTTCAACCCGGTCACAAATCCAACAAGTGCCCGCAACGACAGCAGCTACAGTTTGCCGGACCGGATGAGGAAAATGAATTAGCATAGGCTGAGATAGAAGAGAATGCTGATGTCGAAGATGTGCAGGCTGACGAGGGAGAACCTTTCCTTGGAGTTATGGAGAGGTTGCTATTAGCTCCGCGGAAGCCCAGTCCATCTCAACGCCACGCAATCTTCAAAACACGATGTACCATAAATGGTAAAGTGTGTGAACTTCTAATTGATAGCGGTTGCACTGAGAATATTGTATCCTGCTCGATTGTTCACGATCTGCAGTTGAAGACGACTAAGCATCCACAATCGTATAAAATAGGCTGGGTGAAGCGGGGAATGGAGATCATGGTCTCCGAAGCATGCAGTGTCACGTTCTCTATTGGCAAACACTATGTTTACGAAGTTTTGTGCGACGTCCTTGACATGGACGTATGCCATTTAATTCTAGGAAGACCATGGCAATTCGACTTAGATGCTCACTATGAGGGCAGGTCCAATGCTTACTCTTTTGATTGGAAGGGGCACAAATTACGGCTATTACCGGCAACGGCCGAGGGAACCGTAGCAGCTAGAGGAGTAACTAAACAAGCTGCAGCTCACCTTGTCTCAGGTTCAACTTTACTGCAATGTTGGCGTGAACCTTCAAAATTATTCGCATTACTCATTGCGGAAGTGAATTCCAGTCGACCGCCTGAAGTGTTGTCCAAAGATATTGCCGAGATCCTTGAGCAATTTGCCGAAGTCATGCCAGAAGAATTGTCTGCCGAGCTTCCACCACTTAGGAGCATACAACACCAGATTGAATTCGTACCCAGTGCTTCCTTACCAAAATTGGCCCATTATAGGATCAACCCGAAAGAACAAGCAATTTTGGCTGAGATTGTGGAGGAATTGTTAGCAAAATAGCTAATTCAAGTTAGCTTGAGCCCTTGTGCAGCGCCCGCTCTTCTGGTGCCAAAAAAAGACGGAAAATGGCGAATGTGTGTCGACAGCAGGGCTATCAATAAAATTACAGTCAAGTACAGATTTCCAATTTCCCGCATATAGGAGATGCTGGACACGCTCACGGGATCCTCTATATTTTCCAAATTGGACTTAAGGAGCGGATATCACCAGATTTGTATTCAGCCAGGCGACGAGTGGAAGACAGCCTTTAAAATGCCGTAGGGACTCTTTGAATGGAAGGTAATGCCCTTCAGATTATGTAATGCGCCCTCCACATTCATGTGTATGATGAACAAAATCTTGAAATCGTTCCTCGGCAAGTTCTGTATTGTGTACTTTGACGACATCATGGTCTTCAGTAACAGCCGTCCACAACATTTTCAACATTTAAAGACCCTGTTTGAAGTTTTAAAAACTAACAAGCTGTTTATAAACCTCCCGAAGTGTGAACTGGCAACGTCCTTCATCCGGTTTCTAGGATTTATTGTCTCCAAAGAGTGTATACTCGTTGATCCATACAAAATTTCAGCAATACAAGACTGGCCGACCCCGACCTCTTTTTGATATTCACAGTTTTTACGGGCTAGAGAATTTTTACAGGTGTTTTATCAAAAATTTCAGCATCATAATGGTCCATATTATAGATTGTCTGAAATCCAAATCTTTTCATTGGGGAGCAGAACAGCAACAAAGCTTCCAGAACATTAAAACCACCCTTATTAGTGCACGTGTCCTAGTACTCCCTAGTTTTGATAAAATATTCACTGTGGATACAGATGCATCTTCAATTGGAGTTGGAGCAGTGCTGTCGCAAGTGGGACGGCCGGTTGCCTTTTTCAGCGAGAAGTTGTGCCCCGCTCGCCAAAAATGGACTGCCTACGAGCAAGAGTTGTATGCAATCGTTCGTGCTTTAAAGCAATGGGATTCTTATTTGCTACACCAAGAATTTGTTTTATGCAGCGATAATAAGGCATTGCAGCATATAAACATGCAGAAAAATGTCAATCAGATGCATGTGCGTTGGCTGTTATTCCTACAACAATTTTCGTTTACAATTAAGCACAAGCCAGGGATCGACAATAGAGCTGCTAATGCACTCAGCAAGAAATCGGTCTTGCTGACCAGACTTCAGACCGAATTAGTGGGTCTTGAACATCTGAAGGAACTGTATGAAGAGGACGCTGACTTTAGCCAAATATGGGGTCACTGCTTGCAAGAACCGCAGTTTGAAGTCTACTCCATTAAACATGTATTCCTTTTTAAAGACAATCTCTTATGCATTCCGCAATCTTTTGGAGGCAACATCTTATCAGGGAAATTCATGGGGGCGGACTAGCAGCACTCCTTGGTAAAGACAACAAGTTGCGACAGCTGCAGGAAAAAATTTTCTGGCCACAGTTAAGACGTGATACCTTCCGTATTGTGGATAGTTGTCCGGTGTGCCAAATGTATAAGGGGGAGCTCAGAATACAGGATTATATATGCCCTTATCGGTACCGGACTCAATATGGGAAGATTTGAGTATGGACTTCGTCCTGGGGCTGCCGAGAATAAGGCGTGGCAACGACTCTATCATGATGGTCGTCGACCGGTTCTCAAAGATGGGTCATTTTATTTCTTGTAAGAAGACCTCTAACGCCTTACATATTGCTAACCTTTTCTTTACTGAAGTTGTTCGCTTACATGGCGTACCGAGAAGTATCACCTCCGATCGCGGCGTCAAATTCCTTAGCCATTTTTGGCGCGAGTTGTGGAAACGGCTTGGCACTGAGGTACGATTTAGCTCGGCCTATCACCCACAATCGGACGGTCAAATCGAGGTTGTCAAACCTTACCTTGGGTAATATGCTCCGTTGTTTGGTTCAAGAGCACCCTAAGCAATGGGAGGAAGTTTTTAGCAAGGCTGAATTTGCATATAACGCTATGCCCAATCGGTCCACCAGTAAGGCTCCATTCACTGATGTTTATACTAAAGCTCCTAATACTACTGTAGATATCATCGTCATACCAAAGTGTAAATCCACAGCGGTGGCATCCTTCACCGAAGACTACTCCCAAATCCTAGCTGATGTTCGACAACAAATCATAACTTCAAATCAGCGTTATAAGAAGGTTGTGGACTCGCATCACAGGCAGCAACTCTTTGAGGTAGGTGATTTGGTCATGGTTCATCTCCGTCGTGAACGCTTTGCACCCGACGAGTATTCGAAACTGGCTCGCCGCAAAATTGGGCCTGTTCCTATAATTGCCAAGTTCATCGACAACGCTTATCGTGTGGACCTGCCACCAGGTTACAACACTTCTGATACCTTCAATGTTGCCGACATATGGCCTTATCATTCCACAGATAATGCTCCCATATAACTCAGCTCGTCGGAGTCGAGCTCTTCTGATGCTGGGGAGGACTATTGCAGTACAGGATAAGTAAATAATATTGGCGGTATACGTTTGCTTGCTCTAACGGAATTCCACTACCTAGAATCACTTTATCTGACAACACCTTTTCATACTTATTACAACCTTTATTTTATTACTTTAAAAAAATATTAGAAAATACATAGAAAGGAACTTTACATAGTGGGGAGAAGGAAGAAACAAGGTAGCTTTTGTTATCTTAGTAATTTTATAGCAAGTGTTCTCAGAGAGAATACAGAGCAATATAGAGGTATTCCTTGTGTCTTTTCCCTGCATTGTTTGTTCTTGCATTTGTGTCTTCTTCCAGGTGCTGCCGATCCTGAACAAGGACATAAGTTATTCATATTTAAACCATTTGAACAGGCTAACACATTTATAGGACAAATGGCTTACATAAATTTTTATGGTCATCCAGGAGAACTAGTATATAAAAAGGGAGCAAACGTACATATAACTAATAACCATGTCAATCTTCACTTAAATAATTATGATCTTGGTTGGAGAAATCATCTTAATTTTTATATATTAACAATCAAAATATTAGGGCAATTAATTGAAAATAATATTCAAAATGTTTAAGTAAAAATTTTACAAATATCTACGAGTCTCTGGAGAGACCCCTAGAATCTAGATTAGGGAGGGTGTATGAGAAGATCTCTTTACTAGAGCCACTCACAAAAAGACTTGCAAACCAATTGTGAGTTGCATAATTTCACAAAGAATTCATATAGACATAAATATTTCATAATCAAAATATTATTGAATGAATACCATTCAAATTAATCTATTTGCAAAATAAGTATAAGCATTTTAGAAAGTAAGGAACTTAAAGCATTATAGAAAAGTATTGGACTTACATGAATCATCTTAACAATTAAAAATGTGGAGTTTTGGAGCCAAATAGTGGGAGGAAAAATGAAATGGAGGATTTATAGCTAAGGTTTGGGGGCATAGCTTATGAAGCTCAATTATCTTATACTATTTGTTTTAGTTATGTAAGAAATAAAAATAAAAAATAATACCACCATTTTCTAAGGTTAATCTATATAGGTAATTTTTAAATGATCTGAATATGACTCAAATTGACTCATTAGTTCATTAGATTTATTATTGAGTTATTCAAATCATAACTATAATTCTATTTGGCCGCCATTTCCCCGCTACTTTTCAAAAATTTATGTGATCAAATATTCTTTTTTACAATCATAATAATTAATATATGATAATTTAAAGAAAACAACTGCTTAATATTTAAAAAAAATTATAATATTAATAACTTTTATTTTTGAGAAATTTATACATATATCAAGAAATCTATTCTATTTATAAATTGGGAAGATTATATAAACATCATTAAAGCTTGGTATATTTATAAATCTAACACCTAGCCTAAAAAATAAACAACCCAGCTAATGTAATTATATACAGGTGCATTACACAAAACAACTTTGCATCTGGATTTCTTGGGAATCTAATATGCCATCAGGTTCTATTAATTGGTTGGAGAATGACTATATACCTCAAGCACTTTTATGCATTTTGTTGTGTCAAAATTGGGACTCTGTTTCTTTCCAGGTGCATTGAGCTGGCACAGTTTTATTTTTTGATCTTTTTTGAACTCGAGTAGCTGCTTCCTGGAAATGTTGTGAGGTTTTGATGTTACATTCTCACCCCAGTTTGAAGGTGGACTTTTTAACTATGGAATCCCGGGTTGGCTGCAAAGACTTTAGCTGGCAAGATGGGTGGACGATTGGCATTCAGACAATGATGAGCAAAGCCAGTCTCTCCGAGCAATGGTGGGCCTGCGTGGCAACCTTGCTCGTTTTTGGGATTCTTTATGGGCAAGCTGGATGTGCTGCGACGGCCTCTGTAACTGATGCGGGTGTTGGTTTATCGGGCAACCAGTGCAACCGCCTGAAATCCAACTAACTCTATACTGATAAAGCATGATGAATGAGACTGTGCCTACATTCTGAGTATTTCTTTTGCCAATTGTCCTTTTTTCTTCTTGTAGAAGTCTTTGTGTTTTTTGTTTAGTTTTGTTCTTAGTTTTCTTTACAAAGGTTTACTTGTAATTTGCTACTTTCTTTCTTAATACATGGGCTTTAAGCCCCGGTTCTCCCAAAAAAAAAAAAAATTACATACACGTGCTTCAACCAAACTATTTTAAACTTGCCCAAATGATAAATATGGAGTTTTCTTACAAATTTTAGTACTCAGGTGAAAATTTAATGAATGCAGAGAGAATATATTAATTTTATAAATAGCTAAAATTTAAATAATATGCATAAGATTATCCCTTCAAATAGAAGAGATTATTACGTGTAAAATTCGAACCGGAGCTACGACCGGATTCAATGATTATGCATAGTAAAAACATGATGTGCATAGCAACTTATGCTTTTACCATGCATACTCATAAAATCTGGATGATTTTTCTGTCCGAGCTCCGCACGTAATAATCTCCTCAAATAGAGTCACATCTTTCCAAAGATTTCAATGTGTACTTTTCCCTCAAATGAATTAATTATTTTGTGTAGACTGCAACGTGGTGCATATGCTCAGTATCGGAGCTCGATACTGCTCTATACAACTCAATGCCGCTGACGTGGTGCATTCTGATAAATCTCCGGACAGCATTTTACGTCTGACCTCTACACATAATAATTTCTTCCTCAAATGAAAGTCAAAAGTTTATGCCATCATGCTCTCTTAGCCAATGTTGACAAATTGTCATATAAATAGCCATTTACGATAGGGCATTGGCTCAAGCAATATAAGCTTTATTTGGGACAGTTTTTAACTGCTTTTTAAGACATCTTTCTAGTACAAAAATTTTCTTAAATAAGAAATTTTTGTAATAACAAACTACCATATAAAACAATAAGAAAACTGTCCCAAACAAAGCCATACTCTTTAACTTTTATGGCATACAAGTCTCAGATTCAAAACTTCCCTTCTTCAAATCCAACATTTTATAATAAATTAAAATTTGCAGGTGACATTATGCCCATAAAAATTTATAATAGATCATTTCTCTATGAGAAACCACATATAAAAAAAGTCATGCTTCACTAGAAAGGTCTGAACAATGATTTTTTATACAAAACTATAGAAACAAGAGGATTAGCAGATGATCATTAACCTCTGAGGTTTGTTCAAAAAGCAATGTTAGTAATTACCAGTAAGGAAGTAACCCCTCACATGAATTACATCATATTGCAGCACCGATTGTACCAAAAGACTCAGTTCCTGCAAAGAATGTAATGAAAAAACATGGTTTCTTATAGAGATCATGTAATACTCTATTCCTGGAATATAGTAATCTGGGTGTATAAAAACATATTTCTCCAACAACATAGAGTGGAATTTAATCATGAAATATCAGATTATATAAGTGTAGCAATTTAATGAAGCTAGAATACTGAACCATTCTAAAAGAGTGACCAAGTTACTGTGCTTTTTTTTTTTCAAAGAGATTGAAAACATTTATAGCTCTAAAAGGATAATAATAGTATTTTTTGTTGTTGATATATTTTCTAAAACAACATGCTTTTTTCTATGTTTAAAAATTAATGATGTCTCCCATATAATCAATTTTTTCTTCAAAAAAAAATTTATTACACTAAATAAGTTATCATTCACAATAGTTTTAGATAGGGCTGTTAAATGTATTCATACTTTTGAAAAACATTTTGAAAACTATTTAGAATAGAATTAAAAATTTTATCTGCGCTCAACCTCAAACAAATCTGTCAGATGAAAGTTGTGTACAAATCCTTTATTAATTGTCTAAGGTGTTTAATATGTAAAAATATTGGCACTTAGAACTTGCATCTACCGCTACAGAAAAAACTGGCATTACCAACAAACTTTCTGGCGGTATTATAGCCGGTGGTACCTGCCAACAAAAAATGCGCCAGAATTTGTCCGTAGGAACTTCCGATGGAAAACCCACCGGCTTACTTAAACAAGACAAAATTTTTCAGGCAGAAATGTCGTCGGAGACAACTCCGGCAAAAACTCCACCGCAATACCACCGGAAAAGGGCCTATTTCCCATCCCGGCATTGTCACGATCGTCTTGCTATTCATTTCATTCTCGCTTCGCTCCCAATCACACGAGTCGTCTCCTGCCGAATGTCACCTCTATTGCCATCCTTCGCCACCTAGGTCGCCGGAATCGACGTAAATTTTTTTTTCATCAACCCATGTCTTTTTGCTTCGGTCATGGATGTCCCGATAGACATTGCAAGAGATTTTATTATGGTGTATGCAATTTGTTGATGATATTTTCCTTGTTAATAAAACTAGAGAGGGAGTTGACTGTGAAATAGACGTGGATACTAATAGTAGAATTCAAGTTGGATGGGAAAAGTGGATGAATGTGTTGGGCTTATTATGTGATAGAAAATTCCCCTCAAACTTAGGGGAAAATTCTATAAGATGGCGGTGAGACCTGCAATGTTTTATGGTCTAAAAAGTTGGTAATTAAAAAAGAAGCATAGAATTAAGTGTTTGTAGATATGAGAATGCTCATGAGTGGCTTTACTCTTAGAGACAAGATGCGAAATGAGCATATACGTGAAAAGGTTGGAGAAGCTGCTATGGAAGATAAAGATTAGAGAGAGTGAGAGAGTCGTCTTAGATGGTTTGGCCACATAAAACGACAGCCTCCTAATGACCCAGTCAGGAAAGTAGATGTAATAGATTTGACTTATGTTAAGAAAAATAGAGGTAGACCTAAAAATACTTTGGTTAGAAAATATTACAAATGACATTTCTTTATTAGATTTAAATAAAATTTGACTTTAAATAAAACATAATGGAGAAAAAGGACTCATGTAGCCAACCCCATGTACAAGGCAAGGCTTTAATGTTGTCGTTAATTTGTTGACCTTCTAATTAGATTTAAATGAGAATTTACATCATTCAATTTACAAATTAATTTGAATTTAATCTATTTCCTTCAATAGATGTTACTCCAATCTCTCATATAATCATATTATGTGTAGTCAAAATTCTTCATATTATGGATATTAGAAATCAAGAAGTTGGATATAATCAATTGACGCAAGGACGAAAGATATTAATAGATGAGTTCATTAATGGGATAAATTTTTTCATCCAGACACCTGTCCACTGCCTAGCTTCATCTCAGATGGAAAATTTCATGTCCATATTCTAAACATTAAGATTTAGTGCACTCACCATCAGATAACATAATGGTTGATCTAT